>OX155892.1:44224388-44246888 GCA_944588485.1 Phosphuga atrata | reverse complement strand
GATAATGCATCTAATTATTAACATGTATTGCAAGAGTGCATGATCCCGAGATCCAAACCAAATTCGCGCGGCAGGACGGCCTCTGGATCGAAAATAAGATAAATAACAAGAGCTGTTGGTTTATCGTTGGTTAAGTTGGATTGCATACCGCGAAGCGGCAGATAAATCGAAACTACATACGCCCGGCATCGCGACATCAATCCAATATAAGATAATATGTATATATATGATAATATATATGATAATATATCATGTGGTGTTGAAAGTGCTACAGGAATCGCCCGCTTTATAATTCTCTTTTGTGTTCCCTATATCACACAATGTGGCGTTTAATGTTCCCACTAATACCATACAGTACCATACAGTGCAACTCAAATATCTGCACACTATTCCACCCGCATTAACTATTTCGTCTACAAGAACTATTCCACCCTCGCCAACTATTTCAATCTTCAACTATTCCATTCACAACAAATGCTCACAATAAACTATTAATATGTAAATTTGAATACTGTTTTAGAAAAATCGTCCGCCATGTTGCATCCGCCATTTCGAGTTTTGGAACTTTGAATTCAGTCTCGTAATCAACGACCTCAAAAAATCCAATATCCTGAGTTTTAAAAAATATTAAATACTTTTTCAAAAAAAATGTCCACAATATTGGATTCGCCATATTGAATTTTTAATTTTTGTTGGGGGTCCAGTTTCATGATCAGCGACTTAAAAATCATGAGAAGACCAGATAACACAATATTTGAACGATTTCTTCATATTTTGGTCGGCTTTTTCGGATTCGAACCAATGTGCAGCGGGGCAGTATAGGAATTGACTATAGCATTGTTTAATAGGATGCTCTTTTTTATATAGTTTCATCTATCCTGTGTAACTTATTTCATATTTGGGCGCAAAAATGATAATGCTAAAGTTTGAGTCAGTTCCAAAAGACTAAAATTATTAATATAATAGAAGTTATTGTGCATTTGACAATACTAAAGCAAACTATTATTTATTACCTTCCAATTCTATAAATTAAGACAAAAAAATTATTGGATTGTAAACCCATTTGTAATAAATGTCATGTGCGTCTACAAATTCACTTTGGAAAAAGAAGGAAGAACTAATTTCAGTTTGTAATAACCGAGATTTAATTTCAAATATTAAATAGAATCAATTAATTTGTTCGACAATATCACAAAATTTTTTTCGTGTGTAATTACAATTATCCACATCTTATTTGTGCGAGTACGGCTTTTCGGCTTTGATCAACAAACACGAGAAAAAAAGAACGAAGCTTTTGAATCTGTTTCACGAAATGCTCCAGTCTTATTGGCTACTTTAAATAAGTAGCCAGCCAATAAGACTGGATCATCGTGACGATTGCGAATGTTTCATAATATTTTTTTTTTACAAATCTGCCTATAATTTTTCGAAAAAGTTAGCATTTTTTTTGACAAAATCAAATATGACAAAATATAGATATATTTATATGAATATAAAAGATATAAAAGAAAATTTGATAACGTCATTATCAACATTATTTCATTTTCCTTATTGAATGCGATTTAAGAGCATCTTTCCTGTTTTTTTCTATCGATTTTCCTTTTATTATAATCTAGCTGAGATATTGAGTTTCGTACCCTTTCGTACCCCCTTTCGGACCCTATATATTGGATACATTTCGGACCCTATATATTGAATATATTTCGGACCCTATACCCAAACAAATTTAGGCTTATATTACAAGGCTTATATTAGGCTTAAATTACGAAACAAGACCGGCGTCAATACCAGTGAGTAAATTTGTTGTCCTGGAGCTGACAGAATCTTTCACTAACTTTAGAAGGAATATTACAATCGAGAATTTTTTCACCACTGCATTGCTCGCTACAAAACGGAAGACACTAATTGGAACGATCCCCAGGTACAAAAGGGAATTTGTCCACATTTGCAAAAACGACAATTTTAAGATAATTTTATTTTTTTCGACAATAGTAGTATTCCGATACAAAATCGCCAAAAAAAACCCAAACAAATAAACACAAAAAACAACACTTCGAAGAACAGATGATGAAGACTTCTGTGTAACTTTATGAAGACAATGATGATTCCAAGCACGATGATTCGGGCAAACCCTATCGCATATGCCAACATACGTGCCAGTTATTTCATAGGCTATAACTGTGAATCAGTTAAGGTGCAAAATGAATAGAGCTGCGATTTGTATTGGCTCATTTTAATGTGACAACCTGATTGAACCAATAAATAATTTTTATAAAGTTCAATGTAGCGATTTTGAAAAAAACACTTATTTCGCAGGTTCTAAGAGTCACAACCGATAATGCGATTATATGAATAGTATGGTTGCTACTGTTACTACGTGGTAATTGATAGTTGATACATTGAATTGAAAAATTTTCAATTCAATGTATAATGCGATTTTTCTTCAGATTTCATGACACTTTCTAAAATAGCAGTAAAATTTGGCTTGCAACGTCATCATAAAGGTTTTGTGGGCTAGAAGTTAACTATTTCATATACCTTTAAAATGATGTATTAAAAGGTCGAATATATTATCATGGAAAAAAGTTATGAGCCACAAATGAAACCCGTCCCAACTTAAACGACTCTCCCCTATATAGCTTGGTTTGGGTTAAATTCAGAATCAGTCCAAAACTGAAATATCTAGTCTAGTCAAACCAATACACACGACGTATTGGTTTAACTAGACCCCACTGGGAAGGTAGAAGCAAGTGAACTAATTGTCTCCGGTAGCTTAGGTATGGGTATTTACAATTGGTGCATCACAGTGGTAGCAAATCATTATTTAAGACTATTAGTAAAAGTTTTGTAGTTGGATTTTATAGTATTATTGATATTTGTTTGACAATAAATACTAGTAGAAGATACAAAAAAACAACATATTTTATAATGTTCTTATATATCATATTAAATATTTCCGCACGGATTTGATTGAGTTTTATTACATCTTTTAGGAAAACTAAGTAAAAAAGAGCTTTGCTGAAAACTAGAGCGAAAGCAAGAAATAAGTTGGGATGACAAAGACACAATAAACATTTCATAATCTTGAAAAAAAACAGGAAAATGTGCATATTCTGTGCATATTCAAAAACAGTTTTTCTATTGTCGCTAAGTTTGCGAGTTATCAGAGTACGAATTGTAGTTGAAAAGTAGTTCCGTTCATCAATGCGGGAGCGTAACATATTTCTCGCGACAGCAAACTTGGATTTCAAGGGCAGCATTAATTAACTCCCTTTGAAGTTGTCCGTTTCTTTGTCACTCAATTGCTACAAAATTCACGTTCTGATAAATTGCCGCATGTTCTTAATCCTTAAAAATTCACTATTAATATTCCACAAACACAGACAAACACACACACACCCAAACATATTTTCCCTTGATTACCGAACCAATATTAAAATATTGAATATTAAATTTCTTATTAATATAAGAAAAAATATTGGCTTTAAAAGGATCAAATATCGCACAGCATCCTACAATGCAAAATAACATTTCTGCCTAAGTTACCGGTATATTTTCTATTGCTATGTTCGTTTAGTCTTATAGATTAATTGTCTTCTTTGGACGAGATTAGTTTGTATAATCTTGTTCAACTAATCATGCTTATATAGATTTGCCTCTCTAGGCTTCTGTGTCTAGTTTTGTATCTTTAGTTTTGTCCGTCTCGTATTGTCTCTCTAGACTTGCCTGTTTTAAACGCTCGTTTTTTTTTTAACGCTCTCCTAACTACGGGAAACTTTCCAGACATATGGAAACGTTCAAGACTAGTTCTCGTTAAGAAGGGAGAGAAACCAATTGGAGAACCATCGTTATACAGGCCAATATGTATACTAGACGTGTCAGGAAAATTGCTGCAAACTCTCCTATTAACGAGACTACAAAGGAGCTGGACGCCGGACTGGGGTTATCCGACAGGCAGTACGGCTTTAGAAAAGGCAGGTAAACTATAGATGCAGTCGATGCAGTTTTAAAGATCGCAGAGAAAGCTAGAACGGGCACAAAAATAACAAGAACAATTTGCGCTTTAATAACTTTTGATGTGCGCAATGCGTTTAATACAGCCAATTGGGAAATAACAATGGGTGAACTAACACAGAGACGCATAGCTCCGTATCTGTTACAGATGATAAAAAGTTTTCTAACCAACAAGAAATTTGTGCTGCAAGCCCAAAATGAGACAGTCGAAATAGAAGTAAGTTGTGGGTTTCCTTAGGGCTCTGTATTGGTTCCTACACTGTGGAACCTCTTATACGACGGCTTCCGAAAAACTAAACTGCCAGAGGGCGCCACATTAATGGGATTCGCAAACGACTTGGCGCATGTTGTAACTGCCAAAACCGAGCAAACAATAATGTGTACAACAAATCGTGTAATAGGCACAGTAGATTGTGAAGGCAAAACGAAGGCAGTGCTACTGACAGGGCAAAGAAAACTAAGATCAATAAAATTTAAAGTAGGAAGCATAGAAATAGTCCCCAAACTACATATTAAATACCTGGGTATTATAATTGATAAAGCGCTAACATGCGCTGCGCACCTTACTGAGGCCGCAGGAAAAGGTCTAAAAACTCTCGCAGCAATGGAGCAAATATTGCCAAACGTAGGAGAAGCCAGAAACTCTAAACGCTAGTTACTGGGCACTGTAGCGCAATCAGCTATGCTATATGTGCACCATTGTGCGAAAATAAATTGGAAACAAGGACCAACCTGGATAAAATAGCGTCCGTCCAACGGAAGACTGCATTGAGGGTGTGCAGTGCATATTGTACTGTGTCCGGAGAGGCAGCAATAGTTATCGCGGGCATTGCACCTATTGGTTTGCTGGCGAAAGAGAGGAGAGAAATAAAAAAATCGGGAAACAACTTATATGCTAGAAAGTAAGCAAGAACAAGCCTACTACAAGAATGGCAAGAAAGATGGACAAATACGGAGAAAGGAAAGTGGACTAGGCTATTAATTCCAGACATAAATACATGGACTAAGCGAGAACACGGAGAAGTCAGTTACCACCTGACACAATTCCTAACCGGTCATGGTTGCTTCATAGACTTTTTACACCTGATCGGAAGAGCAGTGGATAGCCTGTGTGAATACTGTGGTGAAACAGACTCAGTACACTATACAATTTTTGATTGTTATAGATGGGAGAACGAAAGGGACGAAGTTGTGAAAAACATAGATACTCCATTAAATGCACGATCAATCATTGGACATATGCTGAAGCATAAACAAAATTGGGATAGGGTATAGAAATTTATACAAACAATACTATCGACCAAATAATTAGACGCTAAACATAGTATAGAGAAACAAATATATTAAAATTGGCTAGACACAAACAAGTAGCACTCTGAAGCCTTGTCTGTCTAGTCTTGTCTGTCTAGTCTTGTCTGTCTAGTCTTGTCTGTCTAGTCTTGTCTGTCTAGTCTTGTCTGTCTAGTCTTGTCTGTCTAGTCTTGTCTGTCTAGTCTTGTCTGTCTAGTCTTGTCTGTCTAGTCTTGTCTGTCTAGTCTTGTCTGTCTAGTCTTGTCTGTCTAGTCTTGTCTGTCTAGTCTTGTCTGTCTAGTCTTGTCTGTCTAGTCTTGTCTGTCTAGTCTTGTCTGTCTAGTCTTGTCTGTCTAGTCTTGTCTGTCTAGTCTTGTCTGTCTAGTCTTGTCTGTCTAGTCTTGTCTGTCTAGTCTTGTCTGTCTAGTCTTGTCTGTCTAGTCTTGTCTGTCTAGTCTTGTCTGTCTAGTCTTGTCTGTCTAGTCTTGTCTGTATAGTCTTGTCTGTCTAGTCTTGTCTGTCTAGTCTTGTCTGTCTAGTCTTGTCTGTCTAGTCTTGTCTGTCTAGTCTTGTCTGTCTAGTCTTGTCTGTCTAGTCTTGTCTGTCTAGTCTTGTCTGTCTAGTCTTGTCTGTCTAGTCTTGTCTGTCTAGTCTTGTCTGTCTAGTCTTGTCTGTCTAGTCTGTCTAGTCTTGTCTGTCTAGTCTTGTCTGTCTAGTCTTGTCTGTCTAGTCTTGTCTGTCTAGTCTTGTCTGTCTAGTCTTGTCTGTCTAGTCTTGTCTGTCTAGTCTTGTCTGTCTAGTCTTGTCTGTCTAGTCTTGTCTGTCTAGTCTTGTCTGTCTAGTCTTGTCTGTCTAGTCTTGTCTGTCTAGTCTTGTCTGTCTAGTCTTGTCTGTCTAGTCTTGCCTGTCTAGTCTTGTCTGTCTAGTCTTGTCTGTCTAGTCTTGTCTGTCTAGTCTTGTCTGTCTAGTCTTGTTTGTCTAGTCTTGTCTGTCTAGTCTTGTCTGTCTAGTCTTGTCTGTCTAGTCTTGTCTGTCTAGTCTTGTCTGTCTAGTCTTGTCTGTCTAGTCTTGTCTATCTAGTCTTGTCAGTCTAGTCTTGTCTGTCTAGTCTTGTCTGTCTAGTCTTGTCTGTCTAGCCTTGTCTGTCTAGTCTTGTCTGTCTAGTTTTGTCTGTCTAGTCTTGCCTGTCTAGTCTTGTCTGTATAGTCTTGTCTATCAAGTCTTATCTGTCTTATCGGCTTGTCTGTCTCGTCTTGTCTGTCTAGTCTTGTCTGTATTGTCTTCTCTGTCTAGCTTTGTCTGTCTCTGTCAAGTCTTGTCAGTCTAGTCTTATCTGTCCAGTCTTGTATGTCTAGCCTTCTCTGTCTAGTCTTGTCTGTCACGTACACGAGGCACACGGAACAAGGATTAGAAAACAAGAACCCTTGAAATTTAGACCTGTAGTAAGAAAATCGTCGGAATGGTCTGCCATAAAAAAATGATAGAATATACATTTGCAAAATCAGAAGTGGACGTAAGAGTATGCACAGCCAAATACCCAACAGTACCAGATCCAAAATGAACCAAACAAGAGAGAAAATAACCGAAATGGACAGAAGCCCACAGCCAAAATCAACATCGTAAAGAAAAGCGAGAGAAAACCTTGAAAGAGGCGGTATTTCTAAAAGCAAAGGGAAAATCAAATGCCGTGCTCCTCAGTGTAGTCAAAAAAGAAGTTGAATCATCAGGAGTAAAGCTAGTGAGAATAAGGCAGACTAAAAGCGGCGAGCTCTTACTTGAAGTGAGAGGGGAGAGCGAACAATCTAATGGAAATAATAGCAAACAAACTACCGCAAATAGAAATCCGCACGAGAAACTTGTTCACCGTTGTGAACATTAAATACCTAGATGCTGTAACGATACGAGGGGAGGTAGCGGAATCGTTAAGGACTGTGTTCGGTAATATAGAAGGATCAATAAAAATAAAAAACATCAGATACACCTATGGAGATAGCCACCGTGGCACTACCAAAAAATCAAGCGAAGGTGTTAATAGATAGAGGTTACATAAAGGTTGGATGGATCAACTGTAGAGTTAGGGAGAGAATCGACCAAGAAAGGTGCTATAAATACTGAGAACCAGGCCACCTAGCTAATGCATGTAAAGGACCAGACAGACAGAATATGTGCCTACGATGCAGCCAAGGCGACACCAAGTGAAGGACTACAAAGAGAGAAAGGCATACTTCGGTACATGCCCAGAATACAAAAAAACTCTGTCGGAGGAACTTAGATTAAGATGGCAAAGAAACAACAATAATGCCTAGTATCATCCAAGTCAATATAATGACAAGTCGTGCAGCGCAGGATCTGCTAACCGCAACAGCCGCAGAGCTAAAAGCGGACGTAATAATAGTGAGTAAATCGAACAAAAAACTTGCAGCTAGAGCAAATTGGTTCATGGATAAAGAGCCGAAAACTACCAGTTATAAGAACAGGCTGAGAACCAAGATTTGTCTGGGTCGAATTGCCCCATAAACTACAGCTGCTAGTTTTCTCCCAATACAAAACCCGAACAGTTGTTTCAATCCCTAAAAGCTCTAAGTCATAACATCAGGAACCAAGGAAAAAGTGAACAAGTTATTGCGGGCGATTTCAACGCTAAGTCCCCCTATTGGGGTTCGTCAGGCATGGGCAAAAGAAGAAATCTGGTAACGGATTGGGCTGCGGAACTAGTTCTATTGGTACAAAACCAGGGAAATGACTACACGTTTGAGAGAGGACACTCTCAATTCATTATAGATATCACATTCTGCGGCTGGAGAGTGCTGGACAAGGCACCTTAAGTGACCACCGCTACATCATCTACAGCATACAGGAAAACAGAAGGTCAAAAGAAATAGCACCCCTATCAAGAACTAGCTGGACAATAAAACACCTGAATGAGGAAAATAATCAAAGAATGCCTAACTCAAGACCTAAGTAGTAGCGAGACAAAAAGTGCAGATACACTGGCTCAGGCGATGCACAAAGCATGTAACAACTCAATAACTGGACAAGGACGACCTAAAATCAAAAAGACAATGGACTGATGAAATTTCAAGAGCTGTTTGTACCGCTGCCAGGAGGAAGTCCCAACGCCTAAGGACAAAACAAGCTGAAAACAAGCAAAACAATGGCAGCAATACAGCAACTAATGCCGAACATTGGAGGTCCCAGGAGCAGTAAACTCCCACTGCTCAGCTACGCAGTACAGGTCACTATGATTTATGGAGCACCAATATAAGTGAGAGCACTGGGAAACAGAGCAACACCCAAAGGCTGTTTTTAGTGAAAAACAAAATGGCGCTACGAATCTGTAGCGCTTACCGCCCAATATCAAGTGAGGCAGTCTTGACAATCGCCGGTGTCAGCCGGAGTACCGGGGCCAGTTGGAATACCACCTGGAGTTGTAAAACTTTTGCTAAGCTAAGCGGAATAAAAGGAGAACTTGAGACTGGACACGGTTTGTCAGAAAAACAATTTGGCTTGAGGCATTAACGCGATAAGATCTGTCATAGAGATTTCCGAAAAGGCGAAGTCTGGCACGTAAAGAACAATGAAACTGTGTGCGCTGCTAACCTTTGATGTTGGAAACGCATTTAACAGCGCTAGCTGGAATCAGATCATGGGAGGCCTAAAATAAAGAGGTATATCACCGTATCTACTACGCATGGTGAGGAGCTATCTTAGGGATAGGAAGTTAATCCTAAAATGGGCTCGGAAAACGGAAGAGTGAAGCATCAGCAGCGGTGCTGCACAAGGATCTACATTAGACCCAACCTTGTGGAACGTCCTATATGACGATGTGCTGAGATTAAGACTGCCATTGATTTGGCTCTAGTGGTACCAACCAAAAGAGAAGAAGGATTGATGCAGACGGCAAACCACGCTATAGAGCAAATCATTAATTGGATGAAATCCAAAAGCCTAATACTAGCGCCAGAAAAAAAACTGAGGCGATTCTTGTCATACGACAAAAAAAACTGACGATAATCCCAAAGCATTTAATAAAATACCTCGGCATAGTAATAAACAAGGCATTATCTATAACACCGCACATAGCAGAAGCTGCAGCAAAGGGAAGAGGACAATGGCAGCAATAAAGCAACTAATGCCGAACATTGGAGGTCCCAGGAGCAGTAAACTCCCACTGCTCAGCTACGCAGTCACTATGATTTATGGAGCACCAATATAAGTCAGAGCACTGGGAAAGAGAGCAACACCCAAAGGCTGTTTTTAGTGAAAAACAAAATGGCGCTACGAATCTGTAGCGCTTACCGCCCAATATCAAGTGAGGCAGTCTTGACAATCGCCGGTGTCCCGCCAATCGACTTGCATCGATATCTGCATCAAATTTGCAGAGCCTCAGACGACCAGTACATGTACTGCGGAAAAACCGATACCCTGAGCCATACAATCTTTGACTCTTTTCCGATGGGAAATGGAAAGGCATAAAATCGCAACCAATTTAGAAGTACCTATCAAACCGAGAACGATAACTGGACATATGCGTAAAGCAAAAGAAATCTGGATTAAGACACAACAATATATTCATTATATTATAGAATCCAAAATAACAGATGAAGCGAAGGAACAAAAGATAAAGGGAAATGTTTGACTTTTGCACCATATTGGTAGGGCAGCTGATAACACGTGTATATATTGTAGAGAAATAGCCACAGTAAACCACATAATTTTTGAGTGTTACAGAAGGGAAAGTGACAGAGAGAAAGTTATTCAAACCATGGGAATTCCCTTAAATGCAAGAACAATTATATGTCATATGCTGGACACCGAAAAAATATGCTGGGATATGATCCATACACTAATAAAAACAGTAATATCTGCCAAGGAAAAGGATGAGAGACAAAGAATCTAAAAAAAATTAGCTAGCTTCAACATCTGACCCAACCTACACTCTGAAGTCATGCGAAGAGCGATCCCGTGGTGCCTGGTTGGTTTCATAGAGACCTCTTGTCTGTATATCTTGTATATCAGCTACGCCCAAAAAAAAAGTCTTGTCTGTCTAGTCTTGTCAGTCTAGTCTTGTCAGTCTAGTCTTGTCTGTCTAGTCTTGTCTGTCTAGTCTTGTATGTCTAGTCTTGGCTGTCTAGTCTTGTCTGTCTAGTCTTGTCTGTCTAGTCTTGTCTGTCTGGTCTTGTCTGTATAGTCTTGGCTGTCTAGTCTTGTCTGTCTAGTCTTGTCTGTCTAGTCTTGTCTGTCTAGTCTTGTCTGTCTAGTCTTGTCTGTCTAGTCTTGTCTGTATAGATTTGTCTGTCTAGTCTTGTCTGTCTAGTCTTGTCTGTCTAGTCTTGTCTGTCTAGTCTTGTCTGTCTAGTCTTGTCTGTCTAGTCTTGTCTGTCTAGTCTTGTCTGTCTAGTCTTGTCTGTCTAGTCTTGTCTGTCTAGTCTTGTCTGTCTAGTCTTGTCTGTCTAGTCTTGTCTGTCTAGTCTTGTCTGTCTAGTCTTGTCTGTCTAGTCTTGTCTGTCTAGTCTTGTCTGTCTAGTCTTGTCTGTCTAGTCTTGTCTGTCTAGTCTTGTCTGTCTAGTCTTGTCTGTCTAGTCTTGTCTGTCTAGTCTTGTCTGTCTAGTCTTGTCTGTCTAGTCTTGTCTGTCTAGTCTTGTCTGTCTAGTCTTGTCTGTCTAGTCTTGTCTGTCTAGTCTTGTCTGTCTAGTCTTGTCTGTCTAGTCTTGTCTGTCTAGTCTTGTCTGTCTAGTCTTGTCTGTCTAGTCTTGTCTGTCTAGTCTTGTCTGTCTAGTCTTGTCTGTCTAGTCTTGTCTGTCTAGTCTTGTCTGTCTAGTCTTGTCTGTCTAGTCTTGTCTGTCTAGTCTTGTCTGTCTAGTCTTGTCTGTCTAGTCTTGTCTGTCTAGTCTTGTCTGTCTAGTCTTGTCTGTCTAGTCTTGTCTGTCTAGTCTTGTCTGTCTAGTCTTGTCTGTCTAGTCTTGTCTGTCTAGTCTTGTCTGTCTAGTCTTGTCTGTCTAGTCTTGTCTGTCTAGTCTTGTCTGTCTAGTCTTGTCTGTCTAGTCTTGTCTGTCTAGTCTTGTCTGTCTAGTCTTGTCTGTCTAGTCTTGTCTGTCTAGTCTTGTCTGTCTAGTCTTGTCTGTCTAGTCTTGTCTGTCTAGTCTTGTCTGTCTAGTCTTGTCTGTCTAGTCTTGTCTGTCTAGTCTTGTCTGTCTAGTCTTGTCTGTCTAGTCTTGTCTGTCTAGTCTTGTCTGTCTAGTCTTGTCTGTCTAGTCTTGTCTGTCTAGTCTTGTCTGTCTAGTCTTGTCTGTCTAGTCTTGTCTGTCTAGTCTTGTCTGTCTAGTCTTGTCTGTCTAGTCTTGTCTGTCTAGTCTTGTCTGTCTAGTCTTGTCTGTCTAGTCTTGTCTGTCTAGTCTTGTCTGTCTAGTCTTGTCTGTCTAGTCTTGTCTGTCTAGTCTTGTCTGTCTAGTCTTGTCTGTCTAGTCTTGTCTGTCTAGTCTTGTCTGTCTAGTCTTGTCTGTCTAGTCTTGTCTGTCTAGTCTTGTCTGTCTAGTCTTGTCTGTCTAGTCTTGTCTGTCTAGTCTTGTCTGTCTAGTCTTGTCTGTCTAGTCTTGTCTGTCTAGTCTTGTCTGTCTAGTCTTGTCTGTCTAGTCTTGTCTGTCTAGTCTTGTCTGTCTAGTCTTGTCTGTCTAGTCTTGTCTGTCTAGTCTTGTCTGTCTAGTCTTGTCTGTCTAGTCTTGTCTGTCTAGTCTTGTCTGTCTAGTCTTGTCTGTCTAGTCTTGTCTGTCTAGTCTTGTCTGTCTAGTCTTGTCTGTCTAGTCTTGTCTGTCTAGTCTTGTCTGTCTAGTCTTGTCTGTCTAGTCTTGTCTGTCTAGTCTTGTCTGTCTAGTCTTGTCTGTCTAGTCTTGTCTGTCTAGTCTTGTCTGTCTAGTCTTGTCTGTCTAGTCTTGTCTGTCTAGTCTTGTCTGTCTAGTCTTGTCTGTCTAGTCTTGTCTGTCTAGTCTTGTCTGTCTAGTCTTGTCTGTCTAGTCTTGTCTGTCTAGTCTTGTCTGTCTAGTCTTGTCTGTCTAGTCTTGTCTGTCTAGTCTTGTCTGTCTAGTCTTGTCTGTCTAGTCTTGTCTGTCTAGTCTTGTCTGTCTAGTCTTGTCTGTCTAGTCTTGTCTGTCTAGTCTTGTCTGTCTAGTCTTGTCTGTCTAGTCTTGTCTGTCTAGTCTTGTCTGTCTAGTCTTGTCTGTCTAGTCTTGTCTGTCTAGTCTTGTCTGTCTAGTCTTGTCTGTCTAGTCTTGTCTGTCTAGTCTTGTCTGTCTAGTCTTGTCTGTCTAGTCTTGTCTGTCTAGTCTTGTCTGTCTAGTCTTGTCTGTCTAGTCTTGTCTGTCTAGTCTTGTCTGTCTAGTCTTGTCTGTCTAGTCTTGTCTGTCTAGTCTTGTCTGTCTAGTCTTGTCTGTCTAGTCTTGTCTGTCTAGTCTTGTCTGTCTAGTCTTGTCTGTCTAGTCTTGTCTGTCTAGTCTTGTCTGTCTAGTCTTGTCTGTCTAGTCTTGTCTGTCTAGTCTTGTCTGTCTAGTCTTGTCTGTCTAGTCTTGTCTGTCTAGTCTTGTCTGTCTAGTCTTGTCTGTCTAGTCTTGTCTGTCTAGTCTTGTCTGTCTAGTCTTGTCTGTCTAGTCTTGTCTGTCTAGTCTTGTCTGTCTAGTCTTGTCTGTCTAGTCTTGTCTGTCTAGTCTTGTCTGTCTAGTCTTGTCTGTCTAGTCTTGTCTGTCTAGTCTTGTCTGTCTAGTCTTGTCTGTCTAGTCTTGTCTGTCTAGTCTTGTCTGTCTAGTCTTGTCTGTCTAGTCTTGTCTGTCTAGTCAAAATCAAAATCAAATCAAAAATCAAAAGATATTTATTTCATTAATAAAGTAGTTTATACAAAAGTGAATAAAAATACTAAATGAAATGTGTCAGTAAAACATATACCATGATAATGCAACTAACAAGACCAATATCATAGTATTAAATACAGATTAAGTACTGCTAATAAGTACAAACATTAATACACTAATAAATATAAATAAATAAATTAAAATAAATAAATTAAATGCAAAGGTAAAAGACACTTTTTTTAAAAGGTATAAGATTTTTGGCCAGATTGAAACATAAAAAACTCCTCCATTGTGTAAGGTTCCATGTTGTTGATATATTCAAATACCTTATGTTTATAATTTCTTAACCCCATTACGAATCTGATCTCTCTAGGCAATGCATTGAAGAGCTTTATACCGGTATATGTAGGGTTTTTCTCCGTCAACGTCAACTTATGATGGGGTATGTTGTAGGCTAGATGAACTTGTCTGGTGTTTTGACTGTGTGAGACTAAATAATTCTCAAAATACTTTCGGTGTTTATATATGAAAACCAGTAGTTCATAGATGTAGGTTCCAACAACTGTCAGGATTTTCGCGATTTTAACTTTCCCACGACAAGATGTCCTGTATTCTAGATTATATAATATTCTGATAGCTTGCTTTTGAATTCTAAATAGACATTTAATATCCTTACCGGTGCCCCAAAAAATAATGCCATAGCGGAGATGGGAATGGAAATTGGCAAAATATACAATACGTAAGACTTCTAAGCCCACGGAGGGTTGGAGGATTCTTAGTGCATAACTGGCTTTATTCAATTTGCACATTAATGCTAAAATATGGTTTCCCCAGTCTAAGGTGTTATCAACTATCACTCCTAGAAGTCTTACAGATTGTTTTGCAGCAAACAGATCGTTCCCTATGGCAATATTTTCAGGATAAAGTTTCAAACTTCTTTTTGTTTTAAATATAATGATGTTGGTTTTGTCCTTGTTAATTACTAAACGGTTTGAATTGAACCAGTTTATCAACCGGTTCATTACCAATGTTGAATTAGTATGAACTTCTTCTACGCTACGGTTTTTGAGAAGGAGACTAGTGTCGTCCGCGTAGTTAACCATTAGGGCTGATGTATTGTCTATTGCTGTAGGCAGATCGTTGACATAAATAGTAAATAGGATAGGGCCCAAGATACTCCCTTGAGGTATCCCCGTCCTGACTGTTCTCGTTGTAGATGTTACAAAGCCGTAAGGTGTTTCAATTTTCGTGATCTGCTTACGGTTGGATAAGTAAGACTTCACCCATTCTAGCGCTGTCCCTCTGATTCCATACTTTTCCATTTTATTTAGAAGAATATTGTGGTCAACAGAATCATAAGCCTTCGATAAATCGACGAGAATACCGGAAGGGATGTCTTGGTTATCAAGTTGCTTGTAGACATTATCAATATATTGGAAACAAGCTGTTTCTACACTTTTTCCTTTGATAAAACCATGCTGGCAGACGCTAATGGTATTATATTTCTGTAGAAAGGATACTATTCTTACTTGAAAGATCTTCTCTACAACCTTTGCAAAAGAGGATAATATACTGATAGGTCTATAGTTCGCCATGTCATTTTTATCTCCCTTCTTAAATATAGGAATAATTGTAGAAGTTTTAAGGACTTCTGGGAAAATACCAGATACTATGGAGTTGTTCGCTATATATATTAGTGGGTCTGCTATTTCCCAAAAGCTCTCTTTGATAACTCGAATGGGTATGTCGTCGCTACCGGCACATTTTTTGTTTTTCATATTCATAGTGATATTGTAAAGCTCCGTTGCAGTCAGAGGGTCTACCACCATTGACCTGTTTGTTTCCGGGATGTAACTATAGAAAGGGACAGATGGGAGATTTTTTGTTATTTCTTCAGCGTTATCTGTGAAGAAATTGTTTAAATTTTCCGCTGAAATTGTAGGGACATTGTTTGCATTTTCGATTAATTGTAAAGGTCTAGGGTTTAATTGCGTGATTTTTTTAATTACGTCCCAAGTTGTTCTGCTGATGTTGTCAGTATGTTTTAGTTGGTTTTCAAATTTAATTTTCTTTTGCGTTCTCAGTAGAGCAGTATAATCTCTACGTAATTTATTGTAGGCTTTTTTGTACTCTGGCTTGAAATTTGATACAATTTGTAAAATATCAAGACGTTTTCTTACCATGTATATTTGGCGAGTGTTAAAGTTACTATGATTTCTCTTCCTTGTATCTTTAGGGACTCGAGGAAAACATTCATTAAAATATAAAATGAAAACGTTCATGAAAGTATTCCACTGGCTATTGATATCCAATTCGTCACACTGCAGAATTTCTTTCCATGATTCCTCACGTAGACGTTGTCTAAAAGCTGCTACATTGGCCTGCGAGAAGAGTCGTATGAATTTCGACGTTGAAGGTTGTTTGCACCTTTCAAAGGTAATCAGTTGAGCGTTGTGGTCGGAGATATGGTAGTTAATGGTTGTAGTTTGAAATATTGAACCGGATTTTATTATGAAATTATCGATACAGGTTCCTGTCGACGGGTGACTCGTATCTTTGAATGCCAAAGTGCACTGAAAGGAGTCCAGGAGTGATATAAGTTGCTGATTCATATTTGTCGTTTTTGAAATATCTATATTAAAATCCCCTGCAATGAAAAATTCCTTTTCTTCTTTATTTAATTTCAGTAGGAGGTTATGAAGTTTATCCATAAAAGGTTTATGTGACGCGAGGGGCGATCTGTAAATGGTTATTATGATTATGGACTTGGTGTCGAGGAGCATCTCCGTTGCTGCGCATTCAAATACAACTTCTTCTGCTAGATTGTTTATATCGTTCCTACTTTTTTGGTATAGAGTTTCTTTACAAAAAATAGCGACTCCGCCGTGCTTACCCTCTCCTCTGCAAAAATGAGAGGTCAGTCTAAAATCTTTAATTTTGTACAGTTGTAATTGATCTGCACTTTTCCAGTGTTCAGTCATTGCAAGACACTGACAGTGTGGATTATCCTCTAACATATATTCAATCTTGTTTATACAATTGCCAATGGATTGAACATTCTGGTTTATTAAACTAAATTTTGAACGAGGGTTAAGCTTTATATTTGTTTTCCTCTCACCATGTAGGCTGTGTGGTATGATTGCAGGTTGCGTAGTTTTTGATGAATTTATTCGAGGGGTTGTAATGGTAACTCGGTTTATTTCAATTTCTCCGTTGTATTCTCCAACCTCAGTAAAAAACGGTTTATACACGTGTTTCTCGGCCACGTCTCCTAGTCCTAGTCCTAGTCTTGTCTGTCTAGTCTTGTCTGTCTAGTCTTGTCTGTCTAGTCTTGTCTGTCTAGTCTTGTCTGTCTAGTCTTGTCTGTCTAGTCTTGTCTGTCTAGTCTTGTCTGTCTTGTCTTGTCTGTCTAGTCTTGTCTGTCTAGTCTTGTCTGTCTAGTCTTGTCTGTCTAGTCTTGTCTGTCTAGTCTTGTCTGTCTAGTCTTGTCTGTCTAGTCTTGTCTGTCTAGTCTTGTCTGTCTAGTCTTGTCTGTCTAGTCTTGTCTGTCTAGTCTTGTCTGTCTAGTCTTGTCTGTCTAGTCTTGTCTGTCTAGTCTTGTCTGTCTAGTCTTGTCTGTCTAGTCTTGTCTGTCTAGTCTTGTCTGTCTAGTCTTGTCTGTCTAGTCTTGTCTGTCTAGTCTTGTTTGTCTAGTCTTGTCTGTCTGATCTTGTCTCTCTAGTCTTGTCTGTCTAGTCTTGTCTGTCTAGTCTTGTCTGTCTAGTCTTGTCTGTCTAGTCTTGTCTGTCTAGTCTTGTCTGTCTAGTCTTGTCTGTCTAGTCTTGTCTGTGTAGTCTTGTCTGTCTAGTTTTGTCTGTCTAGTCTTGTCTGTCTAGTCTTGTCTGTCTAGTCTTGTCTGTCTAGTCTTGTCTGTCTAGTCTTGTCTGTCTAGTCTTGTCTGTCTAGTCTTGTCTGTCTAGTCTTGTCTGTCTAGTCTTGTCTGTCTAGTCTTGTCTGTTTAGTCTTGTCTGTCTAGTCTTGTCTGTCTAGTCTTGTCTGTCTAGTCTTGTCTGTCTAGTCTTGTCTGTCTAGTCTTGTCTGTCTAGTCTTGTCTGTCTAGTCTTGTCTGTCTAGTCTTGTCTGTCTAGTCTTGTCTGTCTAGTCTTGTCTGTCTAGTCTTGTCTGTCTAGTCTTGTCTGTCTAGTCTTGTCTGTCTAGTCTTGTCTGTCTAGTCTTGTCTGTCTAGTCTTGTCTGTCTAGTCTTGTCTGTCTAGTCTTGTCTGTCTAGTCTTGTCTGTCTAGTCTTGTCTGTCTAGTCTTGTCTGTCTAGTCTTGTCTGTCTAGTCTTGTCTGTCTAGTCTTGTCTGTCTAGTCTTGTCTGTCTAGTCTTGTCTGTCTAGTCTTGTCTGTCTAGTCTTGTCTGTCTAGTCTTGTCTGTCTAGTCTTGTCTGTCTAGTCTTGTCTGTCTAGTCTTGTCTGTCTAGTCTTGTCTGTCTAGTCTTGTCTGTCTAGTCTTGTCTGTCTAGTCTTGTCTGTCTAGTCTTGTCTGTCTAGTCTTGTCTGTCTAGTCTTGTCTGTCTAGTCTTGTCTGTCTAGTCTTGTCTGTCTAGTCTTGTCTGTCTAGTCTTGTCTGTCTAGTCTTGTCTGTCTAGTCTTGTCTGTCTAGTCTTGTCTGTCTAGTCTTGTCTGTCTAGTCTTGTCTGTCTAGTCTTGTCTGTCTAGTCTTGTCTGTCTAGTCTTGTCTGTCTAGTCTTGTCTGTCTAGTCTTGTCTGTCTAGTCTTGTCTGTCTAGTCTTGTCTGTCTAGTCTTGTCTGTCTAGTCTTGTCTGTCTAGTCTTGTCTGTCTAGTCTTGTCTGTCTAGTCTTGTCTGTCTAGTCTTGTCTGTCTAGTCTTGTCTGTCTAGTCTTGTCTGTCTAGTCTTGTCTGTCTAGTCTTGTCTGTCTAGTCTTGTCTGTCTAGTCTTGTCTGTCTAGTCTTGTCTGTCTAGTCTTGTCTGTCTAGTCTTGTCTGTCTAGTCTTGTCTGTCTAGTCTTGTCTGTCTAGTCTTGTCTGTCTAGTCTTGTCTGTCTAGTCTTGTCTGTCTAGTCTTGTCTGTCTAGTCTTGTCTGTCTAGTCTTGTCTGTCTAGTCTTGTCTGTCTAGTCTTGTCTGTCTAGTCTTGTCTGTCTAGTCTTGTCTGTCTAGTCTTGTCTGTCTAGTCTTGTCTGTCTAGTCTTGTCTGTCTAGTCTTGTCTGTCTAGTCTTGTCTGTCTAGTCTTGTCTGTCTAGTCTTGTCTGTCTAGTCTTGTCTGTCTAGTCTTGTCTGTCTAGTCTTGTCTGTCTAGTCTTGTCTGTCTAGTCTTGTCTGTCTAGTCTTGTCTGTCTAGTCTTGTCTGTCTAGTCTTGTCTGTCTAGTCTTGTCTGTCTAGTCTTGTCTGTCTAGTCTTGTCTGTCTAGTCTTGTCTGTCTAGTCTTGTCTGTCTAGTCTTGTCTGTCTAGTCTTGTCTGTCTAGTCTTGTCTGTCTAGTCTTGTCTGTCTAGTCTTGTCTGTCTAGTCTTGTCTGTCTAGTCTTGTCTGTCTAGTCTTGTCTGTCTAGTCTTGTCTGTCTAGTCTTGTCTGTCTAGTCTTGTCTGTCTAGTCTTGTCTGTCTAGTCTTGTCTGTCTAGTCTTGTCTGTCTAGTCTTGTCTGTCTAGTCTTGTCTGTCTAGTCTTGTCTGTCTAGTCTTGTCTGTCTAGTCTTGTCTGTCTAGTCTTGTCTGTCTAGTCTTGTCTGTCTAGTCTTGTCTGTCTAGTCTTGTCTGTCTAGTCTTGTCTGTCTAGTCTTGTCTGTCTAGTCTTGTCTGTCTAGTCTTGTCTGTCTAGTCTTGTCTGTCTAGTCTTGTCTGTCTAGTCTTGTCTGTCTAGTCTTGTCTGTCTAGTCTTGTCTGTCTAGTCTTGTCTGTCTAGTCTTGTCTGTCTAGTCTTGTCTGTCTAGTCTTGTCTGTCTAGTCTTGTCTGTCTAGTCTTGTCTGTCTAGTCTTGTCTGTCTAGTCTTGTCTGTCTAGTCTTGTCTGTCTAGTCTTGTCTGTCTAGTCTTGTCTGTCTAGTCTTGTCTGTCTAGTCTTGTCTGTCTAGTCTTGTCTGTCTAGTCTTGTCTGTCTAGTCTTGTCTGTCTAGTCTTGTCTGTCTAGTCTTGTCTGTCTAGTCTTGTCTGTCTAGTCTTGTCTGTCTAGTCTTGTCTGTCTAGTCTTGTCTGTCTAGTCTTGTCTGTCTAGTCTTGTCTGTCTAGTCTTGTCTGTCTAGTCTTGTCTGTCTAGTCTTGTCTGTCTAGTCTTGTCTGTCTAGTCTTGTCTGTCTAGTCTTGTCTGTCTAGTCTTGTCTGTCTAGTCTTGTCTGTCTAGTCTTGTCTGTCTAGTCTTGTCTGTCTAGTCTTGTCTGTCTAGTCTTGTCTGTCTAGTCTTGTCTGTCTAGTCTTGTCTGTCTAGTCTTGTCTGTCTAGTCTTGTCTGTCTAGTCTTGTCTGTCTAGTCTTGTCTGTCTAGTCTTGTCTGTCTAGTCTTGTCTGTCTAGTCTTGTCTGTCTAGTCTTGTCTGTCTAGTCTTGTCTGTCTAGTCTTGTCTGTCTAGTCTTGTCTGTCTAGTCTTGTCTGTCTAGTCTTGTCTGTCTAGTCTTGTCTGTCTAGTCTTGTCTGTCTAGTCTTGTCTGTCTAGTCTTGTCTGTCTAGTCTTGTCTGTCTAGTCTTGTCTGTCTAGTCTTGTCTGTCTAGTCTTGTCTGTCTAGTCTTGTCTGTCTAGTCTTGTCTGTCTAGTCTTGTCTGTCTAGTCTTGTCTGTCTAGTCTTGTCTGTCTAGTCTTGTCTGTCTAGTCTTGTCTGTCTAGTCTTGTCTGTCTAGTCTTGTCTGTCTAGTCTTGTCTGTCTAGTCTTGTCTGTCTAGTCTTGTCTGTCTAGTCTTGTCTGTCTAGTCTTGTCTGTCTAGTCTTGTCTGTCTAGTCTTGTCTGTCTAGTCTTGTCTGTCTAGTCTTGTCTGTCTAGTCTTGTCTGTCTAGTCTTGTCTGTCTAGTCTTGTCTGTCTAGTCTTGTCTGTCTAGTCTTGTCTGTCTAGTCTTGTCTGTCTAGTCTTGTCTGTCTAGTCTTGTCTGTCTAGTCTTGTCTGTCTAGTCTTGTCTGTCTAGTCTTGTCTGTCTAGTCTTGTCTGTCTAGTCTTGTCTGTCTAGTCTTGTCTGTCTAGTCTTGTCTGTCTAGTCTTGTCTGTCTAGTCTTGTCTGTCTAGTCTTGTCTGTCTAGTCTTGTCTGTCTAGTCTTGTCTGTCTAGTCTTGTCTGTCTAGTCTTGTCTGTCTAGTCTTGTCTGTCTAGTCTTGTCTGTCTAGTCTTGTCTGTCTAGTCTTGTCTGTCTAGTCTTGTCTGTCTAGTCTTGTCTGTCTAGTCTTGTCTGTCTAGTCTTGTCTGTCTAGTCTTGTCTGTCTAGTCTTGTCTGTCTAGTCTTGTCTGTCTAGTCTTGTCTGTCTAGTCTTGTCTGTCTAGTCTTGTCTGTCTAGTCTTGTCTGTCTAGTCTTGTCTGTCTAGTCTTGTCTGTCTAGTCTTGTCTGTCTAGTCTTGTCTGTCTAGTCTTGTCTGTCTAGTCTTGTCTGTCTAGTCTTGTCTGTCTAGTCTTGTCTGTCTAGTCTTGTCTGTCTAGTCTTGTCTGTCTAGTCTTGTCTGTCTAGTCTTGTCTGTCTAGTCTTGTCTGTCTAGTCTTGTCTGTCTAGTCTTGTCTGTCTAGTCTTGTCTGTCTAGTCTTGTCTGTCTAGTCTTGTCTGTCTAGTCTTGTTTGTCTGTCAATTTATTTTTAGTTTTGGGGAGAGTCCGTCCAGTATGGAATCTTTCCTGAAGCAGAAAGTAAGCAGGGGTACAGGGGATATGGAAAGCCGGGCGAGGAGCCAGTCCATTGGTGAAACCCCGAAGAAAAGAAAAGTGGCGGATCGGTCGACGGATGACGTCGACGCTTACAAAAAAACTGAGTGCTCGATTCTCTTTACGATCGTGGAGGCGATTGGGGCACTCAATAGACAGGTGGAGGAGCTGGAGAGGGCCATCGCTGGAGGAAGCAGCACGAAGCGTGACATCAAGGAAGCAGCAGCGCGAGTCAGGAGGACAACAAATGTTTTCTCGCGCCACTCAGTGACCAGTTGGCTCGAGGAGCATCGCTTCCAGCCGATTGAGAAGGTACTGTACGACGTTGAGGTACAAACGGTACGTACGGTGTGTAAGGAAGTCAGCACCCAAACGGAGGCTGAATATAGAATCACCAGTGCGCTAAAGCCGGGGATGAATGTACAGGAGTACATGTCCCTGGCGAGGGAGAGGTGGTCCGAGGACGTCTTCACCGTGGTGAAGATGTCCAAGGGCTCTCCTCTGGCCAGGGACGAGGATGTACTCCTGTTAGTTGCAGGAGAGAAAGGGGATAACTGTGGACAGCTGGGCTGGGGGATGCTCGACCAGCTCCCTCAGGCCAAGCGAGTGGCTGAAGGCTTGAATGTAGATTCCGTGGCCTACATCAAGAGGGAGAATGTGGTGTGTATGGGAGGCGATGAGTCGTTGGACTCCGAGAGGAAGTTCCACTTCATCGCCCGGCTGGATGATAGTAAGGTCGAGGGCGCCGAAGAAAAGGCATTCGAGACCTTATTAAGGATGAAAGGTCTTTGTGAGAAGACTGAGAGAAAGAGGTTCGCTATCGGTGTGGCTGGTAACCTTAATATGTGGCTAGTACGAAAGATGGCTGAATGCGTGTGGCATGGCACAGGAGTTGAGCTAACCCTGTGCTAGATGCATGCGGAGGGCCAAAAGCCCAGAGTGGAAGGGGCCGGAGGCACCAGAAAGGCAGAAACCTTACTGGTGAGGAGGGCAGAGGGTGTTTCTTACGCCCATATGGTGAATGTCCTTAAGAAGGAAGTAGACATGGAGGATATAAATGTAAGGGCGATGAGGAAAACCCACGCTGGCGACCTCATCGTCAGAGTGAATGATGATGGGGAAAAGAAGCGACTGGCAGAGCGAATGGCCCTAGTGACTGAGGCTGTAAGGGATGTCGGGACGGAGGTGAGGCTCAGAAATGTCTTTGTTAGGGGCATGGATGCTGTCTAGTCTTGTCTGTCTAGTCTTGTCTGTCTAGTCTTGTCTGTCTAGTCTTGTCTGTCTAGTCTTGTCTGTCTAGTCTTGTCTGTCTAGTCTTGTCTGTCTAGTCTTGTCTGTCTAGTCTTGTCTGTCTAGTCTTGTCTGTCTAGTCTTGTCTGTCTAGTCTTGTCTGTCTAGTCTTGTCTGTCTAGTCTTGTCTGTCTAGTCTTGTCTGTCTAGTCTTGTCTGTCTAGTCTTGTCTGTCTAGTCTTGTCTGTCTAGTCTTGTCTGTCTAGTCTTGTCTGTCTAGTCTTGTCTGTCTAGTCTTGT
>OX155892.1:44096367-44224188 GCA_944588485.1 Phosphuga atrata | reverse complement strand
TCTTGTCTGTCTAGTCTTGTCTGTCTAGTCTTGTCTGTCTAGTCTTGTCTGTCTAGTCTTGTCTGTCTAGTCTTGTCTGTCTAGTCTTGTCTGTCTAGTCTTGTCTGTCTAGTCTTGTCTGTCTAGTCTTGTCTGTCTAGTCTTGTCTGTCTAGTCTTGTCTGTCTAGTCTTGTCTGTCTAGTCTTGTCTGTCTAGTCTTGTCTGTCTAGTCTTGTCTGTCAGAGTCTTGTCTGTCTAGTCTTGTCTGTCTAGTCTTGTCTGTCTAGTCTTGTCTGTCTAGTCTTGTCTGTCTAGTCTTGTCTGTCTAGTCTTGTCTGTCTAGTCTTGTCTGTCTAGTCTTGTCTGTCTAGTCTTGTCTGTCTAGTCTTGTCTGTCTAGTCTTGTCTGTCTAGTCTTGTCTGTCTAGTCTTGTCTGTCTAGTCTTGTCTGTCTAGTCTTGTCTGTCTAGTCTTGTCTGTCTAGTCTTGTCTGTCTAGTCTTGTCTGTCTAGTCTTGTCTGTCTAGTCTTGTCTGTCTAGTCTTGTCTGTCTAGTCTTGTCTGTCTAGTCTTGTCTGTCTAGTCTTGTCTGTCTAGTCTTGTCTGTCTAGTCTTGTCTGTCTAGTCTTGTCTGTCTAGTCTTGTCTGTCTAGTCTTGTCTGTCTAGTCTTGTCTGTCTAGTCTTGTCTGTCTAGTCTTGTCTGTCTAGTCTTGTCTGTCTAGTCTTGTCTGTCTAGTCTTGTCTGTCTAGTCTTGTCTGTCTAGTCTTGTCTGTCTAGTCTTGTCTGTCTAGTCTTGTCTGTCTAGTCTTGTCTGTCTAGTCTTGTCTGTCTAGTCTTGTCTGTCTAGTCTTGTCTGTCTAGTCTTGTCTGTCTAGTCTTGTCTGTCTAGTCTTGTCTGTCTAGTCTTGTCTGTCTAGTCTTGTCTGTCTAGTCTTGTCTGTCTAGTCTTGTCTGTCTAGTCTTGTCTGTCTAGTCTTGTCTGTCTAGTCTTGTCTGTCTAGTCTTGTCTGTCTAGTCTTGTCTGTCTAGTCTTGTCTGTCTAGTCTTGTCTGTCTAGTCTTGTCTGTCTAGTCTTGTCTGTCTAGTCTTGTCTGTCTAGTCTTGTCTGTCTAGTCTTGTCTGTCTAGTCTTGTCTGTCTAGTCTTGTCTGTCTAGTCTTGTCTGTCTAGTCTTGTCTGTCTAGTCTTGTCTGTCTAGTCTTGTCTGTCTAGTCTTGTCTGTCTAGTCTTGTCTGTCTAGTCTTGTCTGTCTAGTCTTGTCTGTCTAGTCTTGTCTGTCTAGTCTTGTCTGTCTAGTCTTGTCTGTCTAGTCTTGTCTGTCTAGTCTTGTCTGTCTAGTCTTGTCTGTCTAGTCTTGTCTGTCTAGTCTTGTCTGTCTAGTCTTGTCTGTCTAGTCTTGTCTGTCTAGTCTTGTCTGTCTAGTCTTGTCTGTCTAGTCTTGTCTGTCTAGTCTTGTCTGTCTAGTCTTGTCTGTCTAGTCTTGTCTGTCTAGTCTTGTCTGTCTAGTCTTGTCTGTCTAGTCTTGTCTGTCTAGTCTTGTCTGTCTAGTCTTGTCTGTCTAGTCTTGTCTGTCTAGTCTTGTCTGTCTAGTCTTGTCTGTCTAGTCTTGTCTGTCTAGTCTTGTCTGTCTAGTCTTGTCTGTCTAGTCTTGTCTGTCTAGTCTTGTCTGTCTAGTCTTGTCTGTCTAGTCTTGTCTGTCTAGTCTTGTCTGTCTAGTCTTGTCTGTCTAGTCTTGTCTGTCTAGTCTTGTCTGTCTAGTCTTGTCTGTCTAGTCTTGTCTGTCTAGTCTTGTCTGTCTAGTCTTGTCTGTCTAGTCTTGTCTGTCTAGTCTTGTCTGTCTAGTCTTGTCTGTCTAGTCTTGTCTGTCTAGTCTTGTCTGTCTAGTCTTGTCTGTCTAGTCTTGTCTGTCTAGTCTTGTCTGTCTAGTCTTGTCTGTCTAGTCTTGTCTGTCTAGTCTTGTCTGTCTAGTCTTGTCTGTCTAGTCTTGTCTGTCTAGTCTTGTCTGTCTAGTCTTGTCTGTCTAGTCTTGTCTGTCTAGTCTTGTCTGTCTAGTCTTGTCTGTCTAGTCTTGTCTGTCTAGTCTTGTCTGTCTAGTCTTGTCTGTCTAGTCTTGTCTGTCTAGTCTTGTCTGTCTAGTCTTGTCTGTCTAGTCTTGTCTGTCTAGTCTTGTCTGTCTAGTCTTGTCTGTCTAGTCTTGTCTGTCTAGTCTTGTCTGTCTAGTCTTGTCTGTCTAGTCTTGTCTGTCTAGTCTTGTCTGTCTAGTCTTGTCTGTCTAGTCTTGTCTGTCTAGTCTTGTCTGTCTAGTCTTGTCTGTCTAGTCTTGTCTGTCTAGTCTTGTCTGTCTAGTCTTGTCTGTCTAGTCTTGTCTGTCTAGTCTTGTCTGTCTAGTCTTGTCTGTCTAGTCTTGTCTGTCTAGTCTTGTCTGTCTAGTCTTGTCTGTCTAGTCTTGTCTGTCTAGTCTTGTCTGTCTAGTCTTGTCTGTCTAGTCTTGTCTGTCTAGTCTTGTCTGTCTAGTCTTGTCTGTCTAGTCTTGTCTGTCTAGTCTTGTCTGTCTAGTCTTGTCTGTCTAGTCTTGTCTGTCTAGTCTTGTCTGTCTAGTCTTGTCTGTCTAGTCTTGTCTGTCTAGTCTTGTCTGTCTAGTCTTGTCTGTCTAGTCTTGTCTGTCTAGTCTTGTCTGTCTAGTCTTGTCTGTCTAGTCTTGTCTGTCTAGTCTTGTCTGTCTAGTCTTGTCTGTCTAGTCTTGTCTGTCTAGTCTTGTCTGTCTAGTCTTGTCTGTCTAGTCTTGTCTGTCTAGTCTTGTCTGTCTAGTCTTGTCTGTCTAGTCTTGTCTGTCTAGTCTTGTCTGTCTAGTCTTGTCTGTCTAGTCTTGTCTGTCTAGTCTTGTCTGTCTAGTCTTGTCTGTCTAGTCTTGTCTGTCTAGTCTTGTCTGTCTAGTCTTGTCTGTCTAGTCTTGTCTGTCTAGTCTTGTCTGTCTAGTCTTGTCTGTCTAGTCTTGTCTGTCTAGTCTTGTCTGTCTAGTCTTGTCTGTCTAGTCTTGTCTGTCTAGTCTTGTCTGTCTAGTCTTGTCTGTCTAGTCTTGTCTGTCTAGTCTTGTCTGTCTAGTCTTGTCTGTCTAGTCTTGTCTGTCTAGTCTTGTCTGTCTAGTCTTGTCTGTCTAGTCTTGTCTGTCTAGTCTTGTCTGTCTAGTCTTGTCTGTCTAGTCTTGTCTGTCTAGTCTTGTCTGTCTAGTCTTGTCTGTCTAGTCTTGTCTGTCTAGTCTTGTCTGTCTAGTCTTGTCTGTCTAGTCTTGTCTGTCTAGTCTTGTCTGTCTAGTCTTGTCTGTCTAGTCTTGTCTGTCTAGTCTTGTCTGTCTAGTCTTGTCTGTCTAGTCTTGTCTGTCTAGTCTTGTCTGTCTAGTCTTGTCTGTCTAGTCTTGTCTGTCTAGTCTTGTCTGTCTAGTCTTGTCTGTCTAGTCTTGTCTGTCTAGTCTTGTCTGTCTAGTCTTGTCTGTCTAGTCTTGTCTGTCTAGTCTTGTCTGTCTAGTCTTGTCTGTCTAGTCTTGTCTGTCTAGTCTTGTCTGTCTAGTCTTGTCTGTCTAGTCTTGTCTGTCTAGTCTTGTCTGTCTAGTCTTGTCTGTCTAGTCTTGTCTGTCTAGTCTTGTCTGTCTAGTCTTGTCTGTCTAGTCTTGTCTGTCTAGTCTTGTCTGTCTAGTCTTGTCTGTCTAGTCTTGTCTGTCTAGTCTTGTCTGTCTAGTCTTGTCTGTCTAGTCTTGTCTGTCTAGTCTTGTCTGTCTAGTCTTGTCTGTCTAGTCTTGTCTGTCTAGTCTTGTCTGTCTAGTCTTGTCTGTCTAGTCTTGTCTGTCTAGTCTTGTCTGTCTAGTCTTGTCTGTCTAGTCTTGTCTGTCTAGTCTTGTCTGTCTAGTCTTGTCTGTCTAGTCTTGTCTGTCTAGTCTTGTCTGTCTAGTCTTGTCTGTCTAGTCTTGTCTGTCTAGTCTTGTCTGTCTAGTCTTGTCTGTCTAGTCTTGTCTGTCTAGTCTTGTCTGTCTAGTCTTGTCTGTCTAGTCTTGTCTGTCTAGTCTTGTCTGTCTAGTCTTGTCTGTCTAGTCTTGTCTGTCTAGTCTTGTCTGTCTAGTCTTGTCTGTCTAGTCTTGTCTGTCTAGTCTTGTCTGTCTAGTCTTGTCTGTCTAGTCTTGTCTGTCTAGTCTTGTCTGTCTAGTCTTGTCTGTCTAGTCTTGTCTGTCTAGTCTTGTCTGTCTAGTCTTGTCTGTCTAGTCTTGTCTGTCTAGTCTTGTCTGTCTAGTCTTGTCTGTCTAGTCTTGTCTGTCTAGTCTTGTCTGTCTAGTCTTGTCTGTCTAGTCTTGTCTGTCTAGTCTTGTCTGTCTAGTCTTGTCTGTCTAGTCTTGTCTGTCTAGTCTTGTCTGTCTAGTCTTGTCTGTCTAGTCTTGTCTGTCTAGTCTTGTCTGTCTAGTCTTGTCTGTCTAGTCTTGTCTGTCTAGTCTTGTCTGTCTAGTCTTGTCTGTCTAGTCTTGTCTGTCTAGTCTTGTCTGTCTAGTCTTGTCTGTCTAGTCTTGTCTGTCTAGTCTTGTCTGTCTAGTCTTGTCTGTCTAGTCTTGTCTGTCTAGTCTTGTCTGTCTAGTCTTGTCTGTCTAGTCTTGTCTGTCTAGTCTTGTCTGTCTAGTCTTGTCTGTCTAGTCTTGTCTGTCTAGTCTTGTCTGTCTAGTCTTGTCTGTCTAGTCTTGTCTGTCTAGTCTTGTCTGTCTAGTCTTGTCTGTCTAGTCTTGTCTGTCTAGTCTTGTCTGTCTAGTCTTGTCTGTCTAGTCTTGTCTGTCTAGTCTTGTCTGTCTAGTCTTGTCTGTCTAGTCTTGTCTGTCTAGTCTTGTCTGTCTAGTCTTGTCTGTCTAGTCTTGTCTGTCTAGTCTTGTCTGTCTAGTCTTGTCTGTCTAGTCTTGTCTGTCTAGTCTTGTCTGTCTAGTCTTGTCTGTCTAGTCTTGTCTGTCTAGTCTTGTCTGTCTAGTCTTGTCTGTCTAGTCTTGTCTGTCTAGTCTTGTCTGTCTAGTCTTGTCTGTCTAGTCTTGTCTGTCTAGTCTTGTCTGTCTAGTCTTGTCTGTCTAGTCTTGTCTGTCTAGTCTTGTCTGTCTAGTCTTGTCTGTCTAGTCTTGTCTGTCTAGTCTTGTCTGTCTAGTCTTGTCTGTCTAGTCTTGTCTGTCTAGTCTTGTCTGTCTAGTCTTGTCTGTCTAGTCTTGTCTGTCTAGTCTTGTCTGTCTAGTCTTGTCTGTCTAGTCTTGTCTGTCTAGTCTTGTCTGTCTAGTCTTGTCTGTCTAGTCTTGTCTGTCTAGTCTTGTCTGTCTAGTCTTGTCTGTCTAGTCTTGTCTGTCTAGTCTTGTCTGTCTAGTCTTGTCTGTCTAGTCTTGTCTGTCTAGTCTTGTCTGTCTAGTCTTGTCTGTCTAGTCTTGTCTGTCTAGTCTTGTCTGTCTAGTCTTGTCTGTCTAGTCTTGTCTGTCTAGTCTTGTCTGTCTAGTCTTGTCTGTCTAGTCTTGTCTGTCTAGTCTTGTCTGTCTAGTCTTGTCTGTCTAGTCTTGTCTGTCTAGTCTTGTCTGTCTAGTCTTGTCTGTCTAGTCTTGTCTGTCTAGTCTTGTCTGTCTAGTCTTGTCTGTCTAGTCTTGTCTGTCTAGTCTTGTCTGTCTAGTCTTGTCTGTCTAGTCTTGTCTGTCTAGTCTTGTCTGTCTAGTCTTGTCTGTCTAGTCTTGTCTGTCTAGTCTTGTCTGTCTAGTCTTGTCTGTCTAGTCTTGTCTGTCTAGTCTTGTCTGTCTAGTCTTGTCTGTCTAGTCTTGTCTGTCTAGTCTTGTCTGTCTAGTCTTGTCTGTCTAGTCTTGTCTGTCTAGTCTTGTCTGTCTAGTCTTGTCTGTCTAGTCTTGTCTGTCTAGTCTTGTCTGTCTAGTCTTGTCTGTCTAGTCTTGTCTGTCTAGTCTTGTCTGTCTAGTCTTGTCTGTCTAGTCTTGTCTGTCTAGTCTTGTCTGTCTAGTCTTGTCTGTCTAGTCTTGTCTGTCTAGTCTTGTCTGTCTAGTCTTGTCTGTCTAGTCTTGTCTGTCTAGTCTTGTCTGTCTAGTCTTGTCTGTCTAGTCTTGTCTGTCTAGTCTTGTCTGTCTAGTCTTGTCTGTCTAGTCTTGTCTGTCTAGTCTTGTCTGTCTAGTCTTGTCTGTCTAGTCTTGTCTGTCTAGTCTTGTCTGTCTAGTCTTGTCTGTCTAGTCTTGTCTGTCTAGTCTTGTTTGTCTGTCAATTTATTTTTAGTTTTGGGGAGAGTCCGTCCAGTATGGAATCTTTCCTGAAGCAGAAAGTAAGCAGGGGTACAGGGGATATGGAAAGCCGGGCGAGGAGCCAGTCCATTGGTGAAACCCCGAAGAAAAGAAAAGTGGCGGATCGGTCGACGGATGACGTCGACGCTTACAAAAAAACTGAGTGCTCGATTGTCTTTACGATCGTGGAGGCGATTGGGGCACTCAATAGACAGGTGGAGGAGCTGGAGAGGGCCATCGCTGGAGGAAGCAGCACGAAGCGTGACATCAAGGAAGCAGCAGCGCGAGTCAGGAGGACAACAAATGTTTTCTCGCGCCACTCCGTGACCAGTTGGCTCGAGGAGCATCGCTTCCAGCCGATTGAGAAGGTACTGTACGACGTTGAGGTACAAACGGTACGTACGGTGTGTAAGGAAGTCAGCACCCAAACGGAGGCTGAATATAGAATCACCAGTGCGCTAAAGCCGGGGATGAATGTACAGGAGTACATGTCCCTGGCGAGGGAGAGGTGGTCCGAGGACGCCTTCACCGTAATGAAGATGTCCAAGGGCTCTCCTCTGGCCAGGGACGAGGATGTACTCCTGTTAGTTGCAGGAGAGAAAGGGGATAACTGTGGACAGCTGGGCTGGGGGATGCTCGACCAGCTCCCTCAGGCCAAGCGAGTGGCTGAAGGCTTGAATGTAGGTTCCGTGGCCTACATCAAGAGGGAGAATGTGGTGTGTATGGGAGGCGATGAGTCGTTGGACTCCGAGAGGAAGTACCACTTCATCGCCCGGCTGGATGATAATAAGGTCGAGGGCGCCGAAGAAAAGGCATTCGAGGCCTTATTAAGGATGAAAGGTCTTTGTGAGAAGACTGAGAGAAAGAGGTTCGCTATCGGTGTGGCTGGTAACCTTAATATGTGGCTAGTACGAAAGATGGCTGAATGCGTGTGGCATGGCACAGGAGTTGAGCTAACCCTGTGCTAGATGCATGCGGAGGGCCAAAAGCCCAGAGTGGAAGGGGCCGGAGGCACCAGAAAGGCAGAAACCTTACTGGTGAGGAGGGCAGAGCGTGTTTCTTACGCCCATATGGTGAATGTCCTTAAGAAGGAAGTAGACATGGAGGATATAAATGTAAGGGCGATGAGGAAAACCCACGCTGGCGACCTCATCGTCAGAGTGAATGATGATGGGGAAAAGAAGCGACTGGCAGAGCGAATGGCCCTAGTGACTGAGGCTGTAAGGGATGTCAGGACGGAGGTGAGGCTCAGAAATGTCTTTGTTAGGGGCATGGATGCTGTCTAGTCTTGTCTGTCTAGTCTTGTCTGTCTAGCCTTGTCTGTCTAGTCTTGTCTGTCTAGTCTTGTCTGTCTAGTCTTGTCTGTCTAGTCTTGTCTGTCTAGTCTTGTCTGTCTAGTCTTGTCTGTCTAGTCTTGTCTGTCTAGTCTTGTCTGTCTAGTCTTGTCTGTCTAGTCTTGTCTGTCTAGTCTTGTCTGTCTAGTCTTGTCTGTCTAGTCTTGTCTGTCTAGTCTTGTCTGTCTAGTCTTGTCTGTCTAGTCTTGTCTGTCTAGTCTTGTCTGTCTAGTCTTGTCTGTCTAGTCTTGTCTGTCTAGTCTTGTCTGTCTAGTCTTGTCTGTCTAGTCTTGTCTGTCGAGTCTTGTCTGTCTAGTCTTGTCTGTCTAGTCTTGTCTGTCTAGTCTTGTCTGTCTAGTCTTGTCTGTCTAGTCTTGTCTGTCTAGTCTTGTCTGTCTAGTCTTGTCTGTCTAGTCTTGTCTGTCTAGTCTTGTCTGTCTAGTCTTGTCTGTCTAGTCTTGTCTGTCTAGTCTTGTCTGTCTAGTCTTGTCTGTCTAGTCTTGTCTGTCTAGTCTTGTCTGTCTAGTCTTGTCTGTCTAGTCTTGTCTGTCTAGTCTTGTCTGTCTAGTCTTGTCTGTCTAGTCTTGTCTGTCTAGTCTTGTCTGTCTAGTCTTGTCTGTCTAGTCTTGTCTGTCGAGTCTTGTCTGTCTAGTCTTGTCTGTCTAGTCTTGTCTGTCTAGTCTTGTCTGTCTAGTCTTGTCTGTCTAGTCTTGTCTGTCTAGTCTTGTCTGTCTAGTCTTGTCTGTCTAGTCTTGTCTGTCTAGTCTTGTCTGTCTAGTCTTGTCTGTTTAGTCTTGTCTGTCTAGTCTTGTCTGTCTAGTCTTGTCTGTCTAGTCTTGTCTGTCTAGTCTTGTCTGTCTAGTCTTGTCTGTCTAGTCTTGTCTGTCTAGTCTTGTCTGTCTAGTCTTGTCTGTCTAGTCTTGTCTGTCTAGTCTTGTCTGTCTAGTCTTGTCTGTCTAGTCTTGTCTGTCTAGTCTTGTCTGTCTAGTCTTGTCTGTCTAGTCTTGTCTGTCTAGTCTTGTCTGTCTAGTCTTGTCTGTCTAGTCTTGTCTGTCTAGTCTTGTCTGTCTAGTCTTGTCTGTCTAGTCTTGTCTGTCTAGTCTTGTCTGTCTAGTCTTGTCTGTCTAGTCTTGTCTGTCTAGTCTTGTCTGTCTAGTCTTGTCTGTCTTGTCTTGTCTGTCTAGTCTTGTCTGTCTAGTCTTGTCTGTCTAGTCTTGTATGTCTAGTCTTGTGTGTCTAGTCTTGTCTGTATGGCCTGTCTGGCCTGTCGGCCTGTCTGGCCCGCCTGGTCTGTTTTGTCTGCCTGGTATAATAAGTCTAGTACCTAAAAACCTTACCCAACCTGGTATTTTCTGATTATTATATTATCTAATATATTTTCTGATTTGTTTTTCTTTTCTAGTTCTATTGTTAAAATTATTTTAATTTATATTCTATTGGATAATTGCGCGGATAATATATATATATATATATATATATATATATATATATATATATATATATATATATATATATATATATATATATGTATATATATATATATACAAATATATATATATATATATATATATATATATATATATATAATTAATAAATTTGCAATTGTGTAACGGTACTTGTTTCAGAATACTAGATAATTATACAATATTATTGCATATTTGCGAGGATTAATTTAAAAACAAACAGGTGGATGGAACTAATACCTTTGACGATTAGATGAGTGAGGTGGTGGATGTCTGGAGGGAGTTTCGTTGTGAATAATTCCTGTAAGTGTTGTCGCCAAATTGCTTTGTCGTAAATCAGTAAACGCCCACTAATCGAGTTTGCTGACAGAGATGTCGCGATTAAATTCCAATTTAGATAATATCTGATAAAATAGTATAATTAAAATGATATTGGCAAAAAAAATAAGTTTTAGTTTTACTATCTACCAAATTCCCAAACTCCTTGATATTAAATTTTCACATCAGAAGAGGAGGGGCTGTAAAGCAGCTTTAGTAGTACTTTATCTGAGGTCTTGCTTGAATATTGAATGAGTTTTGATTAAGCTGTGATCTAATAATACTCCATGGAGTATTTAATCTGAAGGCTGTAGGTAACGACTGGGGTATTTTAAATCTATGTCAAGTGCTGGATTATTAAATACCAAATAAATATCTCATATGCTCTGCGTCCGCACTGAACTGCAATAATGGTACCCAACTTAATTGAGATTAAAATATTTAATCTGGCAATCAATGCGAAATAAGTGATTAGCACATAAAACCCAATTAACTTATGATTTGGGATGAATAAACTAGACAAACTGGAGAAGGCTGGACGAGCTTATACAAGACAGGATGAGACAGTACAAGACTGGATAAGATTGTATAAGGCTGAAGAAGACTGGACCAGATGGACAAGACAGTATAAGACTAAACAAAACAGAAATGGCTAGAGAGGGCTGGAAAGAGTGTAGAAGACTATTAGTGTCTAGATAAGACAAGATAAGACTAGACAAACTGGACAACACTATAGAAAGCTATAAAAGGCTAGAAAAGACAATACTAGGTGGGAGAATGCAAGACTAGACATGACCAGACAGGACTAATACTACTATACAAAAACTGACCATGAATATATTATGTATATCTCCATATAATTATCTGTGTATATCAATAAGTTAAAATTTAGTTATGTGCTTTAGCCGTTTAATTTAGTTATGTTACAGTGAGTTTGTTTAAATGATTAGTAAAAATTAAATTCTTCGGATAAGAGAACAAAGTAACTTTTAACTATTCTTAATAATAATTTAAACTATTCTTAATATTATCAGAACGAAACTTAATATGATACATTTTCAGTAGTTAGTTCAAATGTTATTTTAATTCTAGAACAGTTTGTAGCCTTATAATAAATATTATTTATAAGTGTAATATTAAAAAGAGAAGAGTGTTAATAATTACTTTTAGGTGAGCGAGTATCGGGCAGAGTGAGCCACAGCGGAAAGACGATGGGCGCCAGCAGGACATACGTAATCCTTTTCCGGGCACCAGAAGGCCAGCTCATATCCAAAGGATCCGGGGGTGCCTCTTCGGGTTCGCCTACCTGCAGACACACCACTGCTTGAGAGGTCAGAGACTTACGTGCACGCACCGACGACATGCGCCGCTAGAATTTAGAAGAAAACAAATATTTGTCAGACACACCACACCAACCATACAACTAAAAAAAGAAAAGGTGAATAAAATGGGATATAATTAGCAAGCAATGAAAATAAAATTTAATGCATAATAAGGTTTCTTTTAAATGCAATTGTTGTGATTTGATTGTATTTACAGAATTGTATGAAAGACATTTTTTACATTTTATTTTCTCGCATTAATTGTTGAGGTTTTTTTTATAAATATATTAGATAGCATGTGTAATGTGCTGCTTCTATAATATGGTATATCTCGTGCTCTAAAATTGAATATTATTTACGGCAGGCATTAATTTTCAGATTACTATCGTTAGGTAAATCTATTTCACATATCCATTAAATAACTTTCAATTTTATCCTATCATCTAAAAATATCTTAATCTATAAAAACAATCTAACAAAGCCTAAAATGTCATGAACTTTTAGACTGTATGTGTTTTTGTCTTTGCATTCCTGTCTGTTAGGTTAGATTTAAAATAAGATACTTAATTATCCGTTCAATGTTTTTCTTTTCAGTAATCATACTCACATTTCACCTCGACCAATAGATTATTAAAAGTCTATTCTTTGTGAAACTTTGAGGTTCAAGTCTAGTCCATGCACTCAGATTAGATTATCGAGTCCTGATCGAAAGTATCTGAAACCTTCAAAATCGAACCTTGAAAATCTGTTGTATGTTGTATAGATTCGGACTAGATTGCGAAAGGTTTAGTCTAAAATAAATATTTTGTGAATCTCTAAAATAAAGGCGACGAAATCTAGCCTAGACAATAATTCAAGGTTACTAAATGTCTAGTGTAGATGAAACCCTGAAGATCAAATCTGGCGTACACACTCAGATAAGATAATTAAAAGTCCAGCCTATATGAAACCTTGAACATCATACCTAGTTTATATACTCAGACTATTATCAAAAGTCCAATCTAGAGTCCTTGAAGTCTAGTCTAACCCAATCAGGATAGATTCAAAGTGTAGTCTAGTTGAAAGTAGAATGCGAGGTTAGTCTATTTTGTATGCTATGCTCTAGAGTAAATATGTTATTTTATAATTATGTTTATTGTAATCTTTTGTTTCTATTGTATGTTAGTTAATCTAGTTAGTATGTTATTGTATGTCAGTTATTTTCAGTATATCAATATCTATATTTAGACCTTTATTCTATTAACCTAGGCAGAATGTAAACATTACAGATTATTTTGGTAAGGTATTGATGAATAAATATCATCCAGAATTTAGATAATTTAATATATCGTCTCATGTATTGCTTCCCTAGTCTTATCTTTGTCCAAATATTTTACAATCGTTTGTTTTATTTTCTTTACGACATTGATTAGTCAACTAAGTTTATCTAGCATTGCCTACTTTATGTTTTATTTTACTCCTTATCTTGTTTTATTTGCGTCTTATTTTGTCGGCTTGGAATATTTTATCTGATTTAGCTTTATAGATTTTGCATTATATTCCTTTTAACCTTTTCAATGGATATTATACACAAGACTAATTTCAATCTACTATCTACATGTCATAGCATTATGCTACATGCTACATGCTACTATAGCTACATGGCATAGCATTACATGCAATCTAATTTTCTAAGTAAACTAGTCAATTTTCTTTATACTCATGCTCATGCAGTAATTTTCTAATTTAATCGTTTTAAAATTGTTCTAAACATTTATGTTTCAATTGTTGATTATAATTATCCAACTGATCCTATGCCTAGTTTTATTTTATGTTGTAATTATTTAACTTTATACATCGACATAACCTGACTGTTTATTTTTTACCTTAGCGAGACTGGTTGGGGATAGCTAGAAAAGGAAAACGAGATACTTTTTTAAAGGTTATATGTAATTGTTGTTTTGTGTTTGTTCACATTTAGTTTGAAATGAAATGACTTTGTCGGAATCATTCAAATGTAATTTGTATGGATTTAAGTGTATGTAAAGTTGAATTCTATATATTAAAATATGGTAGCTATTAATTTCTCAATAAAATTATTAATTAAACTAATATCATATCTGCTCCCTGCCGTTGATAAAACCAATAAAAAATAGTGTAATTATTTTGAAATTATACAGTAATGTGTGTTCAGCATTAATATAAACAATATTTATTTAACAAAATATGTTAAATGTGTTTGTTATATAAATATATATATATATATATATATATATATATATATATATATATATATATATATATATATATATATATATAATAATAATAATTTCTTCTGTACAATAGTAATATTCTGAACCATATAAAATGTTATTTTTAATACAATAATTTAATTTTTAATTGCACAATTATCTCGCATTGTCTCCTTCAGATCCAGCGCAAACTTCAAATCATTTTTTAATTTGTTTGCAAACGTTGTTTAACATTTAAACATTAATTTCTCAAAATTTACATCGTTTCCCATTGGTTCCATATAAACTTATTACTTTAGGTAATCCAAAAGAAAGAAATCCGTGGGATTTAAGTCCGGTGACCGAGCTGACCAATGTATTAGTCCATCTGGTGCAATCCATCTACCAGGAAAATTTAACTTTAAGTTCTCTAAAAATTAACGTACCATGAGCTGGACACCCATCTTGTTGGAAGTAGATGCGTCGCAATTCCTCTTGCTCGTGTAGTGGCAATCAAAAATTTCAAAGCATTCCTAAGTAATTATGTTGATATAAATTTCCTTTAAACACATAGGGTGCAATTATTCTGTTAATAAACAGCAATAAATAATAAACAGCATTCCGCACCAAACATTGACTTTTTCATATGGCTGATTCCTGGAGTTAATTCTAAAATTTGGATTATCCTTTGACCAATATCTACAATTTTATGAGGAAACAGTACCATTTGTCGAAAATGTTTCTTCATCAATACATTAAATTTTGATAAAATAGGCGATGTTCCATAGTGTTCTCACCAATCCATAAACAAAGTTGAGTCTAAAAACGTAATCTGCAATTTCTAAGGTGTGTCTAAATTTAGGTTTATATGGATAAATTTAATTCGCTTAGAACGAACACTTTTGAACTGAAACATTAGACAATACTGAACGAAAATCCGAATCGAACTAATACTTGCAACATCGTCCAACCTTTTAATGTCTACAAAAACGCACGAAGAATAAATCATGTCATCCATATACGCTAGCGCGAGTGTATTTACTAAACATCCTAAAACTTTGACCAGTGCTCTCAAATAAACCGACGTACCATTTTTCAAATCAAACAGCATGGATAAGTGTATATGGATGACATGATTTATTCTTCGTGCGATTTTGTAGACATTAAAAAGTTGGACTATGTTGCAAGTATTAGTTCGATTCGGATTTTCGTTCAGTATTGTCTAATGTTTCCGTTCAAAAGTGTTCGTTCTAAGCGAATAAAATTTATCCATATAAACCTAGATTTAGACACACCTTAGAAATTGCAGATTACGCTCTTAGACTCAACTTTGTTTATGGATTGGTGAGAACTAAAACTGTACATTCTTGACATATTGACCTGCTGATGTAATAAAAGCAGTTTTCTAAATAGAATTTTCATGGATAGGAATTTGATGGAAACCTCTTGCCATGACTAGATTGGGAAAATATTTCGCATCACTTAATCGGGTAATCAATTCAGAAATAATTAGTAATGTATATCTATTGGAATATATATTAGAATATAACTCACGATTGTCAACACACATTCGACTAGTTCCGTCTTGTTTTTGTATTAAAACTACTGGGCTTGAAAATTGTGAATGGCCTGATAATATTAGCATCTAACAATTCTTCAATTTTAATACGAACTATTTCTTTCTCAGATTCGCTCGTTCGTCGTCAGATTCGTTTTACTTCAATCTTTCAGTCTGATTTCTAATTTACCAGTAGTAACATGGGCAATTTCATCTTTCATAAAGAGTTTTTTTAAATATTCTATCAAGATATATTATTAAAATTGATCATGTTCATTACCATGCAAATCAGTTTTGATCGTACTTTTAACCGGTCAAGCAAATTGTTATCTATACTTAAAGAATGTACAGTTTTAGTTTTACTAAACGATATTTTACAATCGTTCAAGTAAGCGGAGTAACCAATACTTAAAATCTCTCTGCAAATCAAACTATCACTGCTTAAATAATTATTAGCTAAATCTAAACAAACTGTGTTATAAATTTTTTTACCACTAAATTTTAGAAAGATATATTCTTTTAAGAGAGAACACATAGTTTTCAGGAACGAAGTTCCTCAAGCATTTTTTAACTCCGAATATAATTCGAAATAAAATCAGCAGAGTTTATGTATTTTTTATTTTATATTATATTTTCAATACAAATAATTTGATAATGAAAAATAAGGATTCACATCAAAAAGCTTAATAAAATATATCAGGAATATATTAGAGAAAAAAAAATCAGGTCGCTTGAAAATGAGCTTCAACAGACGGAATTCGAGCTTTTCAATACAGTGTAATTATCGGTTTATGGTAACTATTATAAAATGCATATGTTTCACATTTTATTTTATCCAAGACTCTCACAAAAACAGCACCAATTGTCGTACAGTTTCTTGTTGTTTACTGCTCAGGATAATTATTCATCCTCAAATAAAATCTTTCTGATAAAAAGGTTGCGAGTTCTACAAAATTTTCAAAATTTTTTAAGTTAATGTTGAAGTCTCCAGCCAATATGAGTGAAAGTTTATAAGAATTTGGCTTAAGTAAATTATAACCTTCCTCAGTATATTCTAATTGCGATTGATGAATAAATAACATAACATCCTTAATTTTTTGGCTTGGGGATATATAAACAGCTAACTTCAATACCGTTTCCCAGTGTACAAGCAACTGAACAATTTTTTTTTTAGGCTGAGGTTTTGATTTCACTATTGTCTCTTTATAATGTATATAAATATAATAAAAAATACTGAACACTCGAAACACATGTACGATAAACCTATGTAAACAGTAAGCAATTGTTTCAAATTATAAAATTTTATTAACCTGTATTTTGTATAATTCCATTTTTTCTATTTCCTTTTTTTTCTCTGTCGATACTCTTTTTGACGCTGAGTTTGTGATTTCACTATTGTCTCTCTATAATGTATATGTCGTAGTCATATATTGAAATCCGTCAGATTGTGTAAAACCAAGTCATTGCTTGATATGCCGACAGTTCGTGTATTCTATTTGCAATATTCGATATGACTAGCTAGTTCGTGAAAGCATCTCAAATATGTTTCTTTATTTATCTCTTTATTAATAGGTCTGATATTCCAGACATATAGCTTTATACTGTCAGATGATAGCACTTATCGGTAAGTAAGATCCCAGTATGATTTAAACAAAAAACAAATACGTTTGAACAAATTTTTTCGTCTGTAGTTTTAAGGAAAAACCGACCACGCTCGTCTGTCATTCTGGGCAAGAAAGAGAGAGCACGCATTATAGAAATATACTCTGAGCGAAAGAGAAAGCGTATAACGCGACACAGCGATTATCGTAGCAAAGCGACTAACGTAACGTAACGTTCTCTGCCGAATCACTCATACAGAAACCTCCCTAAAGGAACTTCGTTCAAAAAAAAGTGGAAAAATTTCACCTTCATGTTCAAGCTAGGTAACTTAAAATCACAAATCGCTCTCTTCGTTTCGAATCATTTCTACCCTACAACATTACTGCATTCATTGGTGTTGTGACCAGAATTGTTACAACTGTAGCGACAGCCTTCTTTTACGGAAGTATCTTTTATTCGGTTCTGGTTGAAGCTTGAACTGGATGACACCGTTGCGAATCGACATTTACGTTGACGGTGCCTAATTTTACTACAATTTTAGCACAATAGATTGAAATCTGTTTTGGGTCGCTTGAACTTGTGTTTATCTTCAGAATCAATAAATTTTCGTTTTGATACGGGTAATAATTCATGATGAAGTTGATTTCTATTTGCAATTTCTGTAATATAATCAATGTGCCTTATTCTAGGACTACCGCTATCACTAACGTCACATCAACTTGTTCCTTATCTGATTCTATAGCGTGTTATATATGCAAACAAAAACTTGCATAGGCGGAGAAAGGTTCATTGTCTTTGGGTTTTCCATGTTATAGCTTAATAAAAGCAGCGAAACCAGTTTCACGTTCGTCATATCTTGAGAGAAATAAATATTAAATTTTTTCCCAAATCATTTCCGCAGATGTTAGCGTTAGAATGAAGAGCCTTGCATTGCTTTGCTTGGTATAATTATTAAAGCACTACCACGTATATGTTTTCAAGCATACATAGATCAGCAGTAGTACATCAAGGTTTAGCATTTTGTCCTGTATTTTCTGAATGAAATACAGATAGAGTTACAGACTCACTGTTTGAAGGCGGATGTATTTTTTTTCACAAGCTCCTCTGGAATAGTGCTCTGTTGTTCATCTGAACTATTGTTTTATTGTGTCGTCAGCGTGTCCGTCCATGGATTTGGATGCCGATCCCATTTCTGATGTCTAAATAATAATAAACTTCGCCAATCAATAATACATTTACTTATTATTAGAAATTATAATAATCAGTATATATAATACATTCAAACAACTATATAAACTTATTTGGCCTCATATATAATAAAATAAATCAAATTTAAATATTTTGCATGGATTTGCATCTAGCAATCTAAAGAAAATGATCTCCATGGAGAAACAAAAGTATTCTGTAACATTTTCTGTATATGCATATGTGATTGCTATGTCCATTAGAATGATTTAAAATAACTCACCAAACAGGAAATGCATTAAGTAATTTAAATGCTTTAAGAATATTTTTAACAATTCCTATATTCACTGCCGAAAGCTGCAAATAATAAAATAACTGTTAGGAATACAATGACTCAATGTAGACTTCCCAACCTAACGTTGCTTTCCAAAAATCAATTATAATATATAGATTTTTAGAAATTAAATCAGGGAGAGTAAATTTATAGTAGTAAATAATACTTCCTTTTTTGTATTTATCGCAAAATTGATTTATTCACAGTTTTCTTTTACTAAGGGGCCCTATTCCATATTTGTGCCCGGGACCACAAAATTCTAGAAGCACGGCTGACCATTGTACTAACATCTTTTTAACCAAACAAAATCTATAAAATGTTATTTTTTTATACAAAATGTAATGACCAAGAAACATGTTTATATTCTAGATAATATTTGTGAATGTGAATATTTTTTGTACAATTATATTATGATGCGTGCACGATAATCTGCTTTGATATTTAAATCAGATAAAATATAAAACAATGTTATATTGTTTTTTTTGCCTGCGTAATTACCATTTTTATATAATATTTTATTTACAAGATATATCTACTCATTGAATAATTTAAAATATTCCTATATTTCCACAAATTGAACAGCGCTCCGACCAGCTTTCTGTTCAAATTTTCTGTAGCTATTTCTTCATAAACCCATAGCGTTTAGAATAAAATAAAGCGTAAAATAATTTATATATTCCACCTATATACGTGTTATTGCGAGTAGGTAACAGTAGTGAGTGGATACATTTCATTACCTTTTTCTTAGAAATTTGATGAATTTTCAAATTCAAGAGAAAGCAATTTTCGCCCGAAACAGATCTTCATGTCGATGAAACCAGTCTTTATCTTGAAAAGTTTTACATATAGAAAAAGGCTAAAGCATTGCCCAGTTTTTAATTGTAGGAACGAAACTAGATCGTTAAGCGAGGAATACGTGTACTGAAATTGTTAAGTACTTTTTCAATTAACTTGTTTAGATTGATTTTATTTTAACACAAAAATTATCGAAATAACCTACAATCAATCTTCTTACAAGACTAATTTTTATTATTTAAATGATTATGTGATTCAAATGCATAACCTATTATTACGCTAATAATGTATTATTATACTATACAGTATATATCAATGGTCAGTATACATCAATGGCACAAACGCGGCATCTCTTTGAGTGTTCCACGGGTCAAATAGATATTCGAAAGAAACATTACTTAATTAATTTATTATTTGGTAAAACAAATACCGAATGCGTTAAGCTATGCGTTATGTATTAAGTGCTAGATTTTATAAAATGCATTGAATGATGAAATGATTAACTCCGAGATTATCTGCCTTAATAAGCGAAGAATTATCCAGCAACCATAAAACCATATAGTAATTGAAAAATGTGAATACATCAATGTTTCAATAAATACAAGAAAGGATACACATGTAGTATTTACTACAATAAATTAGTAGAAATTAAAAAATGTATTTTTTATTATTTTCTTTGAAAAGCAATGTTAGATTGGGAAGTTTAGATTGAGTCATTGCGGATTTTTAAGAGTTTTTTTTATTATTTGCAGATTTCGGCAGTGAATATAGGAATTGTTAATAATATTTTTAAAATAATAGTTAAATTACTTAATGCATTTCTTGTTTGGCAAGTTATTTTAAATCATTCTAATGGACAAATGTCACATTTACTGTTTTCTTTAATATCTTCAATACTCTAATTATATTTTAGTGCTACATGCAAATTCATGCAAAATATTTAAATTTTATTGGTTCTATTATATATGAGACCAAATAAGTTATTATTTGTCTAATTGCTTGAATCAATTATATATCTATATATGTACAAATATGTCGGGGACTGCTCGATATATGAGCGCCTCTAGTATTGTTAATAAATATCTGGGCTACGTAGCACAGATATTAAGAATAATGTGGTTAAGCAGAATCAAGGCTAGCTGTTGAAAAAATGAACAAGAGTCGCCAAGTTTAAAAATGAATAATTTTAATAAGAATATAGACAGTAACGGGAGAGACTAGGTGGCGGTGTATAGGTTTAAGATGCACCTCGACACGAAAGTAATCAATAACACAGTAACCAAAGAGAAGGTTACTGTGTTATTGATTACTTTGTTATGACGTTATAGAGTGTTATTGTATTATAGACTGTTATTGTATTACTGATTATTATAATTTAATTAAGTAAACGTATTATTGATTGTGAAAGATTATTATTATTTCAAGTCAGCGTCCACATCAGAAGTGGGATCGGTATCATAAGCCATGGACGGACACGCTGAAGACAGAAACAATAGATTTGATGAGCAATGGAGAACTATTTTAGAGCAGCTGGTGAAAAATATACATCCGCCTTCAAATAGTGACTCTGTAACTCTACCTGTATTTAATTAAGAAAATACAGGAAAAAATGCTACTGCTAATATTTGTATGCGTGAAACACGTATAAGTGGTAGTGCTTTAATGATTGTTCTAAGCAAAGTAATGCAAGGGCTCTTAATCGGCATGGTTATAGCAAATATCATTTGGGGGAATAATTTTGGAACAAATATTTAATTCTCTCAAGATATAACGAAGGTGAAACTGGCTCTGCTTTTTTCATTAAACTATTACTTGGAAAACCTAGAGACAATGAACTTCTCTCCGTCTATGCAAGTTGCTTAAGATAGTCCAATAACCCGTGTAGAAGTAATAAAGATAGTCCATTAGTCCGTGTTACTACTTATAAATTAGACATTAGACTGAAATATTCAAATAAAACAGTACAGAGGCGTCAATATCATATTATGAGCGAATCCAAGAAAGACATAGTTTAATTGCTACATGCTAATATTATCAGGCTAAGTAATTCACCATTTTCAAGCCTAGTAGTTTTAGTACAAAAACAAGACGGGACTAGTCGAATGTGTGTTGACTATCATGAGTTAAATTAGTTAAATTCTAAGAAAATTTCGGATGGTTATCTATTACTAATTATTTCTCAATGGATTACCTGATTAAGCGATGCGAAATAGTTTACAAATCTATACATGGCAAGTGGTTGCCATTAAATTCCTGTCAATGAAAATTCTATTTAGGAAACTGCTTTTATTATTTATTATTATCAGCAGGTCAATATCAATACTTATCCATGCCTTTTTGGTTTGAAAAATGATCCGTCAGTTTATCAACGAGCACTGGTCGATGTTTTAGAATGTTTGGTAAATACACACGCGATAGTGTAGGTATATGGATGACATAATGATTTATTCCTCACAAGTTTCTGGAGGCATTAAAAAGTTGGACGTATTAGTTCGATTGTAATTTTCGTTCAATATCAAAAAGTGCTCATTTCTAAAAACTAAAATTGTATATTTTAAATTCTAAAAAAATAATTTGTAAATTCTAAAAAAATATATTTAACTGATTTACCTCCGCCTGAGACAATTACTCAAGTTAGACATTTTATTGAGATGAGTTCATATTTTAGACAGTTTATTCCAAATTTTTCTACCCTAGGACCAGATCATTGTATAAATTAACAACAGTGAAAACTTGGACTCTCGATCACGAAAAAAATAGACAATAATTGATTTCGAAATTAAGTAATGAACCTCTTTTAACAATTTATAATCCTGAACATCCTATAACTGATGCAGAGTTATATGCAAACTGATGCAAGTTGTTAGGATATGAGGCAATTTTGTTTTACCGAATTATTAATAAATTGCACACTTATGAATATTTTAGTCATAAAACTACTGCAACTAATTCTAAATATCACTTGGACGGTTGTCAATGCTTTAAAACATTTTATGCAGTATTTGTTTGGACCTAAATTTCTTGTAGTATCCGACTATAATTCTCTGAAGTCATCTAAAACTAAATTAAAACAGACTCTCCCTCCGTGTTCATCGTAGGTGGATCTATTTAGAAATCTTTTGATGTTTTTTATCAACAAGATGAAAGAATGAGTCATGGTGATTTCTTTTGTCACAATCACATAGAACATTTTGAATACTTATTTTACAAGTTATTACTAAAGTGATTTTCGAAAAAATTCAATTAGTAGATGTTTCTTAAGATTGGCTAATTACTGAACACCGCAAGATAGCGAAATTTCAGAAATTTACTGTTGTTAAATGAATCATTGTTAAACTCATTGATTACCATAAGGGTTTATTGTAACATAAACTTCAACGATATGGTCGAACAAAGAAAATAGCTGAAATTCCTAAAGTCGGTAATTAATAAGATTCATGAATCCATTATGCATGTAGGATTGGAAAAACTGTCGACAAAATTTATAACTATTATTGGTTCGAAAATATGTCCAAACATGTCCGAAATTTTGTTGTTAATTGTCTGTTGTAAATTGCCCAATAATTTTTCCGCAAAAATTTAAGCCGAACTTTAGCCCATACCCAAAATTAGGATTCCGTGGCATACTATTCACATAGACGCCACTAATAAATTGAAAAAAGGAATGGCAAGTGCAAAAGGAATATGTATTTGTGTCCATTGACGCTTTCATAAAGTATTTAATTGTGTCTTATTAAAGGAAAATTGACACAAAAAATAGTATCCAAGCACTGAAGAAAAATATTTCCTTATTCGGAATTACCAGTAGCGTCATTGTCGTCCAAGGTATATGTTTTGATAACAAGAAATTAAAAAAATACCGTAAAAGTCAAAATATTGAGTTACATTTTATTCCAACAGGAAGTAATCGCACAAACGAGTAATCCAGGGTTTAAAGCATTGTTTACAGCAATTGAATTGAATAATATATTGAATTGAATATTTTGTATGATGTGCAGTTAGGGATAAATTCCACGAGAAACAGTTGACTAATTGTAGTGCTCTTGAGTTGGTAATTGAAAAGGTTGCAACTTACTTACTTGCTTACTTTCTTTGAATTATTATATTATGTTTGGTCAAATATTGTATAAAGTAAATGATAATTTTCAAAACTTCATGTCAATATTGTATTTTCGCGTTTCCAATGTTGTATACCAGGGATCACCAGTTAGTTTCTTCAGGGGTCCGGTTTTTAAAATAAAATTACCATCGCGATCCGTTTCTTGAGTTTATTAAATAAGCAAATCTAATGTACGGAAGTATAAAGGAATTTTGTTTAATATCAAAGTGTAAAATGTCATTTTTGCCTATTTGTAATTGAACTATTTGTCCGAAGTTTGGAGTGAAGTTAGTGCAAGCTATTCAAGTCATCCTAAATCCTGGAGATGTTCACCAGAAAGACGAGATCGAAATTAATTTTTAATTAAATTCATCTTCGAAAATGCTGTTTCACAAATATATGTTGACCCAAACATAGTAATAAATTTCAAGACTATTTTTATTCAATTATGGGTATTTATTACCACACAAATTTTATCCAGAACTCTTCACAAGGAACTTATGTTTTTGTTTTAATACTGTTTTTTCTTGGAAATCGATCATTTCTCTGCAAAGTAGCTTTATACTTCCGTAAACATTTGCGGCTTCGTTGCTCCATTCATCATCAAGATGCAGAGAATAAATGTTGCTGAGGATTCCGACGATATTTTCTCAATTTTCTTGAAATCTGTGAATCTGTTTTCAAATTCCGATTTAAGATCCTTAATGAGAACGTCTTGAATAGACCGTCGTCAATTTCGTTATCACTGCTGATTATTTTATTTAAATTAGGGAAGGGCATACATTCATTACCAAGGTCATTATGGAAAAGGTGGAGTTTTCTAGAAAAGGTTTTTACTTCTGACATGAGCTCCCATATAAGCCTTTCTTTGCCTTGAATTTTAAGGTTCAAGTCATTAATATGTTTAAAAATGTCCATTAAGAAAGCAGAGGAAGCTACATTTTCTTTTTTACTTAGAACACTAGGTAGGCATTTGATGAAATCGGATCACTGTTGGCAAGTAATGTTTTCAAAAGTGCTGAACAATCTTTATAAAATGCAGCCTTTGCTTAAACATCTCACATTATTATGCAAAAGTAGTATCGTCATATTGTGCATCAACTTCTGCAAGAAATGATTTCAATTAACAATGTTTTAATTCACTATTTCACTTTATCATCTTTATATATATATATATATATATATATATATATATATATATATATATATATATAAAATATATATATAATCACTTTAATCTCAAAATTAATATTAAGTTTGCAGCAAAGCTCAGTTATACAATACAGTGGTAGAAAATAAATTTTTCATTACATTTTGCATTGGTCCTCATTAGGTCCTTTTTTAGTCCCAACCATTGCTGGCCTACAGTCAGTAGTTACTGTTAAAAGTTTTTTCAGGTCTAAATCATCTTAATCGAAATAATCCATCACCACGTTGTCCATGTCTTCTCCTCGGGTTCTTCCTAATAACAGCAAAACAGCCAACATCTCCTCAACAAAAGTTTCTCTTATTTGGTCCAGGATGCTTACAAAAATAACCAGTTGTGCCTTATCAGTCATGTCGCATCATTCATCCATGGTCAAGGAGTAATAGTTTGTATTATTTAGCTTCCTTTTCACGTCACAATGATTTAATTCTCATAAAACGTGTGCATTTCTTGTGTTACTAGACGCAGATAACGGAACCTGTCGAATAGTATCAACAATATTTTTTCTGTTCTCAAACAGAACATTGCATGCCTCAACAAAGCATTATTTAACTGTCAGTATCAGTAAATGGTTTCATATGCTTAGCAAGAGTCCAAGAAACACGCAAAGAAGCTTCACCACATTTTTTCTGCTCAGTCATTGAACGACTCATGATCTGGGTCGAAGATGCATAGCTCGGTAATAAGCTTTTAAGCAATTTTAGATTTACGCAAGTTACTACCAAGTGGAAATTTTTCGACAAATCATTTATGTTTAGTATCATAAAGCCGTTTAATATTCGAGCTTTTAATTAACGCCACGGTCTGTTGACAAATCAAGCACATTGGTACTGCTCCAACACGATTTGGCAGCTTAAAACAATATAAATCGGTCCGTTCTGACAAAAACTCTCTATTTTGGACTTCCACCTTTCTTTTTTTCGGTTCCATTGTAAAAGAAACTTGCAAATGTAAGCAGATAATTAAGCTGGTAAGGTAGGCAAAACACTGCCCGCGAGCGACGGCGTGGAGCGTGCTGCTTGTGACCCCGCCCTCGCACCACGCCGCGCCTAGCGCTTCCCTTCCGCGACTGACGAATTCGTACCAGTGTTGCCAACCATTATATGCCTTCATTTTGTCGATATAAAAAATCCTTAACAACAGAATTGAACAGATCATGTATCGAATTGAAGCCAATTGACAAGTTGTTGCGCAAATTAAATTTAACTATGTACAAAAGAATGACTCTGATAGTGACTATATTCAAATAATACTTGTTAATTTTCGGGCCAGATTCTACAAAAAAAAATCATAGATGGCACTGTGAAATGACCTATGGCAATATGTGTAATACCAATATCTAAATGTGTTAACTCTATTAAGTTAAATATTTAATACTTTTTTTTGATGTGTTTGTTTTGGGTTCAATTTAAATTTACTGCCTTATTAGGTAAAAACTCCCAGAAGATGCAGCCTTAGTAAATAAGTATTTTTGTAATTTATTGTATTTATGGCAGAATAAGCTAGAAGCACCAGCAACAAACTTCTTAGGTGAATTTAGTTGACAAATTTGTGTCCAGATTCTGATAACGAAGGTCTAGAAAATCACTCCTTATTCGAATCTAAATATCAAATGTTGTACCCTAATGGTGAAATATTAACCCTTAACCACCTGCCATACGTCTCAGGTGAGAAAATTACTGCTACTTTGGTTCTGAGAGACGTATGTCAGGTGTTAATTTAGTTATAATAATATTACGTATTTAAATCATTTACTACTATTGTTTTACTGTAAATTCAATGCGTACTATATTTTTTCTAAAGTTCTTAGCAAAATACGATATTTCCTAGTGTATGGCACGATCCTTTAAAAAATAAAGATGGCAGTACTGATTCGTTCACCACGAACTGCTTCTCTCTCTCTCTCTCTCTCTCTCTCTCTCGCACGTTACTTCGCTCGTCCGTTGTCGAACTGACGGGAGCAAAAGACAAAGCGCGGGATACATTTTATTAAGTTACGTACTCAGCAATACAAGTTACTGTTTACTTAAGGTCCGCACAAAATAACCGCGATTCGCCATTTGGTGACCCCCCGTTGTATACAGTCAATTATTTCCTCAATATCAATATATTTTCCTTATTTTCTTAATATCAATATCATTATAAGCAATTTCAGATGTTCTGAATTCTCGTGCCCTCTCTCTCTCCGTCTCTCTCTCTAATGGTGCTACAACAGAGACAAATATATAAAGACTTAAAGTCACTACAGTCACTTGTGCTTGGTGTCTTGATCTTAGACATACATGTAGGGAGCCTTTACAGTTTTTAACGTGGTTGGTACAGTTGGTACAGTTTTTAACGTTGTTTGCACTGTTAGGGGAGGTTTCTTGGCAGACAGGATGTAGCTTATTTTTTCATATCCAGGATTTGAACTCGGGACTTGTGGCTTAGTAATCTGACACTTAAAACCTAAACTGACACATGCATAATTGCTTTGAATCATAAATTGTTTGATTGAACTTCCAGTTGAATTAAACAAAATACAATAATAACAAATATCTTTGTTTTTCTTTATAGAATATACCTTTACCGTTTTTGTGTTAAACCTTAAATATTTCTTTCGTTCCTCGCTCTCAAACATTAATCTGACTCTTCTTTATCTACATTTTCACGTATAACTCGGGCAGTTTTTTAGAAAATTCATTTAGAGAAATTTTATGCAAATCTTCGGGAATTTAATGAACGTTTATGGAAATTGAATCCGTTAAATTACACAACAATAAAAGAAAATATTTAAAATTTAGTTTGAAAAGTTAAATTGGTGTGGAACCGGACCCGCTAATCGGCCCTGCTACTGACCATGGTAGTTGTAGTTGCGCGTAACAGCGGGTAGGCACGTGAGGCGATGTATGGCGAGGTCGAGTGAGCATACACATGTTGACGTGCAATGTTCAATGTTCAAATTGTTCCTTGCCTCGTTGTAATTTGTGCTTAGATGTGTACGCGCCCAAATACAAACTACTGTAAATCTTCTTTTTATTAAACCTTTGTTTAATATATTTTTTGATTTTGTAAGTTTTTTTTGTTGTCTTCTCACTGGCATTGATATTATAATCGCTATATTATCTTCATATTATAATCTCTTAACATAAAATTAGGTATATTAAATTTTAAAAATATAAACTTAAAACAAACTCAACAGCCTGAATATATAAATATATTTGATTGATTGATATTGACTGAGTCTTTTTAGGACTGTTATAGAGCTCGGGAAAGGCTGTATATATTTATTTATTCAGGCTGTGTTCCGTTTATTTTAAGTGTGTATGATTAACTATAACGTAGGATGAATTAAGTTTCACCAATTTTAAATAAAAAAAAATATGTTTGTGTAAAAAAATATTTGGCGCATATTAATTGTGCATCTAGTGTTTATGTTTATAAATCTGTTATTTATAATATTCACTTGTTTACCTTTGCTAAACTTGATGGGGCAAGCTAGAAATGGAACATGAAATTTTAAGAATGAAATTTATATAAAAACAAATTTATTCCAATTCTCACATTTATCTTTTAACGCATTCAAAATTCTCGAATAGAAACAAGCTTGCATAGGAAAAGAGTTCAGAGAAATGAAATTAAGTTGATAGTCTTGAACGTAAACGAAAAATAAAAACATTTATCAAAGTGGTTAGTCTGTCAAGTGTCAAGTCCTGCGTATAATTTTATTTCTATAGATTGGTTTCTTATATAGATTTATTACACAAAGGAAAAGTTTATAACAATATTGTTTCCCAAGATAATATTTGATTATATTAGTAATATCTGATACAAATGGCAACTTATCCTTTCTTCAAGTTCTATTAATAGCTTCGTCCTAGTTTTCGTGTCTATCGTTGTTAAGAATCTCAACTCTTATCTTGAAAAGCAATTATACATTTTATTTCTTGACTAATAATTATTACAAAATCTATATGTACAACCCCTACAACTTTCTTATAAATAACTATTTCTAATTAGAATTACGATTTCTGTGCGATTACAAACAAATCAATGTTTCAAGATTACATTTAGTAATTACATTAATTAGTCAATTACAATACTGTGATATGTGCTACACATTTATTACATCTAATTTGTTGTGCCACATTGTTCGTGAACTGTGCACTTTCTTATATTAAATTTATATTGCATTATCGATCTTATATGTTTCTACAATTTTTGCAAAGTAATTTTTATTGAACAATTTTCTTTTTGACTAGATTACCACATTATCTAGTCAAAATTGAAATAACTGTGATTTATTCCGTTGTTCTTTCCACTTACTGTAAAATGTTTCATTCACCCAAACCTGCGGCAGCCATTTATTTTTATCACAATGACTGCCTGTTTATGATAAGGATGATTTTTACTGTTCTCATCTTTACAAATCCTTCAATTTATTGATTGAAATTATTTGTTTTGTTATTGGGAATGGGATATAATTTGAAAGCTTTTTATAACATTTATATTTATTTGCCTGAAGGAATAATAGCCCATTCCCAATAACAAATCAAATAATGAATACGGATAATAAGAACCAACAATTAATTGAAATGTTTATAAATAAATCAAGAAAAACGTTTTATGAATTATTAGTTCCTTAGTGAGCATTATTTACTATTGGATATCAAAACTAAACAAAAATAACCAAAAGACCATTTATTATACCATAACAACGCTTTATCTCTCAGCCACTCCCTAAAAGTCGGTACCGATCAGTTTGGGAAACCAAGATCTCAACATACGAACATAAGTTTACTAAATCTTAGTCTTATGTCTTATCTATCTTAGACTTATTGTTAGTCTTATTCAACTCCTGAAACACATTAGGTTAAAAAATGAAGTTAATATAAAATACACAACAGAATATTAATTTTCAATATAAAATACAAGTAACTTATGTGCTAACAATTAATAAAACACGTTTCTTGATTTTTGCTAGTTCTTGCCTCATGCAAATAAATAAAAAAAACGTATAAATAATATTAATCCTCCACTATTAGTCTCAGTAAACATCGTTCCAGAGGTCTAAGGTTATCTTCAATTTGAGTTACCTAATATTTGAATTAAAACAAATTTGGAAAAGGCTTCTTGAAAATTTTAGTTCCACATACATAATGCGGTTGTTTCACAATAGCTGTTGACTATTAAAATATAATTGAGCTAATACCATTTACCGTTATCATATTTAATAATTGAATATTGATTATTGATCTGGTTAAGCCTCGGTTGATTTTGTCTCGATTTGTCTGGTCCCATCTGGTCATGTCTAGTAAGGACCGGATTTATCTGCAATTGTATGGATTTGCCTAGTTTTGCCTGGTCTTGTCTGATCTTGTCTAGCCTTTTCTGATCCTGCTTGGTTGTGTCTGGTCTTTTCTAGTCTTGACTGGTACTGTCTGGTCTTGCCTGGTATTGTCTTCTACTAATCTACTAATCTTATCTGCTATTATCTGGTTCTGTCCTGTCTTGTCTGGTTTTGTCTGGTTTTGTCTAGTTTTGTCTGATTATGTCTGGTTTTGTATGGTTTTGTTTGGTTTCGTCCGGTCTTGTCTGGATTTGTCTGGTCTTCATTCCTCCTGTCTGGTCTTGTCTGGTATGGTCTGATCTTGTATGGTCTTATCTGGTCTATCCTTCTTTTGGCTGGTCTTGTCTGGCCCTGTCTGGTCTCGTATGGTCTTGTCTGGTTTTGTCTGGCCTTGTCTGGTCGTGTATGGCCTTGTTTAGTCTTGTCTAGTCTTGTCTGCTGCTCTTTGGTTTTGTGTGGTATTGTCTGGTCTTGCATCGTCAAGCCTGGTCTTGCCTGGCATTGTTTGGTCCTGCCTGGTGTTGGCTGGTCCTGTCTTCTCTTGTCTAATCTTGTATGGACTTACCTGGTCTTGTCTGATCTTGCCTGCTCTTGCCTAGTATTTTCTGGACTTGTCTGGTCCTGTACGGTCTTGTCTAATTCTGTCTAGTCTTGTCTGGATAAGTCTGGTTATGTCTCGTTTTGTCTAGTCTTGTCTGGTCTTGTCTGATCTCGCCTGGTCTTGTTTGGTATTGTCCGGTTTTGTCTGGTCTTGTCTGGTCTTGTCTGGTATTGTCCGGTTTTGTTTGGTCTTGTATGGTTTTGTCAGGTCTTGTTTAGCTTTGTCTATTCTTGCATGGTCTTGTCTGATTTTGTCTGGTCTTGTTTGGTCTTGTCTGGTCTTGTGTGGTCTTCTCTGGTATTGTCTGGTCCTCTCTGCTCTTGTATAGTCTTGTCTGGTCCTGTCTGATCTTGTCTGGGTTGGTCTGGTCTTGTCTGGTCTTGTATCGTCTAGTCTAGTCTCTTTTGCTCTTGTCTGGATTTGTCTGGTCTTGTCTGGTCTTGTCTGAACTTTTCCGGTCTTGTCTCGTCTTGTCTGGTCTTGTCGGGTATTGTCGGGTCTTGTCAGCTCATGTCTGGTCTTCTGTGGTCTTGCGGGTCTTGCCTGGTCTTGTCCGGTGTTGCCTGGACTTGTCCGGTCTTGCTTGGTCTAGTCTAGCCTTTTCTGGTCCTGATTGGTCTTCTCTGGTACTGTATGGTCTTCCTCGTCTTGTCTCGTACTGTCTAGTCTTGCGTGGTATTGTCTGGTCTTGCCTGGTTCCATCTTGTTTTATCTGGTGTTATCTAGTTCTGGCAGGTTTTGTCTGGTTTTGTCGGGTTTAGTCCGGTCTTATCAGGGCTTGTTTTGCCTTATCTGATCTTGTCTGGTCTTGTATTGTCTGGTCTTATTTGATATTGTCTGGTCTCGTCTAGTCTTGTCTGACCTTGTTTACTCTTATCTGATAATATATGGTCTTGTCCGTTCTTGACTGGTGTTGTCTGGTCTTGTTTGGATTTATCTTGTCTTGAATGGTCTTGTCTGGTTTTGTCTGCCCTTGTCTCGTCTTGCCTGATACTGTCTGGTCTTGTATCGTCGTGCATGGTCTTGTCTGGTCTTGTATGATCTTGTCTGCCCCTGTCTGGCCTTGTCTGCTCCTGTATGGTCTTGTATCGTCTTGTAGGGTCTTGTCTGGTCTTGTACGTTTTTTTCTGCTATTGTCTCGTTTTGTCTGGCCATGTCTGGTTTTCTCTGGTCTCGTCAGGTCTAGTCTGGTCTCTCTGGACTTGTCTTGCCTTGTCTGTTATTGTCTGGTCTTGTTTGGCCTTGTATAGTCTTGTCTGGTTTTATCTGATCTTATTTGGTCTTGCCCGATCTTGTCAGGTCTTGTCTGGTTTTGTCTGGTCTTGTCTGGTATTGTCTGATCTTGTCTGGTTCTCTCTGGTCTTGTTTGGGCTTGTCTGTTCTTGTCTGGTCTTTTCTGGTCTTGTCTGGTCTTGTCTGGTCTTGTCTTGTCTTGTCTGGTCTTGTCTGGACTTGTATGTTCTTGTCTGGTCTTGTCTGGTCTTGTCTGGTCTTGTCTGGTCTTGTCTGGTCTTGTCTGGTCTTGTCTGGTCTTGTTTGGTCTTGTCTGGTCTTGTCTGGTCTTGTCTGGTCTTGTCTGGTCTTGTCTGGTCTTGTCTGGTCTTGTCTGGTCTTGTCTGGTCTTGTCTGGTCTTGTCTGGTCTTATCTGGCCTCGCCTGGTCTCGTCTTGTATGGTCTTGCCTGGTTTTGTCTGGTGTTGTCTCGTCTTGTCTGGTCTTGTCTGGTCCTGTCTGATCTTGTCGGGTCTTGTCTGGTCTATTCTGGACTTGTCTGTCCTTGTCTGGTATTGTTAGGTCTTGTCTAGTTATGTCCGGTCTTGCCTGGTCTTGTCTCGTGTTGTCTGTGTTTGTCTGGTCTCGTCTGGTCTTGTATGGCCTTGTCGGGTCTTATCTGGTCTTGTCTGGTCTTGTCTAGTCTTGTCTGGTCTTGTCTGGTCGTGTCTGGTTTTGTCTGGACCTGTCTGATATTGTCTAGTCTTGACTCGTTTTGTCTGGTCTTGTCTTCTCTGGTCTTGTCTTGGCCGGTCTTGTCTGCTCTGGTCTTATCTGGTCTTGCCTAGCCTTTCTGGTCCTGCTTGTTCTTGTCTGATCTTGGTCTAGTGATTTCTCTTCTTGACTGGTACTGTTTCTTCTTGCCTGGTATTGTCAGGTATTGTCTGTTTTATCTGGTCTTTTCGGGTCTTATCTGGTCTTGTCTTGCTGGTCTTGTTAGGTATTGTCTGCTCTTGTCTATTCTCGTCTGATTTTGTTTGATCTTATCTGGTCTTGTCTGGTCTAATCTGGTCTTGCCTTGTATGGTCTTGTCTGGTCTTGTATGGTCTTGTTTGGTATTTCTTCGGTTTATCTGACCTTGTCTGGTCTTGTCTGGTCTTGTCGTGTTTTGTCTGGTCTTCTATGGTTTTATATGGTTTTGTCTGGTCTTGCCTGATCTTATATTGTCTTGTCAGGTATTGACCTGTCTTGCTTGGTTTTGTCTGGTCTTATCTGATCTTCTCAGGTCCTGCATGGTCTTGTATCGTCTTGCCTGGTCTTGTGTGGTCCTTTCCGGTCTTGTATGGCCATATTTGGACTTGTCTGGTAAGGTCTGGTCTTATCTGGTTTTTATGGTTTTTTAAGCTTGCCACGTCTTGCCCTGGTCTAGTCTGTTCTTGTCTAGCCTAGCCTTGTTTGGCAGTGTCAGGTTGTGTTTTGTCTGGTTGTGTCTGGTCTTGTCGAGGCGTGTGCCGTCTTGTTCGGTTTTGCCTGGTGCCCATATCCGATCTGGATCATTTTATTACCGATGTTCTTGCAATATCATGTTCAGTTAGTTATATTTATTCTGCTAATCTTATTTACAGATTTTTGATTCATTAAAACATAGCCATCGATTGTAATGTTCTAGGTTACAATCTATGATAAGGTACAAAAAATGAAATTTTTGAGGAGGGCAAATCAATATATAGTGATGATCGATATAATACCTTCTGAATTCAGGGCTTATCTATGCCAATTAATTTTGAAAAATCAATATTTTCTAAATTTGCATTATTTTCAAATCGTAAGATGTATTTATTTTGTTAGAATTTCTTATATTAATACTGAAATCTCTTTATTCCGTTGTAAATATGAACTAATGTACAGGGTATATACAGGGTGGTGTTAAAGTTTGGAATCAAAGCAATACATTTTTTGTTTACTGTTTTAGGGATAATCGCTAAGACCCGTCATTTTAGTTTTCGAAAACACAAAGTTATGACGTAAAAAAAATTTTCATGACGCCATTGGTGTTTGCGCTATCACGTCACGGTCTTTTTTTTAATGGCAACTCCCATTTTTTATTATCGATTTAAATAGACCCTTTAATTGCTTGAATGGTGATGTAAAAATATTGATATGTTACATTGGAAAATTTACGAAAAGAACTGATTTGAATTTTAAGAAAAAACGACATTAGCAAGTTTAGAAAAATGGGTTTGTACAACAAGAAAATCTTAATAATTTTATTACATGTCATCGATAAAGTCGGTTTTATTTTAAAAACATACACATTTTTATAAACTATCTTGTTTTCTGCCTTTTTTTAAATGGCGATTCTCACTTGTTTCTCTTGCTTCTGATTCGTGCGACGTAAAATTTTTATTTTGTTTTCAATTTGGGTTTAAATATATTTTTTTTGTTAAATGTTAAATTTAATTTAATTAAACTTTTTATAATCGCCGTTTGACTAGTAAACGGAAGCAAAAGTAAACGAAAAAAGTGAGAATCGCAATTAAAAAAAAAGCAGAGAGAGAAAAAAGAGAGCTTATGAAAATGTGTATTTTTTGAAAATAAAACCGACTTGTTCGAGGACCTGTCGTAATATTATTAAGATTCTCCTGTTACAAACCCATGTAACAAGGTTATCTTAATATTCAAATCCGTTTTTTTCGAGAGTTTTCTAATGAAACATATCATAAATTTTACACCACCATTAAGACAATTAAAAGGTCTATCAAATCGAGAATGAAAAATGGGGATTGCTATTAAAAAAAAATAATCGATGACCTCATAGCGCAAACACCAATGACACCCCGATATTTTTTTTTACGTCACTTTGTTTTCGTTTACTTTGTATTTTGGAAAATAAAATTGACGGGTCCGAGCAGTTATCCCAAAAGCAGTAAATAAAGAAATTTTTGTTTTGATTTCAAACTTTAACAACACCATTTATATATATATATATATATATATATATATATATATATATATATATAATAGTAAATATAAATATAAAAATAGTAAATATTGTACATTTAAATTAATAATTAATTTAAAAATACATAACGCTTAAAATAAAATAATCAAGCTACATCCAATTAGTATGGTGAAATTAATGAAAATATTCGAAATTTTAACCGAAAATTCATGAAAAATTGAAATAAATATCAAAATATTTCTACGTGATTTTATGATAAACCAGCATTGGCGAATATACATATTAATTTCAATAATATATTGTTCATAGTAGCGTAGTGAGTTGATTAGCGTTTATTGTGTTATTTGGTATGTAAATTGAAAAGCTCTACTTGGAAAGCATTTAAAACTATTTTGCTACTACTTGTTGTACGTAAATTACCTTCCAAACAGTAGATTTTATTATTTGTTGTTGTTGTTGTTGGTACCAGTGTGTTATGTAATAGAAATCGAGTTAGCAAAGGTGAAGAAATATGAAGCTTAAAGATAAATCAATAGGTAAATAAATTGTATATAGAGAGAAAAGAAAACTAAAGGGGTTTAAAAGGGTTTCCATTCATACCAAAATTCGCATTCGCCCGATTACTTTATTTTATGAATAGAGAATATTATTGAGTCAAATTTTTACATATTTTATAAATGTTTGCCTTCAATATACACATTTCCAATCTTATTCAGTCAAGTCTTCTATTATATATAAAAATCTCTTTTCTTACATCATTTTTTATCATTATTCACTATGATAATTTTAAATCAGTTTTTTCCGCTAACATCTTGCTTTTTATTATGTAAACTTACTTGTCTTACCGTCTAAAATTACCTACAGTTTTAACTTCTATTTATCTTAGTAAATAACTAAGTTATGAACGTAGTATTAACGTTTTATTACGTTTTGTAAATAACATTGGCTTTCTAATTCTTATTTCTATAATCTATTCCCATCATTCTATACATTTAATTTTAGTAACAAGACGATAGTCTTGTTACTATAATTTTTTTGTTCGTAGTATCTATCAGTTCTAGTTTTGAGTATGGATAGTATTCGCGTAATACTATTTAATTTGGCTTAATATAAACATTTATAACTTAACAAGAGTTTTCAAATTTACTGAAATAATATTCTCTAATCATCTTATTTAACACTTAAAATATACATTTAATAAAAAATAATACGTCATTAAATACACATTTATGATAAACCAAGCTTATATATCAATTGAAATTTGTTATTTATGATTCAAAGGTTATTTTCAAATAGTTTATTGTAGGTATATGAAAATCAAAATTTAATTCAATTTTCAAATTGCGACTCGATTTTTGATTTGTGTTCGAACCCGCGTCCGGATTTCATCAGTTTTCTTGAAGTACATTTTTCTTATGTGTCATTGTCTGTCTTTTTTTCTTCCGTTTCGAGTCGGAATACATATTTGATTAAATATGACTGGAATATCAACTCGCTTATTAAAGTGTCTATAAAAGCTCTCCACGTTTCACAAATCAAATAAGTATGCTGACATACGAGTTCAATATATCATCTCAACATTTCTGAACTTTTCAAATATTTAAAGCTTTACATAAAATGAAATTCAGACCAAACCTCAACCATATGTTATCACATTCATCTGAGTTATAAAAAAATTATTAAAACATATTAATATATATAATTCCTATATAAAATTAATAAAACAAAATATTTTGCAAATTTGCAAATGTCAAAAACAAAATTTAATTATTGACAATTTGTATATTATTACTTGAAAAGCCAGAGTGATGACGAAACATATGTTGTATTTATACAATAAATTTGAAACTTTAAAACAATTTATGTTTTTATCTTTAATATTGAAATGAAGTTTCAACAAGTAACTCCACAATCAATCAATGATTTAAAATTACTTAGCTATTGTTACTAGTAGCGATCAGATCGTGTTATACAATCGTTTATTAACAACTTGAAAATGTAAGGTTGACATATAAATTAATGATAGAGCAAATAGTTAATAATCCTTTCTGTCATTAATTTTCTAACATTAATTTTCTTTGATAAATTATTAATTCTCTTTTGATGAAGTTGTTTAAAAAAAAAATATTTTTTTCATAATTGAATTGTTAAGCAAATGTTAAAAGCTACAACGTTATTGGGTTCAATTTATAAATAAAACGTAAGGTAACGGATACAGAGAGTTTATTCTCATTTGTCGTAATCTACCCAAAGGTCTCTGTCTATTTATCTTTCCAAGATGTCTTCATCTATTCCTCCTATCCAACTCAACCTAGTTCTGCCTCTCTTTCATCTTCCTGCTTGTGTCCATTCCATGATTTGTTTGGGTAGACGTTCTTTCCCCATTCTCTGTACATAGTCTGTCCTATAGTCTGCTCCACTCCCATGATCTCCTGAATTCGGTTGTTCTTTACTTTATCTAGTATGGATTTGCCAGCCGCCCCTATCCATCTCTGTTGCTTCAAGAGTTCCTTTCGCTGTTTCCTTTCGTGTCCACACTTCATTATTATACTTTTATTATTAAAATTGTAATAATGGTTCACCCCGTATAACGTTTTACTTCGTATAACGTAAAACTAAATGTAATACTAAACATAGCTGGTAAACCAGTCAATCAGATAGATCTCCTGGTTAGGACATTTCACAATTCCGGAGCGCAAATGTGAAGCTGAAAGACATACCATTGAAACATTCTGGAATGCCTCCTGAGGTTTTACCGGATGAGGTCCTGAACGCAACTGACAATGCAATCGAATATATCCTTATATCATATCTTAGTCGCATGTTGTAATGAGTCACATGCAAAATAAATATATATGCTGTAAATATACTGTTAAAATATACTGTTATATACTGTTATAAATTGTCTTCTTATTGATCTTAATACCCTTCGTCCAAAATTTGTTGCTACATTTGAATATTTTTCTACTGATTATAGATACTCTATCATCAATTGATACTCTATCAATCATTAATATTAGATTGATAAGTACTTCTTCCCTAAGTGCAGCTTTCCTACCAAGTTAGTTTCAAAATGTTGCTTCGAAAAATATGCCCTAAAATAACTGCTATATTTATGTAGAAAAGTAGAAAAAAAAAACAGATAAAATAAGAATGAACATAACAGGTTTATAATTATTGTTGTAGCAAATACTATTTAACAAATTAACCTAATTTTCATATTTAAAGAATATCTTGTACATAATAGAGCTTATGAATTGCATGCTAGGCTGCGCGGAAGATGATTTTGTCGACGAAGTTTTTCTTTATTGAGGTGGGTTATATCGTATGAGCTTGATCGGCCAGACTTCATAGAGTTTTCCATACATTTTTGTAGTATTTAAATGCTGTCAAGCTTTTCTGTATCCGTAATTTGAAGAGCGACTTTCACTGCATCAATTAACTCATCAATATTCTTTGTGACCATATGATGCTGCACTGATTAAATCGCGTTAAAATTCCTGAAATCTAGTACCTACTTACATTTAAGTCCAGATTATTTGGAGGTTGACATTTTACTTTAAAATTCCATCATACTTCTGAACATTCTTCGTTCACATTGGGATCTCCTATTGTCCTATCAGGTTTGGCATTGATCTGCCGTATGTATATATGATTATTTACTATATAATAATATTTATGAATCGCGCAGAAACCCTAGCGACTGGCTAACCTCAACACTCGCGTCACTACCAAAGAAAACCAAAACCAGAGAGACCACAGACCACAGAATCGTTGCCCTAATGAGTCACACCTTGATGATCCTTTAAAGATTACACATAACCGCATTTATAAGGAATTGGAACACGACATCAGTGACACCCAAATTTAGGAAAGGTGTGTTAACAAGGGAAACTCTCTACGGACTAAATGTACTGAGGCAAAGATGCCTGAATGTGAAACATGATGTGTACATCTGCTTTATCGGCTTTCAAAAGGAATTTAATAGAGTCCAGCGCTCTAAACTGGAGAGAGATACTAAAGATATACTAAAGAGAAAAAACATCGATAGTAAAGACATTAGAATAATATCCAATCTGTATTGGCACCAAAGCACGAGTCAAGGTTGGAGAAGATCTGAGTGAAGAGATTAAGATACGTCGAGAAGTTAGACAGGGATGTGTGTTGTCACCTCTCTTATTCAATATGTATAGTCAACGAATCTTTGAAGAAGCGGTGTTAGTAGAAACCGGTGGTATTGTTATAAAAGGGAAAATAACAACTTGCGATACGCTGACGATACAGTTATTATAGCTGATAGTCTAGAGTCTAGACTCTAGACTCTAGACAACTACAAAGTCAAAAAATCAAAACATAAACCACAATAACCATCTATAAAAATCAATAACGACCAATTAGAATGGGTATCTATCCAAAATATCTTGGCACATAGATAACCGAAACAGTAGAATGGACGAAATAATTCAGCGGTAGAATTGAAGTAGCTTTTCATAAACACTTTCATAAAAATGAATAAAATAGTCTGCAGCCGGGATATAATATTGGAACTGAGAATCAGAATGCTTAAAAGCTATATATTCTCCACTCCATTGTATGGAATAGAGGCCTGGACACTTAAATCAGAAAACATCATGAAAATAGAGGCATTTGTAATGTAGTGTTATAGCAAGAAGCTGCAAATACCATGGGTCGATAAGGTTTCGTACGAGGAAGTGCTATTTTATGAACGAATAAAACAAATAATGAAATTAGTAACTCCATAAAAAAGCGAAAATTAGAATATATAAGAAATGTTCTGTGAGGAGATAGGTACAACATATTTCAGCTGATTATGCAAGAAAAAATCAAGGGGAAAATAACGATCCGCAGGAGAAGAATCCCTTGGCTGCGTTACTTAAGTGTGTGGTATGGTTGAACGTCCGCAGAACCCTTCAGATGGGCTATCGACATGGTCCGGATTATGGTAATAGTTTTCAATCTCCAATAGGGGCGGAATTTCAAGAAGAAGAATGTATATAGGCAAAACCTTTTCAATCACAATTTTCGTATTTCTTCTTTGTCAATATCTCCCACATTCTTGGTTACGGCATTTCCTTTTGCACGATTTTTCGATTTTCTTCTTGCATTCTCTAAGTGAACAAACGGCCATATTTCTATTTTTCTATGAAATAAATCGTTTCTATTCGACATAAACTATCTGCCCTTGCAATGACTGACAGGTTCAGGTTGACCTACTGTAATATAAAACGATTTAATGGTTTTTGTAATATAAAATCATTTTTCATCGATATGAATAGGATAACACATTTCTGAAAAGCATCTATTATCTAGAACGCACTGTCGCAAAACCATACTCTTTCAAGTTTATTTTGTTCGGTGAGTTAATAGTGGAAGAAATTCCCTTAAGAACGTTTTCCTCTTTCGGCATCCTGTTTCTTGTTAATTAAGATACACTTACGGCACATGATAAACTCCCACTTCGATTGACTTAGTGTAAATAGAAGATCTTTTTTCATCTCTTTTCGCAATAGCTGAGAAAAGTTTTTCCTTTTCGTCCCTCTTTTATCAATTTTTCTAGAAGTTACAAAAAAATCCCAGATACTTGGGAGATGGGAACTTGGGGACCAAACATTTTTCATAGTGTTGGTTATTATTATCCCTATTGTTTATCATTTTTTTATATATTATTGGTAATGGGAAATAAAGTTCTTTTATAATTTAATAATTTATTTGCCTTACTAGTTTCGATGTGAAAACTAACATTTTAATCATAGGCTCTAAAATTGTTTCTATTAAATTAAAAATTATTATGTTTTATGTTCTATGATGTTATAAATGATTATATAAATTTTGAATGAAATTTGATGTTTAAATAAATAAACAAATTTTATAACATTTATAACATCATAGAATATAAAACATAATAATTTTTAATTTAATAGAAACAATTTTGGAGCCTATGATTAAGATGTTTTTTCACATCGAAAATAGTAAGGCTAATAAATTATTGAATTATAAAAGAACTTTATTTCCCATTACCAATAATATATAAAAAATGATTTTTCATAGTATTTTATAAATTGTTGTTCGTTGAATTCTACATTTTTTTTTAATTCTTCTCCGTTGCACATATTATACTCTCTTTTCTCTAAGTTTACTTACAGGCCCCATATTTTATACGTTTCAATTTGATTTTGTGGAATATATTTCAAATCTTCTTGGTCTTTTCAGAGCTATCTGGTCATCGGGAAATTATACAGTGTGTACCATTTTATTATTCCTTGGTCTACCGATACCTTTGTACGTGTTTGTGATATAGATTCAGGATAATTATCACTCATGATTCATATACGAGGATTTTATTTACAAACATTATTTTCACGGGTATTTCGCGTTGATTTTGAGGGTTAGTTCTGAAAAGAACCGCGTTCTCGACGTTTCGGCGAACTAACTTTCGCCATTTTCAAGAGATATAAGTAATAGTAAAACCCATACTGACTCTCGAATCCGGCTCTTTTCAGAACCAACCCTCAACATAAACGTGGAATCCCCGAGAAAAAAATCAACACATGATTCCATCCGCGAAAACCTCAAATACAACATATATAATATAACCTTGTTGCCGCGTAAACTAATGATCTTCTTCGAACGGTTATCTTGTCGGAACTTCTTGGCTGGACTCTCATCGGTGTCTCGCTTGACGTAATTGAGATAACTTCTTCGTATGTCGAGGGGGGCTGTATTTATATACCCTTTTAGGTATAGGAACCGTTCTTTTTTGGTATTGTTTCTACAAATCCGGGTTGCAAATTATCCTTTCCTGAATACATAAACCGTTCGTGGAATTATACAAACAACTCGCCGCAAACCACCCGAATAGAATATTTTTATTCAAACTTAGAATTTTTATTCAAACTTAGAAACGGCATCGTAGCAGGACTTTCTAGATCTAAAGCCTTTCTGTTCTTCGGCTAATTCTGTTGATGTATTTATCTTATCTGTTATGATCTTTGTCAGCAGTTTCAAGGTCCTGCTGAAGAGGTTGATGGCTCTGTAGTTGGCCGGGTCAGTTTTAAGTCCCTTTTTAAACAGTAGGGTAAACTTCCATAAATCGTACCTGCTAAGGAGAAACTGTCATAAATGTCTAATAAATTAATGAAATAATTGTTACTACAACACTATAAACTTTATTAATACGGGTAATATTTGAACATAAGAAAATATTAAAAAACGTATTTTAACATAAGAAAAAGGAACATTTAAAAAACATTAAAAAAGTTCGATTTTAGGTGACAGCTCCTAAATCGTACTGGCCTATTCCGAAATCGTACCCTGGTCACTTTCGTCATTACAATCCTCACAGTAATAAAAAGACGTATTCTCATTTACTCATATTAAGCATTTTATGCATTTTATCATATACCTTTCCTCATTTTCATTGCATAGTTTGCAGTACCAATTTTCCTTTGTCTTTCTTTTCTTCTTACCAACTTCTGGCATACCGATTTTTCTTTTTAATATATTGCGTACTATATTCGTTTTGTTTTCTAATTCCACTTTATATGGAAACTCAGTAGGTACTTTGCATCCGGTTGTTTTCTTTTTTTCCGTCCACTTTCCGACCACTTTTCATTCTTTTAGCTTTAATCTCATTGGGTTAGTTGGGTTAGCATTAGGTTAGGTTAGCATTAGGTTAGGTTACGGGCTGTTAGTAATGAAGCGCACTTCATCCCTTATATATTTTAGTTCAGTCTAATCTAGTTTCATGTATTTAGCTTGGTCTGTCTAATCTCATGTATTTAGCCCCCATCTGCCTAGTTTCATCTAACTAGTCTCGTCTAGTCTTGTCTGTCTAGTCTTGTCTGTCCAGTCTTGTCCATTACATATAAATTAAGGGAAAAGGTCAACTGTAATTATTTATTCGTTAATCAGCCAATCAGCATCGAGGTTAGCAATATCTGCCGCGGCGGATGACGTCATCAACTGTGGGGTAGGCGGTCGGGCGGTATCTCGCTTAAGGCACATGCTAGAGCCGTTCTGACACCAGATTTGACTTTTCTAATCAAATGGTTTAAAATGGTTTAGTCTGGTCTATCTAGTCTCATGTATCTATCCCCGTCTGTCTAGTCTCATGTATTTAGCTTCGTCTGTCTGGCTCCATGTATCTAGTTTCATGTATCTAGTCTCATGTATCTAGCCTCGTCTATCTAGCCTCATGTATCTAGCCCCCATGTATCTAATCCCGTCTATCTAGTCTCAAGTATTTTAGCCCCGTTGATTTAATGCAACCAACTTCACACCTCATTTGTCTCAACAGGGTCTAATTTTGAATTTCCCCGCCTCGCGTCTATATTTTGAATTTTCCCGCGCATCTGGAAGTTCCGAAAATGGCTGCCGGAAGTCAAAACCGGAAACCGGATGTCGAAACCAGAAACCGTAAGTCGAAACCGGAAGTCGAAACCGGTAACCGGAAGTCGAAACCGGAAGTTCCAAGGTCAAGGTTAGGGGTCAAGGTCAAGGTTAGGTTAGGGGTTAAAGGTCATCGCGCATGCGCATGTCAGAGGTGGAGGTGGATTTAGAACATATCATCTTTTCCTACTATTCTCAAAAAAAGCGGGACTTGTAAACGGCGCAGAACGCGTCAACTAATTGTTAAATAAATCGCGACTGTCCCGCCAAAATTGGATTTCTGGTCACACCTTACTATAATAAGGTGTTCCTTTGTATCTAAAAATATCTTCAAATGATAAATTTGCGACGATTTAGAAAATTATCGAATTATTTGATTGTTGGAAGCAGGTTTATTGTCTCCTACTTTGTCACGTACTTTATGGCAGCAGAGAAGTAAGATTTGTTGTAAAAAACGCTTTTTCTTGCCTACCTAAACTATGGGCAGCAATTTAATTTTTGCCATTATATTTATCTAATACTTATTTATTGTTTCATAGAGCTTTGAATTAAACGTACTTTAACGATACTTGTTCATTGGCTGTAATAAAACTATTTATTTATATAACCTTTGAATCATAAATGGTAATCTTGCACGGACGACATATAAGTAGAAAAATAAGTAACACATAAAGTTGTAATTCCAAAAAAAAGAAATAATAAAGATCAGTAAACAAGAATAAGTTACATCAAGCGAAAGATTTTTTATAGTAACAAAACAACAAAGGACGCACAGATTATTTTTGCCGCTCAAAAAATTAAAAAGAAACATTTGGAAGGCCCCAAGAAAAAAATATTGACATTTATTAGATTTTTCCTAATTAAAAAAAAAACAAACAAAAAACTTTTGCGTATAATAAATCAAAACTAATAAAAAACATCGTCGCTTAAAACAAAATCCACACCCTCTTTTCAGAAATTAAAACATTTTTTTGTGTCGTTTGAAATAATCCATTAAACATCCCTTGGGAATACAATAATAATTGTGTACGGCAGCAATGCAGACATTAATGGGTCAAAAACAATCGGAAAATGTCAAATAAATATAATACAAACAGAGAATACAAAAGGGGTGGCTAAAACAATTACTGTGGGAGTGGGGGGCAAGAAAAATCACACATCCACATAGTATTCACTCACGATTGCGTCTGGTTTCCAGGGAAATCGCTGTTTTGTTAAAATAAATCATCACGCAGTAACTTTGAACAACCAAAAATTTTCTAATCTCAGAATATTTCAAAAAACATATTTTGCAATATTTTTATACACAAATTTATAAATCATCATATCATAGATACTTTGACCTATATTAATTAAATGTCAGAATAAATATAATCCTAGATTGTAATAAATTTGTTCGTTAAATGAAATAGTAGGTAGATATTAGAGATAATTCTATATCATATTTGAAATAAAATTTATTTTTGGGGGATTTAATCTTCAAAAATTTGCAAAGATTTGCAAATGTTTAAAATTCAATTAAACCCTTTCCATTTTTTGAAAACACATTCTATTTATTACTGCATTATTGATATCCAATTTGCATCATATCAATTTCCGACGTTTTTTTCTAAGGTTTTTTTTCGTAAATACCAAAATATTCGTTTACCTTGTTTAAATATAATTAAATCGTTTAAATATAAATTTATAATTCAAATAACCTCAATGTTATTTGCATTAAGATAATTTTAATTACAAATTTTGTAGACCAATTAACAGGGTGTATTAAAATTCAAACATAATGAATTTTGAATGAATTTATTTTAACATAAAGTTAAAATAAAGGGTAGCATTCAACTACTTGAAAACTGGTTGGTAATTCGCAGCAGTATATTTAAAGGTTTATTGGTTTATAGAACAAAAAGAGATGTTTAAAATATTTAGATGAACATTCAGTCGTATTAAGTGGGTTGTATTAAAAATGTCGACCTAACTGTATATTAAATGTATACGTTACAGTAATCCGGTGAGTATGTATAATTGGTTTAAAGTTATTATACAGGATGGGCCATTTAACGTGACCACTATCTCCGTTACCTTTAGAGTGACGAAAAAATGTCAAAAGGGAGTTTTATTGATTTCGAAGGGCACACACAGTGGTTAAATTTTTTTTTTGTCAAGGTTATGGTTTATGCGTCCTCAAGGTCTTCAATAGTTTTCAAATGTTATTTTTTTATTAAGCCACTGTAGCCTCTATTCAGACGAATCCAGCGACCCAAGATATCATGACCTTGACATGTTTTTTAACCAAAATACACGTGTAAAAACGGGAAATCGTGATTCTATTGATAATAAACAATGTAGTTGATTTTTTCTGCAGAAAATAAAATAAATCAGAATCATATCCACTTTCTCTGCTTGACTGTACAATACCATTTTCGATACGGTTATTCAAAATTATTTTTAATGGATAAACCTGCCAAATCATTTCAAGATCATGATGTTATGGGTCGCTGGATTCGTCTGAATAGTGGCTACAATGTCTTTATAAAAGAATAACATGTTCCCATTTGAAAAAACATGATGACCTTGAGGACGAATAAACTATGACCATGCCAAGAAGAATTTTTAACCACTGTGTCAGCACATAGAAATCAATCAAATTCCCTTTTAAAATTTTTTTCGTCATTCTAAAGATAACGGAGATATTTGGGTTGGTCACGTTAAATGGCCCACCCTGTATATAATCACGACTATGTTTGCTAATTTTGATAAATTCTTGAATATTAATTTGATAAATATCGGTAATAATCGGTTAGTTTATATAATTCGTAACTTGTAATGAAAATTTTGATAAATATCTCGGCTGATTGAGCCAGTGGAATACAGCGCAGTTTTTTGAGTTAAGAGTTACAAGTCACAAGGATAGTTCTTTGTTGCACCTATTATATTAGATGCTGGAATCGCAAGATTTTGTAATTTACAATTAAACATTCAATAAATTTCATTTTAAGTCACATAGATGTAGCCTGAACGAAATTTGAATAAGAGACTGTCATGTCTTATCAAAGAAAAGACATTAGTACAGAAAATTATGAAAGAAGAGCTTCAAACTCTAATTAAAACTGTTAATAACACCGAAAACATCAATAGCTAAGTAGAAGATGATTCTAATGTGAGCAATAACGATTCATCGCAAGATTGCGCCAGCTGATGTTAAAATTGAGACTCGGAAAGAAGATGACGCAGCAGTCACTTTAATGCAGACAGTTATTTTAAACAGACAAGAACACGTAATAAAATATTGAAAGAGTACTACAGAAGGTTTAGAATCACAGGCAAAGAAAATGTAGAAGGTTGGAAATCTTAAATTTCCTTCTAGTAATGTTGGTGACACAGTGAGATTACATACGAGTCCATACGTTGACAGAGTCAGAAGTGACCCGAAATTTATTAGTGGTGATATAACAATCAATTAGGAAAAAAAAAACGAGGAAGAATTTTATATTTATATACCAAAAATCAGTTCACAATCATCTTTTTCTAGAAGTCATGGATATCAGCGATACGTTTTCAAGGGTAATTGCTAGGCTTATAAATGCAATTGTAAAACTTTGGAATTCTAAATGTCATAATAGGTTAATACTAAATAAGTAAATTTAAAATATTTAATAATTTGTAGTAGTAGCAAAAAACGTTTCTGGAAACAACGTTTTTTTTTTCTCTAGAATATGTGTTTGTGATATGTAACTGATTTGAATGAGTTCTAGTAATAAAATTACTTTATATACTTAAGCCTTTCATTTGACAAGACATATCACATTCGCCATTACGACTTGCGAATTATATAAACTACATAATATCACCGGATTAATCACGTTTACCGTAACATTGTATATTATTGCATTTACTTTTTATTTTTTCTCTCCAAAAATGAAGACCACATTTTTTTTAAATAAACTAATGTTTGTTATACCATATATACGAGTTCTTTTTCATTTTGAAAATGTACATCTCTAATATACACTTTTTCTAAAATGAACAAATTTTAAATATATTTGTTGAAATATTCTGAGAATCAAATATATGAAATGTTAGATTAAAGTAGATTACAGGTAAATTCCAAACCTGCCTAAACTGTGCAAATTACATTAAAATCCCAAAGGGATTAACACCGTTTAAACCAATTCAATTCACGGCTTCACAGAGGGCGTCGTGACGCCCTCACATGATTATATATAACTTACCGCTTCTAGGTTTACGTCGTTTAAGGTGCTGGCGATGCCATTAGGCATGTCCAAGATAGTATTTGGCGCTAGCATCGTCTCCTGCTTTGCTGCATTTACGTGGTTCGCTGCGGAACTAGTGGCGGCTCCGTTCTGCGGCTTCGTCGCATCTAGGAGTACCTTCAACGACGCGATGGCGTGTAACTGCGTCGCTTTCTCGTCTACTTTACCTGTGGAATTACAACAAAAAGAAAATATGGATTGTTCAACAATTTGATGAAAGATTTTGTAATAGTAGGAAACACAGGGTTTGATGAAAAGGACAAATGAAATAGATTATTGATTGAATCTCTTGATTTAATCTTTTTCCATAGCAATTTCCATTTAAATAGAATAGAAATAGAAATGTCGGTATTCTATATATTATCTCTAAAATTAAGGTTTCAATGTCAATTTAAAGAACTTGGTTCTGCTTTATAAATAGTTCCATTTCGAAACTCAAAAAATGTTTAAGATTTCGAGACTAAATAGTATTACTAATCAGTTTGATTAATTTTTAGCACAAGATATTAGAATTCCTAGACACATTGAAAAAACTTTTTCACTTTTTGTAATTTACTTTAAAGCATTTTGAAAAAGACGCATTTAACTTCAAACTGATGTGCTACGTGTGCCAATTTAAAGAAGTTGATCCGATTTATAAAATTTTCCATTTTTAAACTCAACTATTTTGGGTATTTTTCACAAAAAATTCTTAAACTAAACCGCATTAATAAAAAATTTCTATCCAAAATATGGCATTTTGGGAAAACAGTTTGTTTAAAAATTCGCAATAGTTCTCAATATAATATATCTCAAAAAGTGTTTCAAATTTTCTAATTAAGTTAAAAGCATCTTAAAAGAACATGTTAGATCTATTCTTTAAATTGATGTGTCATGTGTAGTGTTTTTTTCTAAAATTGAGCTTTCAATTTAAAATGGCGTAGGTAAAATTTTACAATTGGTAAAACCATACTACATCATAGATAATCTTATAAACCTAATAAAATCGGAACTCAGCCTGAATATATAAATATATTCAACCTTTCCGGAGCTATATAACATTATCGTGTCTTTTTAGGACTACCAAAACAAATATCATGTGAAATTTGCCAGCTATTTACTAGCTTTCAGTCCACCTTCGTGGCTCTCAACGAAAACCAGAAAAGGAACTTTGCTTTTTATAATATCATGTCTATCTATTAATTTAAGTGGATAGTCTTAAGATAGTACATAAGTTAATAGATAGACATGATATTAAAAACCAATGTTATTTTTTTGATTTTCGTTGGGTACCACGAAGATGGACTGAAAGCTAGTAAATAGCTGGCAAATTCACATGAGATTTGTTTTAATTTTATTTAATTTAATTATGCGAACCTATAATGTCCCTAACATTAACAACATCTAACATCTTTTCTTTAATAATTTTCTGTATGTGTGTAAATACGGGATTAATACTACCTCTTTGAAATTTCGTTCGCAAATACTTGATTGGTGCAAATTGTTTACAAAAAGGGAATAAGTTTTGTCAAGTTGGAAATGAGCTGATGATCATCAAACGCCTGAACAGATCTTCATAAACTATAGCTAAGAGCTTTCTCGATCACGTTAGCTTAGATTTCATAAATTAGAGCTAAGAACCTCCTCGATTACGTCAGCTTTCAAAGAAAAAAACCGCATCAGAATTGTTCCATTCGTTTAGGAGCTACGATTCCACAAAGACAGACAGACTGACATTCAGACATACACTTCAAACATATAACACACCTCGTTTTGTGTCGGGGGTTAATAAAATAGATAGATTATGAAGGTTTGGCAATGTTGTACGAAAAGTGGTGCGCAATTTGAAATTTAATAATTACTGCTTGCTACAGTAGTATATTCTGAATGTGTTTTTCATACTATCACTGATATTTTTTTACCAAAATATAACATTTAACATTTAAAATATTTAAAATAACATTTTGAAAATCGCCCGTTCAGTCTGTATTGTTGTTGATCACTCATTTTACAAAATATTGTTAGGAACATAACTAAAAACTGACATTTAATAATCATTCATTTTTTTAATAATTGTAAAATTGACTTTACCTAATTTAAAATAGCGTGAAATAACGGATAATCGGATCTATTCTGTAACTCTCACGTTATTTTTAATACGTTATTAGTCGAGGTAAAAAAGTAAATGTTATCGTGGGTCTTTATATCGTGTAACTCACTCCGCTAAGTTGGTACGCAAAAAATAAAATTTGCTTTTAAAGTGATGCGATTTTGCCATATGTTTTTTTCTACATTTGTCGCGAAAATTAACCCGAAATGTTTTTAATAACCTAATTTTTAAAGCGATTTAGAAGTAAAACAATTGTTATTTGTTGTCTTCTTAAACTATTTTTATGTTTACCCATTATTTACAAGGTTGCAAGTTTACATGCATTGAAATATTAAATATTATAATTTGCCACGGCATGTGAGTTGGAATATTTAAGCTCCTAAACAAGATAATGCAAGTGGTAGCTCAATAAAATTTAGAAGCCACCATAGAACAATAGCACCAGTATAGTAATTCCTTTGCTAATACAATTATTAGTATATGCGCGGACATGCGCTTTACAATGAGCGTAGAGAGAGAGGCGTAGTGAAAATCACTTGAAACCATTTTGTGACGAGTATTAAAATATATTTCATATATTAGAATATATCGATGGCCTCCGGCCAATCGGCCCTAATCCTCAAATTTGCTGTTTCGGGTTTTGATTGATTCCGATTCTGCTATCTCCTCTCGATCTTTACGTTTAATCGGTTTAACAATATCGATAGCACTTTTTTTTTAAATAAAAAATAAAAAATTAAAGGGCCTATTGCCCATTTAGAACACAAACAGCGAAAAGGCCCTAACCCTCATTTAAAACGCCCTAACCAACTGCGTCAGATCAAAAAATCAAAACATAAGCAAATAGTAAGTAGCCAAAAAGACCAAACCCTCAGCTCAAAGCCCTAACCAACATAATAGTTGTTCAATTATAAAATACTCGTTTTTACTCTCTCCTGAAAAGTTGTGCCACTGAGGGTTAGGGCCAATCGGCGGGAAGCCATCGATATATTTTTCACGAGTATATTTTGAATCAATTGTGACAGATTCTTAAAATGTACTTCAAAATGTTATTTTAGTAAATTTGTTTATCTGTTTGAAAGGATCTTCTAACTAAAACATGAAATTATCACTAATACAATTTGTGGATTTTTTTTAATTTACAAATTCTTATGATGAATCAGCTTCTGAGGATTTGTAAGGTTGTTTGGGCGCGTCCAGAAAATTGGTTTGTGCCTCAGTGGCCAGATTTTTGAAAATCCGGATTTTTGAAAGGTTGACTGTAAGGTTATGGAACCTCTCATTCTCCAAACAACTGTATGTCCTCCAACAGTCTGATATGATGGTGGTCACAGGTCATTTTTTCTCTTTAATAATTATCCTTAGCAAGACATTTGTACTCCGTTCATCCACAACTTCCATTAAACATTTATTTGATCCAAGTTCAATCTCACCAAATATACATTCTCATTCTCACTCTACATGTTTTTTTTCTTTATTTTACTAAAAACGCAATTTAAAAGATATACATACATACATTATATTGTTAGGAAGGAGTGAGTAACAGGCTCACGAGTAATCGCTGCCCAGTAACAACCCAACTCCTTGGGTATTGCAATACACATAAATGGTATTAAAACGGGCTTATTTCACCCAGAGCAGTGGGGTGTAATTTACGGAAGTGCTTCAGGCTAACAGGGGAACAATTGAAAATATCAGGACAGTCTGCCAGGAAGCGTTGGTTTAGGTAGTATTGCGCAGAGAGACGTGAGGGGGGAATGTATCGCTGAGTTCGTATGGAAACCCATAAGACGGTAGGTTCTGGGTATGCGGGAAATTATTGTGAGACAATTTAGATTTAAACGGGACAGTAGGTAGGAACAATAAATTCGATTATTATGTACTTAATTTAAATAAAAATAACATATCGCGCTTAGTACGCCTGGCATATAATGGGATAATACATAGTACCTCAGAGGACGGAAACCTACGTGATAGAAAATTAAGGAATTTTCGTTGAATTTTTTCGAGACGTTGCGTGTATACATTATATATTATTTTTATACAAATACAGGATGCAAATTCCAGTATCCACCTGACCATGGTGTAGTAGTAGCCCTGGTCATAAATCTGGCTTTTTTTATAATAGCGTCGATATATTCAGAGAAACATAACTTCTTTTCAAATAAAATGCCCAGGTCCTTAATCGAGGTAACCCTCTAAATTAGTGTACCACAAAAGCCATAGCTGTATGCGAGAGGTGTCCTTTTTCTGATATAAGATGATCATCGAGCACTTTCCACTGTTTAGTCGAAGTGTTATTAGAGCAGTACGTCGCGAACTTATCCAGATCTGCTTGCAAACGATTTGCATCGTTTATATTGCTTATTTTACTAAAGATCTTTATATCGTCAGCATAGATAAGAAGCCTATAGTTCTCAAGGCATCAATCCATATATCGCCCCTGAAAAGCATGGTTTTATGAAGCAGAGGTCGATCGAAATGAATGTGCTGTGTGTCACAGACTATATTCTGACGACTATGGACGACGGAGCGCTGGTTGATGCGATTTATACAGATCTTAGCCTTCGATAGCATAGATCATCAGATACTGCTCTTTAAACTTGAGCAACTTGGATTACATCTCTCATCTGGGACCCTTGCTCTTTATAATATACATAAGTCACGGTATTTTTACTCACTCTACATTCATCTATAATACTGTCCACACTGTTTCGCTGAATCAATTTATACGTTAATACCATGACTGTGTATAATGACAAATTACAACATTCAAACCACTGATAGCTGCTTGACTATCTGACAGGATTGCAATTCGTTTTTTGCGATAGTTCTTGTCGAGGTTAAATTGTGCGCGTTTGGATTTATCTACAAACTCCTCAGCGTGCCTGTTCCATAGGAGTTTGCTATCCAGTTTGCTATCCAGCTATCCACGCAGATATTTTATCTGCTGTTTATATTGTACAGCCCTCCCATCTAACAATATTGGCTGTAGACATTTTAGTCTTCTCTTCCTAATAAAGGGTATCGCGGTGGTTTTGCTCGGGCTGAGTTTTAATCAAAATGTGTGACACCATCTATTAGTTACTTTCAGGCCTCTTTGTACGATTGTACATAGCGTTCCCACAAATTTCCTGTTGGCTATGATGCCTATGTCATAGGCGTAACCTTAATATTTAATGTCAAGAATAGTCTAGATCGTTGAGTCTAGTCAGTAATTCATCAACTATCGGCCACCACATCAGTGGTGAAAACACACACAGTTCTCAGATTTCTCACATCCAGTTTGAGGTAATGCTGTCGATATTCCATCTTTCAAGGGCCGATTTAACAGCTTCCTACTAGATGCTTTCAAAGGCGCTTAGCTCCTCGAGTGCTGCTTCTATTTCATTTGTCAGCGAATACTGGGCAGTCTGTGGATTTTCCTGCTCTGTATGTATGCTGACACTTCTGTAGTGTTGTACCTATCAGCAGTGCTGTCCCAAGGTAACTGTCAATTACTTTCTCTATTGTATTTACATGGTACAGCCCTCCCATCTAACAATATTGGCTGTAGACATTTTAGTCTTCTCTTCCTAATAAAGGGTATCGCGGTGGTTTTGCTCGGGCTGAGTTTTAATCAAAATGTGTGACACCATCTATTAGTTACTTTCAGGCCTCTTTGTACGATTTCACATAGCGTTCCCACAAATTTCCTGTTGGCTATGATGACTATGTCATAGGCGTAACCTTAATATTTAATGTCAAGAATAGTCTAGATCGTTGAGTCTAGTCAGTAATTCATCAACTATCGGCCACCACATCAGTGGTGAAAACACACACAGTTCTCAGATTTCTCACATCCAGTTTGAGGTAATGCTGTCGATATTCCATCTTTCAAGGGCCGATTTAACAGCTTCCTACTAGATGCTTTCAAAGGCGCTTAGCTCCTCGAGTGCTGCTTCTATTTCATTTGTCAGCGAATACTGGGCAGTTTGTGGATTTTCCTGCTCTGTATGTATGCTGACACTTCTGTAGTGTTGTACCTATCAGCAGTGCTGTCCCAAGGTAACTGTCAATTACTTTCTCTATTGTATTTACAAGTAACATATAAAGATTTGTGAGGCACCTATCAATAAGTATATATATATATATATATATATATATATATATATATATATATATATATATATATATATATATATTATTATTATTATTATTATTACATCATTTTTGCCCATATAGACAGTGTTTGTACTTAAATATCTCATGATGACACAAGTTTCACTTCTTTCCCTTCTTTTTCTTCTGTTTCCAAAATCTCTTCATCCTTTGACTGTGCTCCTGTTTTCTTGGTTCTGTCCACAATGTTCCTATCTTCCTTTCGCTTACTAAAAATTTGATATTCTTAATTTTGCTTCTGAATTTTTTCCTGTTTTCTATCATTTGCTAATTGATCCCCAATTGCTTTAAGTCATGTTCTATTTCATGAAACCAATTTGTTTTCCTACTTGAACTGTTTAATACATCAAAGATTTTTTTTGTAAGTCGCTTATTGTTCATTCTCTGTATGTGCCCATAGAAAGTTAGTCTTCGTTTTCTAATGATATCTGTGAGTCTGTCTGTGTGTTCATATGGTTCTTTGGTAGGTCTTTTCATCCATATCCAATCTCTGTGTACTGCTCCAAATATTTTTCTAAGTTTTTTTTTCTGTTTCTATGATGCTAGATGCTCTAATTGTGGTCGTTTCTGACGCATACAATGCTTCAGGCAATACAACTGTTTTGTAATGTCTGAGTTTGGCCTGCCTTGATATCCTTTTCTTATTATAATGTGACCATGTAAGTTTGTATGCTTTCTGGAGTTTTTCCGTTCGTTTAATGTTAGACATCTTGTTTGATCCTCCTATTGGTATACATTCCCCTAAGTATTTAAATTTTTCCACTCTTTGTATAGATCCATAAGTCGTATGTATGGTATGTAGGTACATTGTTGGTATGTCGTTCCATGTATTGGGTCTTCTCATAAGATATCTGTAAACCTGTTTTAGCGGCTATTTCATGTAATCGCTCCAGTGCTTCCTTTGCCTCCTGTGTGTTATTGCGGGTTATGGCAACGTCATCAGCAAATGCCAAACATTTAATGATTGTTTTTGTTTCGCGTGTTCTTCCTAGCTGTATACCTTTCACTTGTTCCTCCCACTGCTTAACAATTTTGTCTAGGACCATGTTGAACAAAATTGGTGAGAGGCCGTCTCCTTGTCTTACACCTGTGCGTATCTGAAAGGGTTCTGAAATTTCACCCATGAACTTGATCTTAGAGGTGGTGTCCGTGAGCGTTCGTTGTTTAAGTGTTCTGTTTTTTTGTCAATGCCATATTCTTCCAGTACTGCAAGGAGCGTTTGTCTATCAATGCTGTCGTACGCTTTTTTAAAGTCCACAAAGGTAACCACAGTGTTATTTGTCTGCCTGACTTTCAATATTGTTCTTAGGTTCCAAATTTGTTCGATGCATGATCTCCCTGTCCTAAAGCCAGCCTGGTATTCGCCTATTTGATGATCTGCTTGTGGTTCTAGTCTGTTCAATAACACTTTAGAGAAAATTTTGTAAGTGACTGGCACTAGTGAAATACCTCTGTAATTATTTGGATCTGACTTATCACCCTTTTTATGCAATGGGTGGATCAATGCACATTTCCATTCTTCTGGCATTCTTTCTGTGATCCAAATGTCTGTAATGATCTTATGAATTGTTTGTATGATGTCTTTATCTTGTAGCTTCCACACTTCAGCAATAATGCCATCTTCTCCTGCCGCTCTGTTATTTTTCAATTGTTGTATGATCTCTATCTCTTCTATTGTAGGTGGAGTGGAATCAGGATTGGATGTGGTTTTTTGGAAGGTTAATTTTTCCGTGGGTTCTTTACAATTAAGAAGAGTACTGAAGCATTGTTTGAGAATTGTACAGTTTTCTTTAGTGTTCGTTTCCAAGGATCCATCTGTTCTTCTAAAACAGAGGCTAGGAGGTTGATAACCCTTAATATTTTTATTTTAATTAGTTTATTCTGTAAACATTTCTTCTATTATTTCTCTTAAAATCTTCTTCAATTTCTTTTAGCCTGTTGTTTTCGTGTGCTTGTTTTTCTCTTCTAATTTCCTTTGATGATTGTTTTTGAACTTCGTGAAATTCCTTCCATGTTTCGGATGTTCTGTTACTACTGAACTTCAGTCACGCCGGTCTTCTTTTCTCAATGGCTTGATCACAAGTTGCGTTCCACCACCTATGTTTCCTTGTTCTAGGAGGTTGCGCCCAACGCATTGCCTTCTGAACTGTGGTCACAAGATCTGTCCAAGTGTCTGTTGGATGCCTATTAATTTCTTCAATGATTTTGTCTCTGTTTATCCGCAAATATTCTGGATCAGGCTTGACTATTTTATTATTTACTGTCTTTTTCTGTCTTGGAATTGGTCTAATCTTAACTTGTAACAAATAATGATCTGACTCGAAGAACCCTTTACGCGTTCTGACATTTAATATTTCCTGCGTATTTTTGTTAGAAATGGCCACATGATCAATCTGGAATTCACCCCATACGGTGTTAGGTGCTTTCCATGTTGTAAGTTTTCGTCTTAGCTTTAGAAATTGTGTCGACATAATTTTGAGATTAAAATTTTGACAATATTTTATGAGGTGTTGTCCATTTTTGTTTATGCGATAGTGATCTGAATAAGGGCCTGTGATTTGTCTGTATTTTCTCTCCTTACTTAATTGCGCATTAAGTCTCCCATTAAAATTTTAACATAATATATATATATATATATATATATATATATATATATATATATATATATATATTTATTTATATACATACAATAGTTTTTTATGACTGAAAAGTTAAAACAACGTAGTATATTTTCCAAATAAAGCATATATATATGTTGATTGAGGACACGCAGTCAAACCTTTGGTTGGGTATAAGAAACTCTTTGTTACATAATCGAGCTTTCGGAAATGTTTATTTCCTTTATTTAACCGTAAAAGAGGTTAACCGTAAAAGCAGCTTATTACCATATTTGGACATTTAATGCACATTAAAAAAGGCATTCTTTGAAAAACCTTGAGAAAAAAAATAAAAACAGGGTTAAGCCCTCATAATTAAATAGTTAAATTAATTAACAAACAAAATGCAAAATGAAAAAGTGTGCTCCACATGGTGCCACGAGGTTCAGAAAGGAAGTGAAACATTTTTTTATATCACAATTTTAAAAGGAATGTGCGCAGTCCCGGTCACTAAAATAACTTATAGTGCGCATCTGCCTGATCTCGGGAGTTTAAGAAAAGGAAATACAAACTTAACTTTTACAAAAGATAAAATCAATTAGAATGAATTCAAGGTTTTGAGAATTTACAAAAAGGTAGCTAATAGTACAACAAAAAAAATATGTATTATGAGACAGATAATGAAGATGATGTTCTAGTTGTAAAACATAATTATAGATAATGCTAAGATTATTAACATCTGTTTTTTTGTTCATACTATTTTCCATTTTTGATGTCAAACAATTCTTTAAAATTTCTTTTGTTATAGTTGTTTTCAGTACACAAAACTTTTACTTTGCAAAATCCATGGAATGCTTATTAGTAATGACATGTTCTGAAACGGCACATGATAATTTATTTAATTTGCAATTTCTTCTGTGTTCTTCTCCTAGATGTTTGTCCTACCATTTTGTTTCTTCCTACCATGTCGTAATCAGCGACCCCAAAACCCCTCGAGATAGAAAATTTATTGTAAAATATTATGGCAAGCTATTGGGATTTTTGCCCATTCTGCATTGCCAAAAATTTTCCATCTTAAAATTTAAATATTTTGCAAATTTTACCAAATAATTTTACGCTAAACTGCATTAATTTTATTTAGGTGAAACCATACTAATATTAGACACACTTAATATAATTAATAAACAATACAATATTAGAATCATAGAAACTAATTAAAGCGAAACATAACCTGTTTGTAGCTCCATAATATTAAGTCTTATTCAATGAATAAATGTTGAAACAACTACTTCCTGGCTAATATCATACAGGATATTGAATTGTACAACAGAGATTGTTATTACTAGTCCCAGTCCATCCCAATGAACTAATAATAAAAAGTTTAACGAAAATCTGTCCTGGAGATCCAAGTATGACGATTATGACTGTTATTTATGCCGTTACGTGTAAACGTTGCTTTATCAGTCGCCAATACAATGGAAGAAAAGTTTGGAATTTCAGAATGTTTTTGTAGAAACCATCGGCAAAATTGTAAATGTAAAGGATTTTCTTCAAGTTGTAAAGCCTGTACTATTTGTACATCGAAAGGATACAATTTATTTTGCGAGGTATTTGTCGAGTACTACTAGGAGGATTTACTTCGATAAATTTTGAGATTTCTTCTTAGGCATCCAAGATTCATTAGTGCCGGCCAGGTCCACCATCCCTACTTTGACATGTTTGCTGTACATCAGTTTCTCGTGCAGGGATTACTAGAGCGGTGATTTTTTGTAGAATTGTTGCTGGCCTGTTAGGAAACCGTTCAACGTACAGTCGACTTGCAGCATCAGATTTCTGGAGTACCTCTCCATAAAGTAACAACATGTCAACGTATTCAATATTGGTGTGCAATATTGATGAAACAAATTAAAAAAACAGGAGCAGTTACCATCACTAGCCTACATTAAAATAACTGGTAATTTATCGATTGAATTCAAAAAATATGTCAAGGTTAAGGCATTTAAAGGTTAATGACCTTTTAAGATGTTTAATGACCTCTTGAAAATAAAATCACAAGACCGTGAACACCCTGTGTAATACAGCCCAACAAAATTGTTTTTTTGTTCTTGGAAAAGTGAAATGTGATTTTTATATTTTTGATGTGATAATTCCAAAAATACTTGGTTTTTGCTCGAAGCTGTTCCTGTTTTGATACACAACTCGCCTTTTTCCCAAATTACGAACCACAACGAAATAATTTTTGATACACTAAACCTAGTGAACCAGACGATATTCGGTAAGTTAACCGCATACGTTTCACCGCGAAATCTTCACCGCAGGATATTTCACCGCGGAGCAGTTGCGAAGTTTCACCGCCCACATTTGACCGGCCGACAATTCATCGCATTTAATTAAAAAAATTCATGTAGCAAAATAACTTGATATTTACATTCTCTTTTTTAAATTACTTTCTTTACTACTCAATTTCGTTTCACTAAAATTAAAGGATGAAAGGAATGAAAGGAATATTAAAAGTGCTTAGAATACTGGTTCATTGTTCCACAAAATCTGCTCAATTTTGATAAATACACTTTTGTGTAAAGTTATGGTAAATACGATATTTTATTTTCTAATGCACTTAAACCGCAATAATTACTTTTTTATAAGCTATAATCATACCAATTGTTCCTGGTAATCTTTTCTGTAATTGTACTTTTTTCTCTGTGAAAGAAAGGCTTTAACACGATTTAATAAGATCTTGATCTAATGGCTTATTAGAAACGAAACGAAAATTAGTAGGAAAGAAATTTAAAAAAGAGAATTTAAATTTGAAATCAATATAATTTCCTAAATTTTTGTTTATGTATTTTTTGTCTTGGATACCGTAAAGATATCGTAAAATAAGATAACTTAACCGTAAAATTGTGGGTGAAAAAAAAAAACGCTGAAACGTGGGCTGTGAAATTTCGCAACAGTGAAATTTCGTACGGTAAAAGTTTCTGCGGTGAAGATTCTGCGGTGAAAATTTACTGAACCGGACTAGATAAATAAACTGGTATAACTTTCTAATGAAAACTAAATCTCAAATTGAAATTTTCTCGATTGTCGGTTTCGCAATTGTCGCGACAAGGTAACCATAAGAATACTTAGATATCGCCGGAAAATTTATTCATTTTTCAAGATTTCTAATTTAGCGCTTAATTCAGCTCGATTTAAACAATGTAGATGAATCAAATCTATGGCCCTTGTACAAGAATTAAAATTAGCAACGGCAACCCGGCTGCACGCTCACATTTTTGAATAAGTAACCAGACTGAAGTTGGCGCTGTCAAGGAATAGATCAGCTGTTAAATTAAAAAAATATTTTTTTTTTAACAAAATCTATACAAACATATATATTAATAGGACCAGAAAGTAATATCGTTTTTAACATGTCTCTTTTTTGTCAGTGACCAACCTCGTTTTCAACAACCTTTTGACATCTAGTGCAAATTTTCAATGCCTAATCGATAAGAATCGATTGGATTTTGTGGAAAACATCTGGAGATGGCATTTTTGACATCATTCAAATTTTCAAATTTTTGCCACTTAGAAAATGTTGTAGCGATCGGCATAAAAGGAAATCCGATGCCGCAATATTGGGCGAGACTAGCTGGTGTATTGCCTCACCAGCTCCTTACCCCAATTCATTTATTTTTTTCGAGGTATGCCTTGCGCAGTGTGGTCTTGCATTATTATTGTGTGGCAGAATTACGCCTTTTCAGTCAAGTGATTGTTTAATGTTCTTGGTCTCCCTGATCGATACGAGTCGTAAAGATCAAAATTACCTGATTTGAATTTAAAAAAAACACATTTTGCATTTACGACGAATGTTCTTGGTAGCAACTGTTACGTTACTACCCTTGTAAATGTAAAAAGGTGTACCTCTTCTGGTATTTGACCTACCATTTCACCATACATAATTGTCTTGCAATGAAAGAATATATGGGATATGTAGCTGTATCCTCCTCAGTGCAAGGTTTCCATAAAGGTTCTTAGTGCACAGTGTCCTGTAATTACGCCTTCCACAATTGTAATCTGCTTCTTTGGTAGTTGTAAAATTTGAAAATATGGTCCATTTCGATTTTTGGGATTCTTGAACTTTTACCTGATATCATTGTTACTCATTGTCTTTCACAGTATATTAGTAAGCGCAAAAAGCTAAGACGAAGTATCTACATTGAGCGGTTCAAGAAATAATAGGGGGATCGGAAAATAATGTTGTTTCTGCGCCTTTCTGCTGTCAGAGTGAGTTGTTTAGTCGTAAATAAATAAATAAAATATTTTTTGCAATCTATGGTGAAATGGTAGGTCAAGTACCAGAAGAGGTACACTTTTTTCCATTTGCAAAGGTAGGAACGTAACAGTTGCTACCAAAAACATTTGGGAAGTTTATCCAAATGCATTGCACGGTCGTAAATGCCAAATGTGGCTTATTAAGTTCAAATCAGGGACTTATAGGCTTCTTAGTACAGGGAGTTCCCACCACCCTCTTGGAAGTGAAAAAAAAATGAACGAGAGATGTGTATAAAATAGAGGATTCTATTGTAAAAAGGAATAATTATCCAAACCTAGATCTAATAGACCAATTCTTATGTCTATTTTGATTTCTGCACTCAAAATTTATCCGGTTTTATAAGTTAAAAAGCCATCGGCACTAAAATGTCTTTCAGTCTATGTAATTAATGTTTATCTCACTATACAAGTATGTGTAATTCGTTTAGTTTAGCGCAGGCAAATTAATTCGTTTCTTATTAACTGTTATATTCGTTAATTTACATACATTTAATGAATTTTCTAATCTTGACTTTTTTCTGTCTTTCTGTCAAATATCTCTCTTATCTGGGTTGCATTTATAGAGTAGGATAGATAAAGCTATGTGGAGCAGATAAAACAAATGTAATAATTTATATGATCTGAATGTTTGGAATTTGTAATGAGCGGAGGCCCGAGAAGTTTTTGGAAAATTGCCAGACAATTCAGAGCGAGTCGAGCCTTTGTTTCACGAATTCAGAACGAATTGAGGGCGCATGATATTTGTTGACGCGAACACCGACGCCAGCGCCGAATCGATCCCGCATTACGTTGCTGCCGTAGCTACTGCTGATGTCGCTGCTATTGCTGCATCTGCGGCGATCACATTTCACCCCTTAATAGAGATGAATACTATGGACGCTTCAATAATAACCCTTTCGTTTTCATATACGACAATTTTTCATATACGGCAACTCAAATACGTTTATCAATATAAATAACATTATCGTTGAAAGGAAAAGTCGTATACGGATCGATATCGTTTACTTAATACATGTTAGATAACAAATATATAATAATAGTAATACAATGTTGGGGAAGCCATGAGTAACCAATTATTTCTAAGTTAAAAATATGAGCATTTCAGAAAATAATTCATATTTTCTACTTATAAATACTTAAACACCACCAATATCCAAGACCGTTTACCGCATTTCTAAAAGGTCTATTACCCACTTTTAACTTGCTAGTTGTAAGTTATAATGATAATCGGTGAAACTAAATATAACTAACATGTATTTTTGAGAGATATAGGTTTATATAACCCAATGGTTAAATGTTGAATGAATATATGATAAAACTTTCTGGTTATCTTGTCTTTCAACTGGTTTCGTTATCGAATTTTCCAATACAGTGTGAATAAATTACATTTGCGGTGTCTCTTCCATATTACGTTTCTAACAATAAGCCAATTTCCTCAATCATTAAATATAGAATTTTTTCTTTAATCATACGAAAGAAATTTTTATTTTCTGAATATTATCGCATTATTTTCCTCCAGGATTATATTGGGTTGTTGCAACTCAACAATAAACTACGCGAGTGCTTTACAAAACTCGTCGGAAGTGCGATAATTTTCCATCTTTGTCCAACAGTCCACATTCAAATAACTAGATATACAAATAGAACACTTCCAGTTATGTTTATTAGTGTTTCAATATGTGTAACGGCAATTGAGAAGAGCAAAGTGACTGTGACAATGCATATTATTATATCTATGTAGTTGTTTGAAGTTGTCTAGTAGCTGTCTATCTGTAGTTTTCTAAGAATAGTTGTGTATCTATAAAGTTGTTTAATACCTAATATTGCTGTAGTTTAGTACTTGTCTGTATAGTTATCTATAGACAATAACATTATCAAGCGATTAGATGCAGAAACATTTGTAGGAATCGCTAAACAAATTACAGAGATTCTATTAATTAGAAGAGAAAGGAGTAATAATTAGACCAGGAAAAGAAAGGACTTGTAAGTAAACGGCTTATTAAAATCACCAAACGAAAAACTCTTACAATACTGCAGAATTGACGAACTAAATGGTGACATGATTCAGCTGGACCAGCTGCTATTGCTTCTTCTGTGGCGATTACATTTCAAGCCTTAATAGAGATGAGTAGTATGGAACATTCAATACATTTTAATAACCCTCTCGTTTTCATGTACGACATTTTTTGTATATTCTGCTACAGTACCAATTATGTCATCATTTATCACTTATCATCACTTACAAGGGAATGCAATAAATATATTAATATCCTCTACTCAATACTTGATACATAATGAATAGAGAATAATTGTAATAAATTATTGGGGGTACCCATGAGTAATCAACAAATTCCAACTTAAACGAGTATAAGAAAATATTTCTAATTATTGTTTAAAATCACCTAATTACAATTACCATCAGTATCCAGGACCATTTGATAACGCCTTTCTGAAAGGTCTGTACCCATTTTCGACGTGCTGGTTACGTGTCGTCTATTTTTCCTGTCTATTTATCCCGTTCACCTCTTTCGACCGTTTCTTTCGTTATCATTATTTCTGTTAAATTTCTTGTAATGGTTCTCCATGTTTCCTCACTCTCCAGCATATACCCAGTAACATTTTCGGCAGTTACTCTTTCGCCAATGCTTTCCGTCATTTTTTTCCTTTGCGCTTCCCACCTTGGACAATCGAAGACTGTGTGTTCCGCTGTATCGTCCTCCCCACAGTAGTAACAGGCCGCTGTTTCTGCTAGTTTGAACCTGTTAAGGTAGTGGCCAAAACATCCGTGCGTCAATACTTGTGTCAAGTGATAGTCCACTTCACCATGCTCCCGGTTTATCCAAGTTTTTACATTTGGTATAAGCCTTCGCGTCCATTCCGCCTTTCCCTTCAAGTTCTCCCATCTCTTCTGCCACAGGTTTGTAATCTGTGTTCTGCTCTCTGATGCAGATGGTTTCTTGCTTGTGTATTCCAGCCTTCTACTTCTTTCTTCTATTATTAGATCGATGTGTGGGCTTCCTGCACCACCCGCAATGCATCGCTAGATACAGTCCGGAATGCGCAACAGACTCTAATCAGCATTTTTCGCTGGATACGTTCTAAAATATCATTATATTTTTTCTTTGCAATGACCTTTCGCCATATAGGTGCACCATAAAGTATGATGGAGTAAACTACCGATGCGATCAGCCGTCGTTTGCTACATCGTGGTCCTCCGATGTTTGGCATTAGTCTCCCTAGATTGGCCGCCACTGCCTCGGCTTTCATAGCTATTTGTATCACGTGCTGTGTCATACTCATATTTCTGTTGAATATGACTCCAAGATACCTCCATGTCTCTGATGTCGTTATTATTGCATCTTCTACTTTGATTTCCATTTTTGAGAGCTTTCTCCTTCCCTTTAATATTATAGCTTCCGTTTTAGTCGGTGCTAGTTTTAGGCTTTTGGAGTTCATGCACAGGCTCACTCTCTGTATCGCTTCGTTTATTTTAAGACACACTTCCTCTTCTTTCTTTCCTCTTACGATCACAGCCAAGTCATCTGCATAACCTATTAAGGTTACTCCTGCAGGCATGCGCAGTCCTAGTAAATGATCGTAGAAGATATTCCAAAGTAACGGTCCTAGTATAGATCCCTGAGGGGCGCCTCTTGTTATATTTATCTTGGCAGTATTCCCTACCATTAGGTCTCGTTCACTAAGGTAACTGCATACCATCTGTACTAGGTACGGTGGTATCTTACGCTTGACTAGTTCTATGACGATTTCCATCCATGGAAAAGAGTTAAATGCATTTTGCACGTCGAGGGTCACCATAACGCAGAAATCTCTGCGTTTGTAGCACCCCGTATTTGCCTTGGTTGCTATCTCCTGAACTACGCTCATTGCATCAATTGAAGATCTTCCTTTCCGGAAGCAAAATTGCCTTTCTGATAAATTCCCTGATTTTTCGATGCCTTCTTTGATTCTGTTGCTTAGTAGTTGCTCCAGCATTTTTCCCATTGTGTTCAGCATACATAGTGGCCTATATGTTACTTCCAAATTTTCTTGTTTCTTTTCCTAGGTATTAGCACTAGCCTTGCTGTTTTCCATATCCTAGGGAATTCTCCTCTCTGTAGCAATCTGTTGAACATCTTTAAGCAGTATTGGGGGCTCCGATCCAGTAAAGCCTTCACGACCTCCACCGGTATCCGTCTGGTCCTGGGGCCCTTTTGTTTTTCATTTTTCCGGCCGCCTCCCTCAGTGAATAGTGGACAGTTTACCCGATCTTCCTTTTCTATAAGCTGGCTCCAGTCCATATCTCGATCGCATGGAAATAGTTTATCCGTTTAATTTAGCCTTTCTTTGTCCAGAAGCTCTATTTTAGGACGCAGGTTTAATTTTTTCCGTACTATTTTATAGCCCAGACCCCACATATCGTTATCAAATTCTGCGCATACTTGTTTTCATGCATTTACTTTCGCTATCTTGATTGCCTTTCTGTACTCTTCTCTTCCTTTAGCGTATTCCTCTCTAAGTTCTTGTTTCTCTTCATTTGTTTTATTTTTCTTCGCGTTTGCTCTGGCATTGCTTTTCTCTTCTTTAGGCATATCCTCATTTGTTCCGCCACTTCTCTCGTCGTCCAATACACCGGTGCTCGTCTGCTGCTTCCGCCATTTCTTCGAAATATTTTATCGCATGTTTGTGTAATTACTTTCATACATTCGCTTGGTTCAGCCTATATATTAGGGTTGCCTATATTTTCTTTTAATTTTGTAGAGAAAAGCTGCAATCGGCTCTGGCTTATTATCCATCCGTTTACCGGTGCTTGCTTGGTTTGATTCCGTTTTCTTAGATCTCTTGGGCCCTGTAGCTTTATACTATATTCGATGTTTGGGTGATCGCTTAGGTTCTCATCATCCCTCACCTCCCAGTTTCTGACCTGTGACCTGTGCAGAAAGTTATATCGATGTACGAAGAGGATTTTCCCCGCCGGAACGTAGGCATGTTTCCCTTATTTAATATTTCAAAATCTTGTTCCGCTAGCCATTCAGTCAGAATTGCTCTCCTAGCATCTTCAAAAGGTGAGCCCCATTCGGGCGATTTAGAGTTGAAGTCTCCCCCCACGATAATTTGTTTTCCTGTGTGACTCTTCATGCTGTCTCTCAGTTCTTTTAGGTTTTCTTCAAATTCGGTAATGTGTATGTTCGGGGAGATGTAGCACCCGTAGATGATTATGTTTCTAGTTTTAATCCACTTTTCCTTTGCCCCATTTGTTAACTGTTGCTTTAATTGCTACACTGCATTTATCATCTGTGAACCATGGTCCATTTTTTGTCAGTTTGATGTTTGGTTGCGAGACAATCACTATCTCAATATTGTTGTCCAGGACAGTTTTTCTGAGAAGTTCTTGTGCTGTTCCATTTCTGTTCATGTTACATTGTAGGATTTTAAGCATTTTGGCAAACAGTTTCTTTCTTTGCTGGGTTTTGTTCCGTCTCTATTCTGTCCTCGGTCTTCATACTCTCTTTCAGGTTCCTTACCAGGTTTCTGTATAGTTCACACGCCATGGTTCCTGTCTGATGCCCTTCGGTGTTACATTCATATCATCTTGGTGCATTCAGGCATTCTTTGGCTGTATGTCCCTTTTGGTTGCATCTGAGGCAGACTCCTGTCAAGTCATATTTTTCGTTTTTGCACATTTTAGCAGCATGCCCATGTCTCTTACAGTTGTGACATTTTATAGGGATGAAGAGCTCTTGGACCCAGCAGCTGCTCCAACCAATCTTAATTTTTCTTCGGTCCAGTATTTGCTGTGAAGCCATACTGACTGTTGCTACAAGCGTGTTCCGTTCTCTGCCCGTTTTCAGGGTATGTACTTTAATTTCACTTTCTTCTGGCTTTCCCCTTAGTGCTTCTTTAATGGCTTTTTCTATTTCTCCCCGTGTTGTTGTTTCGTCAATATTCCTAATAATTATTGTCCCTCTTTGTCCACCTACTTCTCTAGTCGTGGCCGTCTCATTGAGACTTGAATTTGCCTGCTCTTTAAATGTTTCAATGGCCCCTTCCTTTTTCTCGAATCGTGATTCTGGCATTGCCATTTCCATTTATGTATACTAGACGAAGCCGAAAATCTCCTGAAAGAACACCTCCTAAGTCGCCTTAAAAAAGAACACAACCATGAAATAAATCTATCTGATAGTCTATTCGACTTCAGTGAAGGCAGATCAACTACGATATACCTACTATAAACCATGATATGGACATCGCTAAAAAGGCCAAAGAATGTCACTAGTTGTTTTTCACAAGGCTCTGTAATACGACCAACCCTGTGGATTGTACTTTAAGATGGAGTACTTCGGCTGAAACTATCTGAAGGGACTACACTAATAGGCTTCGCTGACGACCTTGCACTAACTATCATCGGAGAAATGGAAAAGGGAAGAATGTAAAGGGCCAATTAAATTATCTGCTAGATGAGAACAAAAGAATTGCACATAGCATCAGAAAAGACTGAAGCAGTTCTGCTGACCGGAAACAGAAAATTGAAAATTGAAATTAAATCTATACTCCTCATCAAATACTTATTGGTTATTATCAACAAGAGTCTGCACTTCAGAGAGTACCTTAAAATACCCACAGAGCGTGCAATGAACACAGCTGCTTTAGAAAAACTGATGTCCAATGTCGGAGGTCCAAAGAGCAGCAAACGAAGGCTGCTCAGCACACTTCGCGATGTTATACGGTGCCCCCAATTTGGGCATAGGCCATAAACAAAAACATCGTTGGAAAACTAACAGCCTACCTGAAAAAGTTGGCCCTACGAGTAAGCTTATGGTGCTTATCGGACCGTAATAGAGATGCTGCCTTAGTAATCACTGGCATTGCGCCAATTGAACTATAAATCAAGTAAAGGAAATACACATATGATACTGCTAACGATAAAATAACAAGAATAATGCAAACAACAAGCTTAAAGAGAATGGCGGGAAGCCTGGAACTTGACAACAAAAATCAGCGGACAAGGATACTTGTCCATAATAATAAATGATCACCTAATCTAGTTAATCACGGGTCATAGGTGTTTTAACTAATTCCCACCCGGACCCTGTAATCCCTAAAGGAATCAGGACTATGCACGACAAAAGTACAACGTTCAAATTACAGGTTAAATAGTAACGTGGGTCCTTACGAATACAAATTTGTAAAGATTGCAGTTCATACTGTAATTTTTAAAACTTATTTACTAATAAAAATCTTACAATCCCAAGGTAATCAGTTAAATGAAAATATTTTTGACTTATTATTTTGGAACTTTTCATCATATAATATGCAATAATAATTTGTCCAAAGTGTAAAAATTACGATTTTTTCGTGATGTATTTAATACTCCATATTATAATATTTCTTATTTATTTTCAAACTAAAAAATACAGTTTGGGCTATTACTCGTTGACTATGAGAAATGAACGCCGAAATATTACTATATCATTTAAGAAACTCATTTTTTAAATTTTAATATAGATAGATGTCGCATCGTTTTGTTTACACAATTTCAGAAGGTACAGGACTTCTTTATATCCTTTTTTAAAATTTGAATCGTTTTTGAACTCGTTTTCATTTAGGCCGTGGAATAATTGCTTCGTTTTCAGGTTAAGAAAATGTAATAAAATAATTTTATAAGTGAATAATAATATTGTGAAATTCCCCATTCATCTTAGTTACAATTTTGGTACTAGTACTAATATAAAATTGTATATTAATGCTTTCAATAATTATAGTAACTATTATTTGAAATTTATTGAATTTGTGATATTCAAGGAATAACTTTATTATTATCATACTTATAGTTATAATTTAAATAATATATTGTGAAGTTCAATTTTTTTTTAATTTCATTATTGAACGGAATTAATTTTTATTTAATTAAGTTACATAACGAAAATCATTGATTTTTCTAGTCTCAAACTTCAAATTCAACCAGTAGCATAACATTTTCTGATCATTTTTCCGTAACTCAGTAAAAATTTGTACAATGGTAGAATTTTACATACAAAATAATCTTTAGAACTCCAATTTTTTAACCGCTGCGTACTTCCAAAATGTATGGTACCGGATATTGCCAATGATAAACCGTATACTGTTTTTCATAGTAAAGGTGCCATATGTTAATGAAATTTTAGAGTTTAAACTCATTCTTTCTTCTTACCTCTGCCATTACAACTGCAAATATGAGTGGTCAGAAAACTCAATACGATGTTGTTTTCCGACAAAGTGAGGTTGATAAGTGAAGTTTGACAAAGGGATTTAAAAGAAAAAAGTGATTGCGGAAAACTATTAAAAATTACTGACTTTTTAAAAAAATAATATGTATATTAAGAATAATTATTTTTAATTAATTATAATTATATAACATTATATTAATAATGTATATCTGTTTTTTGTTTAAACATATATTTCAGATTCCCCATTATGAATGGTTATATAAATATATAAAAGGATTCCGGCTAAAGGCAAGCAAAAATTTATTATCACAATTTTCGTCGAGCAAAACAACGACAAGCTGTAGATGCATTGAAAGTTCCAACCAACCACGTATTTATTGGTGAATTATTTTTACAATATCAATTATAAAATCATACGTAGAATAACTTATAAATTAGCTATTAATATATTTATTTTAGATTCTGAAGAGTCGGATGAATTTATTAAAGATGAGTTTTTATGTTTTTATCAAATCACATAGAAACCTGGCCTAGAGTTATTGTGAGCTGGGAAAGTCCTCATGAAATTCAACAGCAAATTTTAAAACATTTAAAAGACATTAAAGCTTACTATGATCGTTTTCCATGTTTACTACAAGCTCTAGGGTATCAACTGGTAATTATAATATTTTCCAAGTTTCACTACGTTTTCATATTCAAATCTGATAATTTTTCAATTATTAGCGAATTGAGAGACCATTTTTTATGTTAGCTGCAAAAAGACTTTGAGAAACTTTTTCCGGATAAAGCAACTTTATTGACTGTGAAATGGCCAGTTTTTAAGTATTGTATCATTCATATATTATGAAGTACCCGAAGACCGAAGGATAAAACATTGTTAAATCTGGTTGCAAAGTTATCTATTTTGCAAGAAAGTAAGTTCATTAAAGTTTTGTATTTATGGTTAAGATTATTTTATTATCATTAAAATTTTTGTAGATTCAATAGATACTGTAGTTTTGTGGCTTTTGTCTTCTATGATAAAAAAACTACACCTTTAGTTCACGATTCAGTTTCTAATAACCCAGTTAAAAGAGGACATAAGCTAAAGATTGTCAACGACAATCTTATTATACAAAATATTCCATCCTGCAGCTGAGGTGCAGCGAGGGTTAATAGGTTAATATTTTTTTTATTTCGCCAATTGTTAATCAAAATATTTGAAGAAATATCTTGCATAATATCTTTAATAGTATTAAATAGAATATTTATATTTCCTTACTTGTAGACAGAGAATGAAAGTGAGACAATTGACCGAGCGGAATGGTTTATGAGTATTCAAAAGATATCATTTCAACCACGCCCCGTAATTGTTGGGCCTTTAGAGGCTTTAAGCTCAATTCAAGTTATTGTGAATGAGATATTATATAATGCTGATTCTACTCTTGGTGCTGTGAAAATATCATTTTTTTTGTTTTTTACATAGGGCATTAAATATCCATCAGAAGCTCGATCAACGTGGTTATTAATTCAAAAAATCATATTTGATATACATACCGACGATGATGAGAAACCTACCAAAAAGTTTGACAACGCTGATTGGAGACAACCTATCAGATCTTCGGTCGATTCATGTATCAATAGATGACTTGTATATAATAAATATGTTTTATTTGAAAAAAGTAGACAATCCTTATATATACTTCAATTATCTTTAGAATACAATTTTTTTTTAATATTTATTGTTAATTTCAATTTTCTTATGTTTTTTTCTAAGAATTTTGTGTATCCAATGTTAACTAATTCATATTGATGAAAACATTTATGTAAAAGACGTATTTTTTCAACTTTCTAATTATCTGCAACAGTAACTAAACCATCAAATATAAAAAAAAAACTTATGTTTTTACTTGTAATTGCAACTTTTGACGTTTCCTCGTGTTTCTGTTACAAATAATTGTTATAATTTATTAATGAACATGAATATTTCTTTTTTTAATGATATTATTTTGCTTCAAAGAGATAGTAATTGATTTATATTTTGGTTTAGTTACAGTTACTAACATTAGAAAAATTGGAAAATCCTCGGTTACTCCTTTCCAATGACTCCTTTCTTGAACTATAAAATATGCATTTTAAGATAAGAGATTTTATAACCTATCTTACATTTTAATGCTTTTATATCAATCCATCGAGAAATTTAAATCATTTTCTACTCAATCATTCTGTAGAATGTACAAATCAAACTTATAATATTTCCATTCGAGTAATTATCTAATGTCAAATATGAAAGGAATTTCAGTTTATAAAACTGTAAAGTGTACATTATACAACTTTGGGTATTGTCTCTTCGATCAAATCGTCCAAGGTGAAACTGTCAAAATTAATTTTCAGTTTCTGTTAGTTCGAGTAGTTGGTATTAAAAATTACAGTGAGGCATTGAAATTTCTCCAACTCAGGGATTAAAAAAAGAAAATAACCTTTCTATTCTGAATTGAAAGATTTCATGTTTAAAACTGTAATAATTGCTCTAACCCGACAATCTGTAATTTTTACAGTTTCAAATTCGTAAGGCCGCTGCTACTATTTGAAACTGTAATAAATGCTTAGATATCGGAGCTATTTTCAAAGTGTAGCTTTTTCCGTGTAGATGTATTTATATTATTTTTGTCTGTATTTATATTTTTATTTGTTGAATAAAATATTTATAAACCTGGTGATTTTAAGGAAAAGGATTACCTTACCTCAACGGGGTCAAAATCGAGCCACTGTCATTTCCTGTTTCTGGATAAATAAATGAATAAAACGCTCTTTCTCCCTCGCAAAAAATAAAAAAGAGAAAAGATGAATTTCTGAATATTTAGAACTAAAAAATGTTGTTTTCAGTTATAGCCGTTTAAAGTTAAGAAAATGTAAATGGAAAGAGACCTAGTAAATGTATTTTTTTATATTTATAGGCTTGCTAAAACCACCAATTCAATCGAGAGATAAGATACCGGAGCAGGGTCACCACAAAATACATACATCGAATTTCGACCCAGTCTCACAATTTTGCCTCTCCTAAAAAAAGTAATCGGTGTAGAAAAGAGCACTTTTCCCTAAAACCATCATAAATAAAATAATAGATTAATATTAAACTTTTTAAAAACATAATAAATAAATTCAAGCTAATATGTGTTGTTATGGTAAAAGTACAGAATCGGTAAATGTAAACATTTACCGGTATATGTACACATCTACCAATTTGATAGGTAAATGTGAGTTTAAATTTCAGATCAGCTTCATATATGTACTTTTACCGGTAAAAGTACACATTTTCCAACGTATTCGATAAAGGTCAAAAATAATAAACATAAATAAAATATAGCTACTTGTATATTAATGTATTTGAAATTATTTATATTATTTTATTATATATAAAAACAATTAATATATTTTGAACATAATTTATTTTAAAAAATATTATAAGAATACGTTCGTTATACTTTATCCGTTATACCTATCCCTTATAATTTTATCCGCTTGTATAATAAATTTCGTTTTTTATTGTAATTCGAAATTCATTATATATGAGACCTAATCACGCCAAAAAAAACTAAATATAAGGGTTTTTAAAAACCTTTATACATTTGCCGACATCATTAGGTATATGTACACATTTGCCGAAAATAGTTGGTAAAGTTGAACTTGCATTTACCAACCAAGAAGGTATATGTGTACATATGCCGGCAAATGTGCACATTTTCCGAACTACGTACTTTTACCGTAACATATATAATACTCACGAAATTCTTTAGTCGATCGATGAAGGTTGGAGACACATTACGCGATTTTTTTATCAATTTCTACTAACATTTAAAATTGTCAACGGAAATTTGTGAGCACTACATAGACTTTACTTAAGGCTATTGCCGTCAGAAGCAAGGTCTGAGTTACTCTCAAGTCGCGCCTAAAGTTGTTTTATTAGATGTTTTATTGCCGTCAGAAGCAAGGTCTGAGTTACTCTCAAGTCGCGCCTAAAGTTGTTTTACTTAAATCTTTATTGTTGAGAAATTTTAGTTTTGAGCAAAATTCAAAATGTTGAACCTCTGAAAGAGCCACATCTATGTAGATATGATATCCTAACCTTATTTCCGCTTATTGAAAAAATATTTGGGTTTCTCCTAAATTGCACTCTTAAAAGTTTTACTTCAAAAATGCTCTTTTCAAAGCATAATGCTCAGTTTTCTAATATTAGTGATCTAACTATAGCTAGCAGTTGTGCTTCTTTATGTAGTTGTCTATAAACAATCACATTAACGATTAGATACAGAAGCATTTGCAGGCATCGTTGAACAAACAAATAGATATTATAATTAGAAGAGGAAGAACTAGTAGTAAAACTAGTACAATATAATCTTGATAGTTCGGCGGTTGGTTAGTCGGCACGTTCAGTAATCCGGCGGTCTGGAGAAACACGTGTTTTTATGTCGCCGCGCCGCACCGGATACATATATATATATATATATATATATATATATATATATATATATATATATATATATATATATATATTTAACGCCTATTTAATATATTTAATACAAATATAATATTTAATACAAATTTAACGCCTTCAACGCACTCAATGTTTGTACGAAATGGACAGAAGAAAACGCCGCAGCAAGTACTGATGTGTAAGTGCTAAAAAAGTTTCAATAGTGCGTTTTTGATAAAATGTTTAAAGCAAAGGAACAAAAAACAATAAATGATTATTTTGTATAATATGTTTTTAGTTATTGATATTTAATACATACTATGTGTACTTAGTATAAACATATTTTTTATATATGTACTCATTTACCTATGTAGGTACAAATTTTACTCTTTTTTAAATAGGTACAATTGTACATAAAATATGTAAAAATTGTGTTTTTCGTTTAACTCTCGATAATCCGGAATTTTCTGATAATCCGGCGATAGTCTGGTCCCATATGTGTCGGATTATCAGGATTATACCGAAATTAACTAAAAATCAGGAGTAACCGACTTATTAAATCATCAAGCGAAAAACTGTTAGAATGCTGCAGAAGTCTAAAATAGACATGATCCAGCTAGATCAGGCAGCCACTGGTGCTTCTTAATAGAGATAGGTGCTATGGAAAAATCAATAGATTTGAATAACCGTTTCGTTTTCATAAACGACATTTTTTATAAATCCCGCAACAATACCAATACTATTGTCATCATATACCACTTAGCATCTCATGGAAATGTATTGATACCATCTGCTTAATACGTGGTAAATAATGAATAGATAGTAATCGTAATAAAATATTAGAGGTGCCCATGAATAATCAACAAATTCCATGTTAAACATTCATGTATATTAAAACATTTGAAATTATGTTTATAATTACCTAAACGCCATCAGTATCCAGGACCGTTTGCTGCCGCCTTTGTAAATGGTCTATTACAATTTTCAATGTGCTGGTTATGGTGATAAAGGTTAAGAAGTGAAATTAATTATAACTAATATTTCGGAGGTTATTATTTTTGAGATATAGATTTACAAACAGGATAATCCGATAGTTCAATATTGCATGAATATGCTAGGTGGGCCATTGAAAACGAAACAGAGGGATTATCGGATAGTTAATGATTAATTTTAAAAAATGCTCGGACACGTCAACTTTGTTTATAATCACTTAACCCCTTCGCGCTGGGACCACAACCCCTAAAATCTTAAATGGCGCGGTGAAGTAAGTGATACCTCATTTAAAAACCCTTATTACTCCGAATACTAAACAGTTATCATTTTCCAAATTTATCGATTTGTTGTCGGGATTATTTAATTTCAAGTTATGAACGCGTTCTCCGTTTATATTGTTGAAAGGAACTCCAATTGCTCAATCTGTCCATACAAAAACTGTAAAAGTGAAAAAATAAACACAATTCAAAGCCAGAAAAGATTTTTATTAGTTTAAAAAATGCTCAAATTATGCACCACCAGCTTCCATAAAAATATACAAATTCCTCTTGAAACGTTCTCTTACATTTTGTAAGATCTGTGGCGTAATTTGACTTCAATTATTTTAATGGTTATTCTTCAATAATGCATCGAAGTAAATGTTCTAGAGAGTCAGGATCTTTTGCATAAATTCTACTCTTTAGATGACCCCACAAAAAAAAGTCCAGAGGACTTAAAACTTAAATCAGGTGAGCGACCCGGCCATTCCATAGCACCTCTTCGTCCATTCCAATGTCGTGGGAAAACTCTGTCCAGAAACTCCCTAACAGCCTGCGTATAATGTGGTCGCGCACCATCTTGATGAAAAGTCAAATGGTCTTCTAATTAACGATCACCATTTTCTTTCCACGACAAACTAAAGACACGTTCATAATTTGAAATTAAATAATCTCAAAAACAAATGGATAGATTTAGTAAATGTTAGCCATTTAGTATTCAGGGCTAAACGGGTTTTCAAATGAGGTATAACATACCCCACCGTGCCATTTAAAATTTTATTGGTCCCAGCGCGAAGTGGTTAAGAGATTGGCTACAAATTTTCTTGTAAAAGGTGCCCCCTCACGAACAAACTTGAAGTGTCCGAGCGTTTTTTGAGAAACCATCTTGAACTATCCGAAAATCCCTATGTTTCGTTTTCAATGGCCCACCTTGTATGTTAAAACTTTATGGTTACTCTGTTCCATTTTCGTTTGTTTTATTTTGTGTTGCAATATACTGTTGCTGTTTGATTGAGGAAAACATTGCCTTGTGTAAAAATATTGTATTTACGATTTTATAAAGCTTTATGAAATTATCGATCATGGATTTGCAAGTGCGTCAGCTATTTATTGCACAACCTCAACCTGCACAACCCTTATTATTATTATTCGTCCCTTAAATCTCAGTTGGAAATTAAATAACATGCAATAACATATATATTGAATCTAGAAATCCTCAATCCAAATAAATATACGACAAACATGCAACTTTTACTGAAGCATACAAGAATAAATGATTGAGCAAGGTAACCGGTAGGATAAGAGATGACCAGATAAGAGAACATAAAAATTGTTAAAAATAAGACCAAAACAGCCATTACTTATTCGTAAGCGTATTCAGGTTATTATAAGATGAAACCGAGTCGAATAAATTTAAATTATAATTTATTTTCTTTGCATTTTTCCGAAAATATATATTTTATATATATATATATATATATATATATATATATATATATATATATATATATATATAAAATAAGTGCTAAAATATTTTTTGTGATTATTCCATTCTATTTAAATCTGGGAATAAGAACGGAACGAAAAGGAAGTAAAGAAATTAACTGAAATATTTGAAAGAACGAAAACGGAAAGGAAATTTTAATTTTACGTTCATGATTGAAAACGAAATGAATAATTTCGGTTACCGGTTTAAACTGGTTTTATTTTAAAATCTTTCAAATATAAATTCAAAATTTTTAATTTTGAAATCTACAAAATTTGGAACGTGCATGCGTTGTAACGTCATTATATAATCTGAAGCTCTGAAGCATTTGTGAATAACCACAGTTTTCGGAAAAATTTGTTCCTTTCCGTTGATATCACATTTATTGTAACCTGATTGGTACTTTTTGTGGAATAAAATAAAATCTGTGATTTCCCTTAAGGATCAATGGTAAAGGCAAAAATTGTTTATTATTAATATCTTTTTTTCTGGTTCTCTGCAGCTCTTTATTTATTTAACTGGTTAATTATCTTATTATAATGCATGAAAATGTAAAGTTTCATAAAATTCTGATACTGAAAATATTACCTTAATGTAAGGGAGATTTATTTTCAAACGGTCGCTGAATATTCCCTTCAAATGGCTCCAATGGATTTCTCACACAATTTAGTTAGATTCTGTTGTCGGCGTCGGTCTGTATTTTTTTTTCTATTTGTGTTCTTAAAATACTGCGAAAATTATACGAAGTTATACATTGATTAAAAGGTATAATAAAAAATTATTATACATAGATTAAAATTAGAAATCAAAATAATCCATTAATTTTTTTTTGTATACTACTCAGTAAAATATAAATCAACTTTACAAGTTGATTTATATTTTACTGAGTAGTATAGGTTACGACGCATCAATAAAGGGAAATCATGCAATTTTATGACAACATATCTGCAATCCGTCACGTGCATCCTCGTCCAATTCATCACCACCAGCTAAAAGAGGCGCCTAAATATTCAAACCACTTAAGATGTTGTTATAAAACGAAATATCAATATTTCTGTCAATATTAGGTACTCCTGATTTTTTTAAGGAAGCGTATACATTCAGTATATTTAATGATTCGGGTTTTTGAAAATTTTTAGATCCGGTAATAGATGGAGTAGAAAATAAAATTGCAACTAATTCAGAATTTTTTTTAAAAAAATGCATCATCGGAAGCTTCATAATTAAAAGAAAAAATAAAGAAAGAATTGATGGGGAAATTATTATCTTTAAAAGTTGATGTAGAAAGTAGATTTGATAGAAGTATATTTGCAATCAACGTTCAATTTGTCTGAAATAGTTACTGTTTAGTTTTAAGGACGTTGGCGATGAGGGAATTGAAGGAAAGGTATGCTTCCTCATACCTTTCAAAAATAATATTAGCAGTCTTAGAAGAATATGATGTTGATTTGAAGCAAGTCTTTAGTATAACAACAGACAATCGGACAATATGCTCAAAGCGGTACGTTTCTTACTAGAGCAACAAAGCAATATTAGTGGCGATAAATAAAATGATGAACAATTAAGATGTGATAGTATTCTATGTAGTGAAAATATGCAAAACCGGTTTTAACCGTTATTTCATTTCGGTTCACGAGAACGGAAACGATATATTTTGAATGAGAACGTAAATAACAAAAACAAAATTTGCCATTTCGTTCTGATCAGAAACGAACGAAATATTTTTTGTTTTTAGTCCCTGATTTAAATATCTAACTTTAATAAATCTACGTTTTACGTTTCTAAGCCAAATTCTTCAATCGATAAATGAAGAATTAAATTTGTTTCCAGTCAAACAAAAGGAATTATTATTTTCTTAAAATCATCGTAAAGTTTCCCCAAGGATACTTTGAGTTGTTCTACTCAACAATAAAAGTTTGTCTGTTCACGAGCTGATAGTATCCAAAACTTCGTCAGCAGTGCGATAAGTTGCCCATTTCCAGCACTTCCTTTTATGTTTATTAATGTTGAAAAATAAATAACGGCAATAGAGAAAGAGAATTATGTTAATGCATATTATAATATAAACTTGCGTGCATAGAAATTGGCCCACTGTAAACATTTTACTTTTTAAACAATTTTTTTTTAGAAATTTTTTTTTATTTATGCGTTGAAATACATAATGTGATATAATGTAATATGCCGTTTGAAAAACAATTTAATATGCTTTAATATAAGTCTAAATTTATTACAATTTATTTCGCTTTCTTGTGTTAAACGTAGTGAAATTAACTCATTAACAAATTTTTTTTTATTACTAAAAGAAATATGGTTATTGACAATTATCTAAATTTACACTTAATTTACGTGCTTCGGTCAATTCAGTTTCAGTCAATGCAATATTTTTAAAATAGCTTTCTTGGGCTTCGGTACAGTTTTCTTTTTATGTCGAGGCCATGGAGGCATATTCTGGTCTCATCTGAAAACAGGACAGACCCATTGTTCCAACGTCCAATTTAAATGATTCCTTGCAAAATACAGGAGTGCTTGACGATGACCTGGGGTAAATTTTTAACAAACTGCAGGTGTCTTGGGGGTTAAGTTACTTTCATTCTCTAACTGTCCACTGACTAATAGCCACTCTTCGTACTTCACGGACCTGTTGTTGCAGTTAAACAGCATTATGGTGACGATTTCTTAATGGTGTTGACACAATAAAGTGATCATTCTAAGCCATTGTAAATCTTCTTCTGCCTATACCAGGTCGACTGTGAAAGGATTCAGTCTCCCCATAAAATTGGAACACTCTTGGAACCCCGGCGCGTTTCATATCCAGTTGTAGAGCAACAGCTCGCTCGCTGACTAAATCCATTCTCGATTAGAACAAAAACTTGGCCGGCCTATTGCGGTGTAGTATATATTAAACTAACACTCTTTAAAACTAATCAAATTATGACAAACGAATATTGTGCAATTTTGATTTGCAAAGTCAATAATTACAATCTTTCTAAACAAAGTTAGTTATTCTCCTTATAACGACCCAATAATTATGTTCGTTTTTGTTACCGGTTGCTACGCCTATAATCGATAAGCATTCTTGATAAATTTAAACTCACACCAAAACATATTAAATTGTCTTTCAATCGGCATATTTCTCTATTTCATATCATAAATTTTTTCTAAAAATATAGTATTCTAATAAAAGTCTATATCTAGTTATCTATAATTGTCCAATAGCTGACTATTTGCAGTTTTCTAATTATGTAGTCGTCTATGCTGTTGTCATATAGACAATTGCATAGACAAACGATCATATGCAAAATCATTTGCAGGCATCGGTAAACAAACTATATAGAAATTATAGCAATTATAAAAGAAAGAACATGTAATTAGGCTTGAGCTGGAAAGTAGGAATAACTGACTTATTAAAATCTTTAAAAGAAAAACTTTTGCAATTTTGCAGAAGTCTAAAATATATTTTATTGAATTGGATCAGATTTGTGATCTTTGATCAGACATACGTAAAAGAGTATTAAAAAATACTATAGAATTCTACAAATAATATAGAAAGTAAGTCAAACTCAGCAGTAAAAAATAGTACATTTTGCAACTAGGGCGATAAGTTGTCAATTGGTCACGAGAGCTAAACTAGGCGCACGAAAGAAATGAGTGCGCGCATTTGCGCTCGAGAGGGCAATTGACAATACAGCCCGTATTGCAAATAATATTTTTTATTACTCATGCAAGGGGACGTATCTTACAAGTTTGAGATCCAGGGGCCATCCAAAAAATAGATTGAAAAATTTGTTTTTTCAATTGTCTCCGGTCGGTGGTGTGGATTCGTCGTAAGAACCCTCATCAGTCTCCGGTATCACCATATAATTTACAGTCATTTTAAAACGTTTTTTAAATTTTTATTTTTATTTTCTAATGAAAAAAAAAATCTGTCACTTTCACGTCACTTTTTTAATATCGAGGTCTTGATTGTGTTTATTTTATTTATTTAATTCTTATTTTTTAATGTAACTTAATGTAAATTATGTTTATTTCTTTGCGGTTTTTCTAAAAATATATATTTTTTAACAAATACTAATAAATCCTTCGGGATTATTCTATTCTATCTAAATATCTAACCTTAATAAATTTACGTATTATGTTTCTAAGCCAAATTCTTAAAACAGTAAATAAAGAATTAAATTTGTTCGTCCAATCAAACAAAATAAATTATTATTTTCTTAAAAATCATCGTATAGTTTCAACCGAGGATAACTTTGTGTTGTTCAACTCAACAAGAAAAGTTTCCCTGTGCAACTTTGAGTGCCATAATTTGCCCATGGAGCACTTCTTGTTGTATTTATTACTGTTGAGATCTGATGTATAATGGCAATAGGGAAGAGTTAAAGAATTATGTTAAAGCGCATTATAATATATATATATATATATATATATATATATATATATATATATAGATATACATACATATACATACATATACATATATATATATATATATATATATATATATATATATATATATATATATATATATATATATAGACAAAGGACATGCAACAGATAATGATCAATTAAATCTAGCTCGTGTCTAAACAAAGCGGTAATCACTTGCCAAAACCAAATTATTCAACAGGGATATGCAATGGAAGAAATGCGGAAGAGTGTTGCGGCGATTCTCGAGACGATCGAAAATTGGTCTCAATTGTTTATTACAATACAAGAAATAAAGGCTTATAACTGGCAACTTATAAAGGCAAGTCGAACACAAACAGAGAAACTGGAAAAAAGAGCCAATTTTCTACCGATACGCAGCAAGCGGGCAATGAAAATACAGAAACATCTGATATCGCGGAAACCAACCCCGAGGATTGGAAATTTGGAAATTTGTTCTAAATAAATGGCGCACTAAGAAACGTGCAAAAACCGTGGAAAATGTGTATTTAAAAAGAAAAGAAGGTACTGTCGCTAGTTCGTTCATACACAAGAAAAAAAAAGGATTTCGGTGAAGATCAGTGCAGCGAAAGTAGATGGCTACAACGTCTTGTTAGCAGGAGGGAGTGAGCCGAAAAGGGCCTGCGTGTATGTGGGGAAAAACTGGGTTTAAACACTGAAGCCACTGAGGACAATAGCAAGGATGATATCTTTGAAGTGTATTCAAAACAGAATTTGACGTAAACATATTGAACGCTAAATGTAATTTCGCAGCCTTCAGAGTAGGCGCACCTTTCGAAATAAAATATGAAATTTTGGACGCCGACTTTTGGCTACCCGGAGTAAGCATTCGGCGCTTCCACTTCAGGAATGATCTTATTCACAAGCAGGACCAAAATCAACTGCAAGTAAATACTTTTCTAGAAGAAGAGGAAGAATGATCAACCAGGTCCGTCAGCATAATGAATTTCAACGTGCAAGGGTTAAGGGGAAAGAAGATGAATCTACAGCTACATCTAATCGAACATAATGTTTACATTCTGTGTGTAACAGAGCATTGGCTCAGTTAAAGCGAAGTGAATGCTACTACATCTATCCCGAAAAATAAATTAATAAAAGCTTCTCGCGTAAAAATATAAAACGTGGAGGGGTAGCCGTGTTTGCAAGTGAAAAATGCAAACTACACCGGTAACAATCAACGGGTTGAATGCAATCGAAAAGCATTTTGAATTTGTGGCAAGTAAAATTATTTGTGGCAGAGAACTCATATCCGTTGTTGCAGTGTGTCGAACACCGGACAGTGATTTCAACCTTTTTTTGCATAATTTAAATATATTGCTCCAAAAAGTGTGTAAACCCAAAGTTGCTCTAATCAATTCTCAAACGATACCGTTTTTTTACAACATATTTATGTAACAATTGATAATCAAATGTTCAAAATTTTTGTCTCCTGTCTGAAAACATATGTTTATAAATCGAATATCTAGAAAAACTCGGATCAACAGAATTTTCTGAATGCTTTTAATGAATGCAGACTGAAGCCTCACGTGCTGGAACCTAAGAGCATAACCAACAATAGTGCAACCTGTATAGACAATGTTTTCTCAAATTACCACCAACCACTGCATGTTATAGTAAAACCCTCAATTCTATCAGACCACTGTTATCAAATATGTAAATTTGATATAGCATGGAATATGTTAGGTCTTCCGATATAATATATATATACAGAAAAGAATCTTAAGTAAAAAACATATCGACGTACTATATGAGAATCTTCAAATAACGGATTGGTCATTTAAATGGATTTAACAAACCATGTATTATATTTAGATATAGATGAAAAATTTCAAATATTTTGCGACGTATTGTTAGAACATTACAACACTGCTCTCCCAAAATGTAATATAATACAAGAATACAAGAGGACAGCAAAAAATGGTACAATGTCGAAATCAGAAATTTGCATCACTTTTTATGCCAAATGTCCAAATAACGAAAACGACAGAGAATGTCAAATACCGACACATTAGACAATAAATAACTTATTGTTAGATACGAGTATAAAAATATAGTCAAGAATCACATAATTGGTGTAAACAACAAAAAAATGCTGATGTCTCAGAATAAAGTACGAGAAAGTTGGAGAATAATAAATAATCATCAAGGCAAATACAAAAAAATATGATTAAAAGCTGCTTGACGAAAATAATCAGGAAATCTCTAATAAGACGGAAATTTTTGAGTACTTCTCTAAAATATTTTCAACCGTGTCAGTAAGAACATCAGATCCAAATTTCAAAATAAGTCACCTGATAGCCGAACTTCTTTTCAACCTTATTAATGAATCCTTTACTTCCGGATGTTTCCCAAGATGTTTGAAAGAATCAAAGTGCATCTCGATTTAAAAAAATAAAGGGTCATAGCAGGATCCCCTTAACTACAGACCAATTTGTATTCAAAGCCAAATTTCAAAAATTCTTGAGTCAGCATTTCTTACTCGGTTATCAAGTTACTTGGAAACTAATAACGTAATAACATACCCGCAAACAGTCAACACGCTTCAGGAAGAATAGGTCAACTGATACAGCTCTGTTATATAGTCTTAAATTTATAATTACATCCCAAAATTGTAAGCAGGAGGTTCTTGCTTTATTTTACGATCTAAGTAAACCATTCGACACTATTGATCACAAGCTCCTTCTACAAGAAATTGAAAACATCGGAGTTTCGAAAACATCGAAAAAGGCGGGTGAAAGCTCAAGAAACTGTAGTGGCTGCCATAACAAAATGCAAAAAGATGGCAACACATTTTCATCATTCGAATACTGCTCAAGACGAGCTTAAAACTTTACAGAAAAGACTAAATCAAACACCCCTCAAGATTATACAAGAGTGTGCTTCTAGATGGAACAGCACCTTTTATATGTTAGGGCGTAAGTCAAAGAATCTTTATCAGTAACCTGACTTCAGAAGAGTGGACGATCATTGAAAAACTTATCGGTTTACTAAAACCATTTGAAGAAGCAACCAAAGAATTAAGTGCGGCCAGTGTTTCTGTATCATCAGTGATTCCCTTAATCGTCACATTGGAAAGAATTCTTGATGATCTGATTCATCCGATGAACACATTTGTGAGACGATAGCCGTTTTGAAACAGGGGCTCATTAGCAAATTTTTAGTTTTAGAAAATGAAATATTGTTTGTCACGTAAATAATGTTAATTTAAAATCATTTTTACAAAAATATTGAGAAAAATATATACCTGACAAGGGAAATTATACAACAAAGTACCGACAAATGTGGTCATCACATATTGCCCATTTGTTGATAGGAATTCTTCATGAAGACCATTTTGGGAAATCATATTTAATTTCATCCAAACTACTTGAATAAACTAATCATTTAACCTTTAATTTATCAATTATCCTTTTATTCTGTGAAAAAAATTTACTTCTGTTGGTAGACGCCTACTTAATAAAAGCAGTTCAAAATTATTTCTTTTTTATTGTAACATTATTCACACAACTGTTTAGCTCGTTGCTAAATTTTGCTCGTTGCTAAAATCTGCTAGATTTTTCGTTGTTTACGATTCAATTAGTAATGTCAAAAAAATATTTTTAAACCCCTTTTGAGAGTCCAATTTTATAAGGTGACCGAATGTTCAATTGCCTCCTGAATCTATAATTACCAGATGTGGTACGTGGTTAGACGCAGCAAATTCTTATGCTGATAATTTTGCAGGTATTAAAGATATAATTCTCGAAATAAGTTATTCCAGCGCCGTTCTCGAAAATTGCAAAAAAAAAATGGTAAAAGTACGAACCCAGCACCTTGCATTAAGGCAAACTATTGCTTCGTTTCGAACTCTATTCACAGACTGGAAACAAAAGGTTTGGCTCTATCAGAATCAATTGAAATTATAGAAGAATTTTAATTGAGAATTTGAAATTATAGAAGAAATCCTTCAAAAAAGTTAAAGGTAGAGTAGGTGATTTATTCCATCTATTATACACAAAAAAATTAAAGCGGTAAAACAATAAAATGAGGGATTTTTAAAATTAAAAAATATCAACAAAATCTTAAAAGGCGAAATAGTTGAGGATATTAATTTTTATTTAGACATAATTGTAAAAATGAAAAATGCACCAATTACTTCTATAGATGTTGAAAGAAATTTTTCGATTTAGAAACATATGTTTTCAGACAGGAGACAAAAATTTTGAACATTTGATTATCAATTGTTACATAAATATGTTGTAAAAAAACGGTATCGTTTGAGAATTGATTAGTGGCCAAGTTTAGATATAGATTGAATTAAATAGTGTACCTATATTTTTGTTTAGTTAATAATTGTTAATTAGAATTAAGAAAAAGTTGTGTGAATAAAAATATTAGACGGCCATAATTATTTCTTTTCTCTTTTTCTACAGCAATTTTTGTCAAAGTTTTGCATATTGTACTGCATATAAGTGCATATTTCCTCAAAAATCGATGCATATATATATATGCGCATACATTTCGTTTTTTTGGTGCATATAATCCGGCCTCTATTAAGTAGTGCTATCTGATAGTTATCTGATTCGAAATCTAAGAGAGTGTGTAACAGTTGATATTCTGATAATATTTTACCCCGCCGTCGTTCAGTCTAGGTTGTCATACGGTCTGATATTTTGGGGTCAGCAGTAATTGTTGATGCGATATTTAAAATGCAGAAACAGATATTACGAGTTATGTTCAATCTCCTTCAATTCTATGTGTATATATATATATATATATATATATATATATATATATATATATATATATATATATTAGGACTAGAGCATCCATGGGAGTACTGGACTGCACTTCCTCCCTCAAGGGAATATATATTTTGGTTTTATTAACAAACGCAACAAAACGCAAAACCTTTCTTTCTGATGTCCATTTTTGTCACAGTTTAGTATAATTCGTATTATATTAATTATTATTATATTAATCAAACCTGTTAATTAATAACCTATCTGGTAACTCTAAGTTGCCTTAGGTATGTAACATTGCGTTTTTGTCTGATTTATTTGGTCTATATCTTGTTACATTACCTTGCACAGAGTGCACTTAACACCATCAGCTGTTGGATCATGAAGGAGGGCATTAGTGTCAACCCGAGCAAAACAGTAGCGGTCCCCTTAACCAGAAATAGGAAGCTGAACTTGAAAGCTCCGAGCATTGATGGTCACACATTAGAGTTCTCCGAGGAGGTGAAATATCAAAGGGTAACCTTGGATAAGAAACTCACTTGGAACTCGCATCTGATCAAAACGCTCTCAAAAGCCACAGCGGCCTTTTGGATCTGCCGTGAGCTTTTTCGGAAAACATAGGAACTAAAACCCAAAATGGTCCTATGATCTTACACAGCAGTGGTAAGACCGACTATCACCTACGGTTCACTCGTATGGTGGTACAAAACAACGGAAATAAAGACTCAAAACATGCTACAAAAGCGTCAACGGCTTGCGTGCTTGGGTATAACAGGAGCGATGCAATATATTCCAACCACAGCAATAGAAGTTCTGTTGGACCTACTCCCACTGCACAAACAGGTAGAAAAAGGTCTTCTTAGTGCTCTGAGACTAAGGTGTACATTGCCTATTCAAAGACACATGGAAATAAGGAAACAAATCAGAGATAAATTTCTGAAGATTCCCTGGGGAGCAATGTCTACAGAATACGACTTTGATACAGCCGTTGAAGTGGTTATCAATGACCGCCAAAGCAGTGTTCAAAGAATCGAAAACATGAAAGACAAAGCGTCCATGTGGTACACCGACGCATCAAAAACTGTTAAGGGTACAGGAATTGGATTATACAGCCGGAGTCACAGGGAGTCCACGGCATTGGGCCAGGCTCACACGGTACTACAGGCTGAAATTATAGCCATTGAAAGATGCGCACAAATCTGCAGCCAATCTTTGCAGTCAAACGACCCCCACACAAAAAAAAAATCTCTTGTTACATCCAAGTCCAGGGCGGGTCTAAAAAACCTGTGTAAAAAACAGTCTTCTGTAGTTTTTTTATTTTCCTATCACCCGTAGCAAATGTTGGTTGTTGTTGCATTGTATTTTTTTTTTACAAAGAAACCGCATTTTAAAAACTATCTGAATTTTTGCAATCGTCTTTTTAGAAATCAATTAACAATCAATGATAGAATTACAGAATATAGAGAACAGTTTAAGAACTGTAGAAGTTCGAATAGTGTTTGAGAACTGTATGATCAATAAGCAGTCAAATAATCTTTAAATGAAACACTATTAGCCCCTACTTTTAAACTTGTCTCTAGGGCAGCATACTTCTTAATAATTCACCTCTGCAAGTATCTTTCTTGTTGGAATATTAGGAATCTCATGATATGATATTTCTTTATTAATATAAAAAACAATCTCTCTCAATTTTCTCTTACCTTTGGCTTGCGAGAAAGTTTATTTTTCTAGAAAAAACGAGACTACTGCCTGAACATGAGAGATGATTCCTTGCGAATCTCCCCATTATGGCGACCGATCAAATCCACCCTAAAAATGCAATCCCAGACACATATATCTACGACCAACAAGACAAACAAACAAGCGAACCGAACCACCGCACACAACGCCCATGGCCCGAAGCCAGGCAACTATAAGTAGTCGCGCCCAGTGTTGCCAACCGTACGATTTAAATCGTATTTATAGGACTTTTTTGGAGCTGATACGATGGTGTATTCGAAATCGTACGCAAAATATACGATCTTTCCAAATCCCTCAATCTTCATAACAAAATAGAAAAATAACAGAAAAACAACATACTTGAACGGACCATAAACTTCTTCTTTGGATTTTCAATTAACGCATCCAATAATTGCGAATAATTGTTTGCGAATAAAATCCAAACCCTCTGTCGCACCCGCACTTTAGAAATAACACGTCGCCTATACGACGATTCACCGCGTTATCGATTTACCGCAATCGAAGCAGTATGTGGTTTTACGTTATCCTACATTAACAAGAAATTTTAATTCCATATGGCACAGGGACTACATGTTCTCCTAACACAATGTAAACATAGAGATTAACGTTAAGATTTCTTGGAATTAAGGTTGGTTCTACTGGCGATACTAATTCCACCCCCAACCATAACTAAACTACCTCCAAATCTTTGGACTTTCTATACAGTAGCAGCTGCGTAGCGTTCTTCTGGGCGTCTGCAAACACGTACTCGGTTATCGAAACGAGTAATACGGAACCGATTCATCCGTGAAGAGCACAAACTTCCTTCGTCGAAGCTATCATGCGACATGTTCACGAGAAAAATTCATTCTTGCTATTCTGTGGCGTAGTATCAAAGAGGTTTTCGGGCGGGTCGTCTTGCCCACAAATTTGATTCGCTCAATCTATCCCTAATTGTCTGGTCTGATAAAGTAACCCCATGCGTCGGCCTTAGGTAAAGTAAAAGGTCTTTCGCCGTAGCAACTCTATAGCAAAGACTCGAAAACAGTTAAAATCGGCCCTGATTTTGAGTTGTTTTTCTTCTGCGACCTTGCCCACCGCGCCTGGTATATTGACCTGTATCCAAGTACCTGCTCCACAATCGCTATATAACCGACAGGCTTACGTTGAAGTTTCTTGAGACTTGTCGAAGGCTTTCGACATTTTCAATTGATGATATAGCACAACTTCTACGCCGCGTCGTTGAGATTACTCATTTTCGCCCAAGTTAAACTCTAAGTGATAAATATTTCCGTGTGTTTATTGATTTAAACAAGACCTTTGAAGCTCTTTGAATCAAATTTGAGATACATTATTTCACTTTAGTTTCGTAGTGTTTGTTAATTATTACAGATATTCCGGAAGAATTTCCAGTTTGAATTTAATGGAGGCAGAAATTAGTGATCCGCTAAATGTTTTGAGCAGTGTATATATAAACTTCTTAGTTGACAAATTAGTGCCCAAATTTCGGAAACCAAGCTCCAGAAAATCATTTCTTGTTCGTATCTATATAGGGTACCAAATATTAAAATGTTGTAACAATGTTAAGTATTTAAATCATTTACTATTGTTTTATTGAAAATTCCATGCGTACTATGTTTTTCTAAAATTCGTAGCATAATACGATTTTTCTAAGTGCTCAATTCTTGGAAAATAAACTTGGCAACACTGGTCGCGCCCCACTAACGAGCGCTTATTATGCATCTACCTCTATTTCCAAATCGGGAAATAATTTATAAATATATTTTATAATATATATATATATATATATATATATATATATATATATATATATATATATATATATATATATATATATATTTGGAAATAGAGGTAGATGCATAATAAGCGCTCGTTAGTGGGGCGCGACCAGTGTTGCCAAGTTTATTTTCCAAGAATTGAGCACTTAGAAAAATCGTATTATGCTACGAATTTTAGAAAAACATAGTACGCATGGAATTTTCAATAAAACAATAGTAAATGATTTAAATACTTAACATTGTTACAACATTTTAATATTTGGTACCCTATATAGATACGAACAAGAAATGATTTTCTGGAGCTTGGTTTCCGAAATTTGGGCACTAATTTGTCAACTAAGAAGTTTATATATACACTGCTCAAACATTTAGCGGATCACTAATTTCTGCCTCCATTAAATTCAAACTGGAAATTCTTCCGGAATATCTGTAATAATTAACAAACACTACGAAACTAAAGTGAAATAATGTATCTCAAATTTGATTCAAAGAGCTTCAAAGGTCTTGTTTAAATCAATAAACACACGGAAATATTTATCACTTAGAGTTTAACTTGGGCGAAAATGAGTAATCTCAACGACGCGACGTAGAAGTTGTGCTATATCATCAATTGAAAATGTCGAAAGCCTTCGACAAGTCTCAAGAAACTTCAACGTAAGCCTGTCGGTTATATAGCGATTGTGGAGCAGGTACTTGGATACAGGTCAATATACCAGGCGCGGTGGGCAAGGTCGCAGAAGAAAAACAACTCAAAATCAGGGCCGATTTTAACTGTTTTCGAGTCTTTGCTATAGAGTTGCTACGGCGAAAGACCTTTTACTTTACCTAAGGCCGACGCATGGGGTTACTTTATCAGACCAGACAATTAGGGATAGATTGAGCGAATCAAATTTGTGGGCAAGACGACCCGCCCGAAAACCTCTTTGATACTACGCCACAGAATAGCAAGAATGAATTTTTCTCGTGAACATGTCGCATGATAGCTTCGACGAAGGAAGTTTGTGCTCTTCACGGATGAATCGGTTCCGTATTACTCGTTTCGATAACCGAGTACGTGTTTGCAGACGCCCAGAAGAACGCTACGCAGCTGCTACTGTATAGAAAGTCCAAAGATTTGGAGGTAGTTTAGTTATGGTTGGGGGTGGAATTAGTATCGCCAGTAGAACCAACCTTAATTCCAAGAAATCTTAACGTTAATCTCTATGTTTACATTGTGTTAGGAGAACATGTAGTCCCTGTGCCATATGGAATTAAAATTTCTTGTTAATGTAGGATAACGTAAAACCACATACTGCTTCGATTGCGGTAAATCGATAACGCGGTGAATCGTCGTATAGGCGACGTGTTATTTCTAAAGTGCGGGTGCGACAGAGGGTTTGGATTTTATTCGCAAACAATTATTCGCAATTATTGGATGCGTTAATTGAAAATCCAAAGAAGAAGTTTATGGTCCGTTCAAGTATGTTGTTTTTCTGATATTTTTCTATTTTGTTATGAAAATTGAGGGATTTGGAAAGATCGTATATTTTGCGTACGATTTCGAATACACGATCGTATCAGCTCCAAAAAAGTCCTATAAATACGATTTAAATCGTACGGTTGGCAACACTGGGCGCGACTACTTATAGTTGCCTGGCTTCGGGCCATGGGCGTTGTGTGCGGTGGTTCGGTTCGCTTGTTTGTTTGTCTTGTTGGTCGTAGATATGTGTCTGGGATTGCATTTTGAGGGTCGATTTGATCGGTCGCCATAATGGGTAGATTCGCAAGGAATCATCTCTCATGTTCAGGCAGTAGTCTCGTTTTTTCTAGAAAAATAAACTTTCTCGCAAGCCAAAGATAAGAGAAAATTGAGAGAGATTGTTTTTTTATATTAATAAAGAAATATCATATCATGAGATTCCTAATATTCCAACAAGAAAGATACTTGCAGAGGTGAATTATTAAGAAGTATGCTGCCCTAGAGACAAGTTTAAAAGTAGGGGCTAATAGTGTTTCATTTAAAGATTATTTGACTGCTTATTGATCATACAGTTCTCAAACACTATTCGAACTTCTACAGTTCTTAAACTGTTCTCTATATTCTGTAATTCTATCATTGATTGTTAGTTGATTTCTAAAAAGATGATTTAAAAAATTCAGATAGTTTTTAAAATGCGGTTTCTTTGTAAAAAAAAATACAATGCAACAACAACCAACATTTTCTACGGGTGATAGGAAAATAAAAAAACTACAGAAGACTGGTTTTTTAGACTGGTTTTTTAGACCCCTCCTGGACTTGGATGTAACAAGAGATTTTTTTTGGTGTGGGGGTCTTTTGACTGCAAAGATTGGCTGCAGATTTGTGCGCATCTTTCAATGGCTATAATTTCAGCCTGTAGTACCGTGGCCCAATGCCGTGGACTCCCTGTGACTCCGGCTGTATAATCCAATTCCTGTACCCTTAGCAGTTTTTGATGCGTCGGTGTACCACATGGACGCTTTGTCTTTCATGTTTTCGATTCTTTGAACACTGCTTTGGCGGTCATTGATAACCACTTCAACGGCTGTATCAAAGTCGTATTCTGTAGACATTGCTCCCCAGGGAATCTTCAGAAATTTATCTCTGATTTGTTTCCTTATTTCCATGTGTCTTTGAATAGGCAATGTACACCTTAGTCTCAGAGCACTGAGAAGACCTTTTTCTACCTGTTTGTGCAGTGGGAGTAGGTCCAACAGAACTTCTATTGCTGTGGTTGGAATATATTGCATCGCTCCTGTTATACCCAAGCACGCAAGCCGTTGACCCTTTTGTAGCATGTTTTGAGTCTTTATTTCCGTTGTTTTGTACCACCATACGAGTGAACCGTAGGTGATAGTCGGTCTTACCACTGCTGTGTAAGATCATAGGACCATTTTGGGTTTTAGTTTCCATGTTTTCCGAAAAAGCTCACGGCAGATCCAAAAGGCCGCTGTGGCTTTTGAGAGCGTTTTGATCAGATGCGAGTTCCAAGTGAGTTTCTTATCCAAGGTTACCCTTAGATATTTCACCTCCTCGGAGAACTCTAATGTGTGATCATCAATGCTCGGAGCTTTCAAGTTCAGCTTCCTATTTCTGGTTAAGGGGACCGCTACTGTTTTGCTCGGGTTGACACTAATGCCCTCCTTCATGATCCAACAGCTGATGGTGTTAAGTGCACTCTGTGCAAGGTAATGTAACAAGATATAGACCAAATAAATCAGACAAAAACGCAATGTTACATACCTAAGGCAACTTAGAGTTACCAGATAGGTTATTAATTAACAGGTTTTATTAATATAATAATAATTAATATAATACGCATTATACTAAACTGTGACAAAAATGGACATCAGAAAGCAAGGTTTTGCGTTTTGTTGCGTTTGTTAATAAAACCAAAACATATATTCCCTTGAGGGAGGAATTGCAGTCCAGTACTCCCATGGATGCTCTAGTCCTAATATATATATATATATATATATATATATATATATATATATATATATATGTATATATACACATAGGATTGAAGGAGATTGAACATAACTCGTAATATCTGTTTCTGCATTTTAAATATCGCATCAACAATTGCTGCTGACCCCCAAAATATCAGACCGTATGACAACCTAGACTGAACGACGGCGGGGTAAAATATTATCAGAATATCAACTGTTACACACTCTCTTAGATTTCGAATCAGATAACTATCAGATAGCACTACTTAATAGAGGCCGGATTATATGCATCAAAAAAACGAAATGTATGCGCATATATATGCATCGATTTTTGAGGAAATATGCACTTATATGCAGTACAATATGCAAAACTTTGACAAAAATTGCTGTAGAAAAAGAGAAAAGAAATAATTATGGCCATCTAATATTTTTATTCACACAACTTTTTCTTAATTCTAATTAACAATTATTAACTAAACAAAAATATAGGTACACTATTTAATTCAATCTATATCTAAACTTGGCCACTAATCAATTCTCAAACGATACCGTTTTTTACAACATATTTATGTAACAATTGATAATCAAATGTTCAAAATTTTTGTCTCCTGTCTGAAAACATATGTTTCTAAATCGAAAAATTTCTTTCAACATCTATAGAAGTAATTGGTGCATTTTTCATTTTTACAATTATGTCTAAATAAAAATTAATATCCTCAACTATTTCGCTCCATGAAAATCATTTCTTGTTCGTATCTATATAGGGTACCAAATATTAAAATGTTGTAACAATGTTAAGTATTTAAATCATTTTCTATTGTTTATTGAAAATTCCATGCGTACTATTTTTTTCTAAAATTCGTAGCATAATACGATTTTTCTAAATGCTCAATTCTTGGAAAATAAACTTGGCAACACTGGTCGCGCCCCACTAACGAGCGCTTATTATGCATCTAGTTAGTGGGGCGCGACCAGTGTTGCCAAGTTTATTTTCCAAGAATTGAGCATTTAGAAAAATCGTATTATGCTACGAATTTTAGAAAAAAATAGTACGCATGGAATTTTCAATAAACAATAGAAAATGATGTTTAGTTAATAATTGTTAATTAGAATTAAGAAAAAGTTGTGTGAATAAAAATATTAGATGGCCATAATTATTTCTTTTCTCTTTTTTAGCTCTATTTCCAAATCGGGAAATAATTTATAAATATATTTTATAATATATATATATATATATATATATATATATATATATATATATATATATATATATATATATATATATAATATATATATATATATATATATATATATATATATATATATATATTATTTATTCGTTTAGCCCTCTAAGGAGCGCGAAGAACCATTACTTAGTACTGGTCTTGTTCTTTTTATCTTCCCAAAACTTCCTCATCCTTTTGCTCTGGGCCTGTCTTCTTTCTTGCGTCCATGCGTTTTTTAGTTTCAAACTCTTAGCTGTTGGATTCTCTGATGTGAAGTTATGTGAATTTATTTCCTGCCTGTATTTAGTTCGCGTAGTTGCCAATGGGTCTATATTGAATACTGAGAGGTCATGTTTGGTGTCTACCAGCCAGCGTACTTTGGACTGTCGGGTTCCATTGATGATGTGGAAGATTTTCTAGGTCAATCGAGAGGCATCCATTCGTACTACATGACCGTAGAATTTCAGACGTCTTTTCCGTGCAACTGAGGAGAATCGTTCTGTCAGGGAATACAGTTAATGTGAACTTTTACGCATCCAGATACCATCTTGTACCTTGCACTTTATGTTGATTCGTTTGTCCTTTGTTCCCATATATACCCCAGGTACTTCTTTCTCCCATATTTTGATTATCTTATCTAGTACCACGTTGAAGAGGAGTGGGGACAATCCATCACCCTGTCTTACTCCAGTACTGATTTGAAAAGGCTCGGAGATTTCACCCATGAATTTTACTTTAGATGTTGTGCCCGACAAAGTCTGTTCGATTAATATGGCTGTTTTTCTATCCGCACCGTATTCATGGAGTATATTAAACAGAGTTATGCGGTCAATCGAGTCATAGACTTTCTTGAAGTCTACGAAAGTGACAACTGTGCGGTTGGGCTGGCGATGTTGCAGTATCATCTTCAGGTTCCAGATTTGTTCTGCGCATGATCGGTGCCGTCGGTAACCTGCCTGATATTCACCGATTAGATGTTCTGTCTGTTCTTCCAGTTTTGTGAGGAGGGCACGTGAGAGAACTTTGTAGGCGATTGATAGAAGGGAAATGCCTCGGTAACTGTTTGGATCAGTCTTGTCGCCCTTTTTGTATAGTGGATGGATCAAAGCATTTTTCCAGTCCGCTGGTATGATGCCGCTCTTCCATGTATTTCCAATGATAGCTTGCAGTCTGTCAATCAAGAGTTCACCTCCGATCTTGAGCATTTCAGCGATTAAGCCGTCTTTCCCTGGTGCTTTGTTGTTTTTTAGGTGCAAAATGATGATTTGTATTTCCTCATGTGTTGGTGGAACAGAGTCGTGGTTTGGGGCTGCTATGTGGCATTGGAGTCTTTCTTCAGGGGGTTCACAGTTGTGTAGCTTCTCGAAGTACTGTTTCAGAATTTCGCAGTTCGCTTTTGTGTTGGTTTCAAGGGTTCCTCAGGCCGACGGAAGCAGAGGCTCGGTGGCTTGTAGTTCATCAGTTCTTCCCTAAATGTTCTGTAGAAATTTCGTGTGTTTTAACTCATTGTCGATTTCCTCTAATTTTTTGAAATGGTATGTCCGTTTAATGTGTCTGATCCTTCTGGATGTTTCCCTCTGCATTTTTAAGAAATTCTGCCAATTCTCTTGTGTCTTGTTGCTATGCCGTCTTCCACGCAAGCATACGGGATTCACGGGCCCTGTCGCATTCCAATGTCCACCATCTGTGTTTTCGTTTTCGTGGCGGTTGACCGAGTTTCCTTGCTGATTGCTGGATTGTCTGAAGAAGTTCGTCCCATGTTTGTGTGTCGGTCTGTAATGATTGTGCGAAGTCATCCGCGTGTTCTCTTAGGTATTTTGGATCTATACGCGGGAATTTAGATTTTTGGCACTCCCTTCTGTTAGGTAAGAAGCAGGTTTTAATTTGCGAAAGATAATGGTCGGACTCCACGTAACCCTTGCGTACCCTCACGTTCATGATTTCTGGGGAGGATTTTCTGGTTATCGTTACGTGATCGATTTGGTATTCCCCGATGTGGTTGATTGGTGATTTTTGGTTGTCATCTTGCGTGGTGATTTCTTAAAGTGCGTGGACACTAGTTGGAGGTTAGCAATTCCGCATATGTTGATTAGGCGATGTCCATTGGCATTTGTCTTTTTGTGTGCCGAGAAATTCCCAGTGATGTGCCTGTGCTCCCTTTCTCTGCCGATTTGTGCATTGAAATCTCCGAGGAGGATCTTGGAGGATTCTAGCTGTGACTAGAACTTCTCCACTTTGTTTTTTTTCTTATCAGGGTTATTGTTAATCGGAGCATGTGCTTTAATCAGTGTGTAGGCCTTGTTAGCGCATTTAATTGTGAGTAGGTAGATCCGTTCCGAAGGTGATGAGAAATCTAGCACAGAGTTCTGGATACTGTTATGTACTAGAAATGCGGTTTCCAATATATGTAGATTACTATTTCTTAGCTTGAATGCAGGCTTTCCCTTGTAGATACGATATCCACCAGAGTCAAAGTGATCACAATCACGAAATCGTGTTTCTTGCTCTGCAAGTATGAGGATACTGAATTTATCACAGGTGTCCGTTAGCGTCTTTAGTTTTCCCGTTTTGGTCAGCGTCTGTACGTTGAGAGTACCAATAAAGTGCTTACTCTTGGGTTTGAGGAGTTTTGGGAAGCTCCGACTCTTCCCTGCATGATGTCCTGGTTCCCCAGAATCCGAATGACCAGGTTTGCCTTCGCTCGTCATAGCTACGGCCTGAGGTAGTTGCATTGTAGCTTGTGTTTCCATCATGCCAAGTTCGTGGTTGATTTTAACTGGTGGGGTTGAGCCCAGGGCGAGTGAGTCGCTGATAATATATTCCATTCACTCTCATCTTAGGGGTAGTAAGTCCGTACGGCAGCAGATGTTTTGCTGTGGTTGGCATTATTATTATCTCCTTTTTGCCCATTTTTTCGGGGAGCAAAATTAAAAATCTGGCACATGCCAGAATTTCATGGCCAACTCTATCAACATATATATATATATATATATATATATATAAATATATATATATATATATATATATATATATATATATATATATATATATATTTCAAACAAAGAATCAAACCTCAAAACAACTACTTCCTTTTTGAGGCTGTTTTTGAAATTTAAAAAAAAAACATTTTTTTGAAACATGTTTGGAATGACTCTACTTTCAAATAAAACCCAAAAATTATCAATGTTCAAGTACCAGTGTATTTTGTTAAATATAATTATTTTGGGATACTCCTTGCATCTTGCACCAACAGCTTCTGATTTTTTGAAATACGTATTTCTCAAAGAAAATGTCTAAAAACTATCATTACTCAGACGTTGCAATAGCCGAGAACATTCGTCAAGAATTAAACGCTCTAACACCATGGTAGGACTAGAATTATGGAAAATGTAGTAAAAAGAACTTGTGAAAACATTCTCTTTTGAAATTGTATTCTTAATTCCAAGTACTATTCCTAATTTTCAAAATACATTCCACTAGATAATGTATCAAAGAAAATATTTTTCTTTTAAATTTTATAATTCTCACTTTTTGATTTTACTACTTTTAGTAATATTAACTTTAATTAATTAGACCAGCGGTCTACAACCTTTCAATCGTGCCACTAGTTGGAACATCTAGTTCATTATCTTTAAGAAGGATAGGATAAAATGAAAAAAAAACAAGGAAGTACTTTTAATTTGCAAATAAAATTTATTATTATTATTAAGTACCTATTTATTACGTTTAAAGTAGAAGTAAACTCTTGGTTATTACTAAAGCTCGGATCTTTAGGCATTAAAAAATGTTAGAATAGGTAGGTACTTAAGTTGTGAAAAAACACAAAATAGGTTTTTAATAGGTTCTATAAAAATAAGAAAGATATGCAGGTTTCCAAAAATGTTCGCTTAAAATAGGTTATATTTTTTATTAAAATTTATAAAAAAGTCCAAAAGTATTTTATTCAAACCTTTATGTGCTTATCTATATATTGCACAGAATGAATTACTTAAATTCTACAAAGAATAAAAAACAATACTTCTATTATAAAATGTAAACCTAAGTAAAAAACATTAAGATAGATATAAGAATAAATATAAAGTTATTGTTCCCACTGTTCGCACTTGTCGGCACCGTCAAGTTCACTACCAAGTGAGCAATTATTTAGTGGAGCTGGTTATGTACTATGTTATAAAAAGTCCAAAAGTATTTTATACAAACCTTTATGTGCTTATCTATATATTGCACAGAATGAATTACTTAAATTCTACAAAGAATAAAAAACAATACTTCTATTTTAAAATGTAAACATAAGTAAAAAACATTTCTTAATTATTATTGTTTGTTTTGGTGTCATATTTGCTGTTGCAATAAACTACCATAATTTTTTCTAAATTGTCTGGTGTAAGGCTGTGCCTTCTGTTAGATAAAACCATTTTATATGCGGAAAAAGAACGTTCAACATCGCATAACGTTACCAGTGCATACTTTAAGATTAGCGCTGTTTCTGGCGTTATGTTTTCAGCAAGCTCAACATTATCGCCACTTAAAATTTTTCCTATACTTCGTAAAATAGAAAAGTCTGGATTTTTGTTAAAACAGCCTCAAGTTAAAAAAAATGCCTGGTGCAGTTTTCAAATGGTTTAACACATTGCCCACCTGAAGACTAATGATACTGATTCTGACAATGACTCTGTTAATTGGGTTCCAGTTTTTTCCATTATTCACGGAACATAACTTATAAATTAACAAGGTGATAATAAATATATGGCTAATGTGTGGAGGGAGAACTTGTCATGTGGGAGCATCCAATTCCTTTGACGCGGGACAGTAAACCGACAACCCTATGGCCAGTCGCCAATGCATGTGCCAACCTTCGCCAGCCCATTCAAGCACAACTTCTTCAACCACACATTGGTCATGTGACGTATGCCACATCACATGTCCAATGTGTGGAGCCGGGTTAATGCGTAGAAAAAAAAGATAAAAAGAAAGCGTTCCGTAATTTCACACAGACTAAGAATTTATGAATAAACAATTTTTCACTATTTTAGGTCACAAATAGGCGCTATAAGAATTCATTAGGTATCTTTTAGGCAGTATAAATTTAAAACAGCAAAATAGGCAAAATAGGTATTTTAAAACTAGCGTAAAACGATAGAGAATCATGTAAAACGGATTTATTTGCTTATCTTTTTCATCTGCCTATAAAGAAAAAATTAGGCAATTACCTAAAGTTCCGACCTCTAGTTATTACATAAATAAAATTAAAAAGCGAATATCAAGTAAAGAGAATTACGCGTAAAATAAACCGCAACACTCAAAAAACTACCCTAGAAGAACACTAGAGCGGACTCTTTCCATCTCTTCACTATGAATAAAAACGCTAGTCCCTTCCCGTTCTCGTCCATGCACTCACTCCAATCCTTTCTTCGCCTTCTCTCCTGTATATTCAATTCCGCTTCGTCCATTCTTCTATCCAATGACTCCACATATCCTCCTTAAACCCATACACCAAGCACCTTCTACTTTGCTCATTCATCCAATGTCTCCTGCCGCGCTCTTCATTACCACACCTAAATCTCGCCAACACGAACTGGTCGTCCGACCCTTTACTTGTCCTCAAATAACCAGGAACACGGCCGTGCACTTGTATCTGACTGTAGCCTTGGTGATATTTGCTAGCCTCTATTTTGGATTGGCGCTCTTGGCAGTCCACTTCTAATAACCTCTCTCTTAGCATCCGTTTCCACTGAGCACCCGCACTTTTTTCCAACCCCTTGGAGGATAACCCGCCTCTCTCATACAGTTTCCTTTTATTCCGCCCCCAACCACTCTCTCTTCTACCACTTAACCCCACTTTATTTACTACTCGAAAAATTTCCTTTATTATCCTTTCATCTCCTAACCCATCCAGCCTATACTCGAACTTTATCTTTATATAAATTTGAGACTAGACGGATAAGACTAAACCGACGAGACAAGACAGACAGGACTGGGTAAAAAGGCTAGAGAGACAAAACCAGACAAGGTTAGACAGACAGGACTGGACAGACGAGAGCAAACACACAACGCAAGAGAGAGACAAGGGAAGCGAACCAATCGAAATAATCTCACATCCATTGCTTTGATATCCGTATTTTCTTGACTCTATTTGTTGAAAATTTTAATCTCTTCCCTTGACAGCAGTATGGTTTCCATAAAGGGAAATCTACAAAGTATGGTTTCCATAAAGGGAAATCTACAAACACGGCCATAGTGGTACCTAAAAAATCACTAGAAATATGCTGGAGGGTAGATCGCTGAAATAGTCATTTGAACCTTTTGAACCCTTGATTTGCACCCTGACATAACGTAACGTCAGTTACACCATTACAACAAATAAAACGACAAATGTCCATAGAAGAATATTTAAAAAAATGTGGCCTACATCACACCCCAAAGCAAAAAAATTGACGATATGATCTTAGAAATGATTGCATTACAAAATCTGGCGTTCTATTTTATTGAGGGCATTGGTTTTCGTCGCATAATGCATACTACTTTACCAAATTATCAATTAAGAGGGCATCATTTTTTACTATATGTGACGATGTATGTTACGAGTTATAAACGAAAATGGCTACCAGAATTATACAAATGCTTAAAGAATTTCTAAAACTGTCATTCAGCACGGGTACATGGTCTGAGCCAAGTGCTAATGTGTCACTTTTGAGAATAACGGCACATGAGGTTCCTAAAGACTTCGCCCGTAGACAAATTATTTTAAAATGTTGCTCACTTCATGGTCGCCATACCGGTGATATAATTTGTGACCATTTCAAGATGATGCTGCTGGATTGGAACATCCAGGACGAGCATTTGCATTGCTTTGTTAAAGATGGTGGATCAAATATGGTCGGAGCAATGCATTTGGCAAATATGCCTAATGTGAGTTGTACAGTCCAGCAACTACAACTGAGTGTTGGGTTCAGAAATATTATTCAAAAACTAATCGAAGATATCAATTCCAGATTATGTGACCTTCACTGCAATACACTGTATTAGCTTGCTACATACTTGGACCCAAGGTATAAAGTAAAGTTTTTTTAATGAAATAATTAAGTTCGAACTATTGCGCTTTGGAAATGCTGCATGCCTTTTTGACTTCATGCGATCATGACATTGATATTGCAAGAGCTGCAAATGGAATTGGTGATGACCAAGCTTCTGCTGCCAAAAGAGCAAGAATAGCATCGATTCTTATGGACGAAGAACCATGCACAAGCTTCCAAATTTTACCACCAACACAAAGCGTACATTCAAATCTTGCTGACATACTGAAAAATAACAATGGATATGTAGAGGAAACAAATGACAGCATGGTTACCAATAGCGACCTTATGATATGAAATTACACTAATAAATGATTATAATGAAGATAAAAGACTCCAACTAAACGAAGATCCTTTCACACCGTCAAGTTCACTACCAAGTGAGCAATTATTTAGTGGAGCTGGTTATGTACTATGATATTACCTATTTTGAATAAAGACGAACCTATTTTTGAATATGATTAAGTAGATTTTATTTTATTAGTAAAATGGACAGTCGTTTCTGCGTCACATTATTGATTTTTTCCCTCCTCCGCCTCCGCTTCCGTTAACCGCCGTATCTGCGGAGGATCCGCATAAGCACAGCAGCGTTACACATGCGTGGATGCATAGGTCTGGATAGGTACATAGGTCACATAGGTCTGGATAGGTACATAGGTAACCTAGGTCTGGAAAGAAACGATAAGGCGGGCGCACTTAAAAAACAGGGCGCTGCTGCAGCGCTCCCGATTGTAAGGGAGAGGTTCTACGTCACCAAAACCACGAGCCGAAAATAATAACAGAGTGGACTAATAAAACCAATTACAATGGGTCCGCACAAGTGGCCAGCAGCACATCAAAAGGATGATAGGTTAGGTTAGGTTAGGTTAGCCCATATCTAACACCCTAACAGCTGAAATCTTGCAACTGTCCTGGAAGCAGATTGCAACTGTGGCAGGTCTCTTAACGGGAGACTGCTCACTAAGAGGACACTTGCAGAAGATATGCATCTGGACAGGTGTATTACTATGCAGACTTTGCAACGAAAAAGACGAAACTGCCTCTCATATAATCTTCCATTGCGAAGCAATCGCGAGCAGGAGAATAAAACTCAATATTACAGCTGAGAGATTCCCGTCTAACCATAAGTCACTTTGACTTCTGGACCTAATACATGGTCTAAATCTTAAATGGAACAATGTGGGGGAATACAATAGGGCTATAAGGCCAAAGTGTTTTCAGAGGATGTAGGTCCCTGGATACAAATTGGGATGAGAAAAAAAATGTCAGAGAATTGTTTTTGATCTAGATACGACAAATCAGTGTAGAGTAGTGCATTTCTGAGAAATCTCTGTCGAAAGAAACTCTGTCTGAGTACATCATAGATAACAGAGATAACTTCATTCTGTGCCTTCTCACTTGTCATTAATTTTCTTTTCCTAAAACTTTATTTCAGGAACTTTTATTGGACTTCTAAATCAATGTCTTTAAATTCGTTAAACTTTTCATTGGTCTAAGAAACAAAATAATCTACAGCTTTCTGCACTGCATCAAAGCTATTTTTTTCAGTTCTGAACAAGATTCTGATACCATATGATAAGATTTAAATGTATCTAAACCCGAGGTTTGCAAAGAAATTATCGCAAACAACGAATTGCTATCCTGTCAGACGGCCAAGCAGCTGACAAGGTCAATAGCTCATACATCATCAGATACCAACTAGTATGGGACTGTGTGGGAAAGCTAAAAAAGCTAGGCAAAGAAAATAAAGTAACACTATACTGGGTACCACACACTGATATAGACGGAAATGAAGAAGCTGATCACCCAGCAAACAAGGGATCCAGTAATCCCTTTATAGGTCCGGAACCCTTTTGCGGCATAAGTGTGAATACTATCCACAAAAGTTTAGATGAAGAAATAAGAGAACAATGGATGAACACCTGGAAAGAACTTCCAGGGTTGAGACAATCCATAATTATGCTGTGATCTTTTAACCAGAAAAGAACAAAAGCTTGCCTGAAACTAAACAGGAACAAGCTTAGAATTCTGACAGGAGTTCTGACGGGACACTGGAGACCTAGAAAACACCTCAAGGCTCTAGGCATAGAGGAGGATGACGGATGCAGATTCTGTAGTTTAGCAGAGGAAACCTCAATACATCTGCTCAAAGACTGTGGAGCACTGCTCCGCAAGAGACAGATGTACCTCGGGGCTCACTGCTTGAACACAGAGGAGTTGTAGTCCTTGAATCCCACCCAGATCCTTAACTTCCTAAAGGAATCAGAACTAGAGGAGGCGCTCTGAATGGGTAAGTATACCAACGCTTAGAGGAAGAGGGTGGGGTACAATTGATCTATAAAGGTCGCAGTTCAAGTCGTCACCACCATATCTACAATCTACGACATCATTTCCTGTCGTAGTACTTGTAGTAAAATTATCTCAGATGGATTTTATTTAAAATCGCGTTGAAGCTTATTGCACTCTCTCTTCATGTTTTTTCCTTGTCGCATATATTTAAAAAAATTGTAAGTTTAATTACTAAACTGATTACGTAAACTGAAAACAAGACAATATATTCCTTTTCACATTCAAAATTAAACCTAACAAGTTTCAGAAATTTCGCTTACACACAGGAAATTATTCAGACAAATATCACAGGAAATATGCAGTCAAATAGGAAATATGCTAGCTCATCCGTGGCATGGGGATTTTACGAAAATCTTTCAGCAACTTAAGGAGGTTCGAGCGTAACTAATGAGTCAAAATAGTGTTTGAATTTTTCTATATTTTCAATTATCCTAATAGTTGTTAAAATTCATTATTTTTATTGATAATAACATAACAAATTTTAAAATTGGTGATTATTATTTATTTAATAAAATAAAGTTATTAAATAACTTCGCTATTTTTAACTTATAAGGTGACATAAAAAGATCTGGCAACAACAGTGTTATGAGTTGACTGGTTGTAAAGGGATCAGAATTTTATTAGCCCAAGATGTTGGCCGAAAACCTCGAATTACCAAAAGACAGAAACATATAGATAATCTATGTAAAAAGCTTGAGTGTATTCTATAAAATAGTTCCACAGACGTTCAAAAGTTCAAAATGTTTCCGTTTTTTCTTTTTTTCTCAAAATCAGCTGTTATCGCGACGTTGCCAAACCATCTGTCATGTAAATTACTGCCGATAACAAGATTCAAAACAAACAAAAAATAACTTTAATTATTTAAATAATTACATCGGGAACATCACATTGCTTTAATGTTATCGTGTTTTAATATTATCTAAGCTTATTATATATAGCTTTTTATTCCTTAAAGTTGGTAAATTAATTTCGACAAAAATAAATAAAGACGTGACGGAAGCTTGTCGGCCATCGGAACCTGTGTATAAGATTTGAAAAAACATCATTTTTGATTTTTTTCCAGATAAACTAAACGGAGGATCATTTTCAAATTTTGAGAGGACATAAATAAAGTATAGATCTTCATGTATAAAAAGTTTCAAAGCTTAAACTTGAAAAAAATATTTAGCATGGGATTCGCTCGAACCTCCTTAAAATCAGACCAGTTCAAACAGGGAATATAAGAAATGAGCTTATATGTGTTCAAATCTCACGCATGCGCAGATCCAAAAATTTGAATTGATTCCTTTCAGATTCACTTTCTTTCAGAAAAAAGTAGTCTTGTATGTCTAGTCTTGTCTGCCTAATATTGTGTGTCTAATCTTGTCTGCCTAGTCTTGTTTGGTTTTATTCGGTCTAAATCCCATGATCTTCTTTAAGGAAGGAAGGGGAGCGCCTCTCCCCTTCTCAGCCACCGCGGTAGCGCCATACACGCATACACGCTCTGCCGCGTACTTTTCTAGTTTGTACAACATTTCCCATAAGGCGAATGGGGCTCGATTTTACATGTAATTTCCCATAAGGCGGAGAGTACTAAATTTTACATGTAAGTTCTCCATAAAGAGGCGGTTCCAGAACAAAAGATATTTCCCTACCACCGATGCGCATTCGGAGACTTTAAAACTGAATCAACTAAGAAAATTTGCAATGTTTTTTTTTAATAGCAAAAGAAAGTCGACCTCCAACCGGCCACACTGACCCGCTTTGCCCTATGGCTAATCCTGACTGAATGTAGTAGCACAAAAAAACCTTAGGTAGTAAGAGAGAGTTTATGTAGAGTTTTATATTATAGTTATAGTATATAGTTATACTAAGTATAGCTTCAATTTTTGAACCATTTAAGTAACTACACTATATTAGATTTAAATAAAATAATAACACCAAATCCTTAATAGCATTAAGCTGAAAGTATTTTGTACATACAAATGGTTGATAGATTAATTTGCATTCATATGTCAAGAGCCTTTAATGCATTTTTACAAAAAATACTTGGCTTTCGCAAAAAAAAATCATTTTTATCTACGACCACTATTGTAAATGTCCATTACTGTACAGTTCCTGGTTTATGTAAATACATCATACCACACACATATGTAATAATCCGCGATTAATGTTATGTAATAATTCAAAATCACCCAAGAACATTTGGTTTACGATTCGTTGATTGGTTGAGAGCTGCACGTTGATATTATTTTTAAATATTGTACTCCGTGATTTCCAAACAATCATTAAACGTCACATCATTCACATAGAATACCAAATACTACGCTTTTGGATTTTCAAGTTTTTCTAATTAAAAGGGTTTTGATAATATTTTTTGGCTTTTTTTTCTTGTATAACCTTCGGCATTCACGAACGTCTAATGCATTTGGATATTATATGATATGATCTTCTGGTATTTGACCTGCCATTTCACCATAAAAAATAGCCCTTGGCACGACTTTGAAGTACAAAGTGAGCTGATAAAGGACAAACGAATGACATTACTTTCCGGTTTCCTTATTATATATTGTTTTGTGATTATTTCCGTAGCTCCCATTTTGGATTTGATTGCGAGAAGTTTTCTTTGTCCAACCAAACAAGACTGCCCCAGTTTTTTCGGACGCTAGCATCAGTTTTCTCGTTGTAATCCACTGACTTACATTACATATTACATAATTACCTGTACGCATTATTCCTTGTTCATTTTTGCGACAAATGCTTAATCATTCGCGAAACCAATTAGCATTGCGCACTCTCGCAGTTTCAATCTTAAAATGTCGTTGTATCAGATGTTAGATAGGGCGGGGCCTAATATAAAGCCCTGTGGGACCACACAGCTTACTCATATTTCTTCAGTCTCATTCCTGGCTTGCATTACTATAATTCTATTCGTCAAGTAACTTCTTATCATCCGCAGATTCAAGCTCCTTCTGTAGTCTCCTTAGTAGAAGCCGATAGACGATACTGCACATATAAGACTAGACATACCAAACTAGATACACAGGACAGACGAGATAGATACAAATGGACAGACAATACTAGACAGGCAAGACTAGATAAACAAGATTTGTCAGGTAAGAATGGACAGACAATATTACACAGAGAAGAATAAACAGGGCTGACCAGACAAAACTACACAGATAGGACTAGAACGACAAGGCTGGAAAGATAATACTAGACAAACATAACTAGACAGATAAAAACAGACAGGCAAGATGAGATAAGATTAATTCATTTAAAATGTCATTGAAACTCTTCATCTCTCAATGATCTCAGTCAATTTCCATACTTGAAAGATAAAATAAATTGCTGCGAATAATAGCAATTTGACAACGTATGTTAAATCAATTTGTTACATGGGTCATTTTCATAATTTGGCTAAAGAAGAAAATTGCATGCTTGAATTTATAAGCCCATTTTCACCTAGTGAACAAAATGTAATGAAGCCTAGTACCTAATATACAAATTGATAACTTATTTGAGTTGTTGAGTTTGAAGATTTTATAACTAAGAAATGAAATACTTTCAGATGGTAATATTTTCTTAATATATGTATACATTTCGGTAACAATGTTAACTTCATTAATAACTGATGGTTATACTGATCATTTTAACATTGTTAACGAAATGTACACATAGGTATATTATAAAAACAAACATGTATTTTGATTAATTGTAAGATTCTAAGTATTTCATTTCTTAGTGATAACTTATAGATACAAAACGGAATTTGAAAATTTAATTTGATGAACATTTCCAGATCAAAATACTTCTGATGAGGTTTTGACGCTAATTCAAATTTGAAGAGTTCTCTACTGCTCTCAGTAACAAATTTAAAACTTTTGGTTGATTGAGTTAACCCTTCCCCCCTAAGCGAAACTATGCGTATCCCTATTTTCCAAATCCAACAAAGAACATAAGAAAGTATATATATAAACCTTTATTGGCATTTTAAAAACAAAACACTTAACAAACATTAGCCTTACAAGCTAGACAATCAACATAATAAACAAATTTTTTTTTCACATTACATTTCTCAAACGACACTTAGACTACCCTGATCCGCCTTTGCTGTCTTTCCACTTAACAATTTTAGCCATTAGCGGCCAACCCTGACCGATTTCATCCATCAGCGACTTCCAACCTTTTCTAAGCTCCATCTTCTCAGTCGCACTCCACACACAACCACTACAGCTTGTACCCCAATGCTCCCAACTTTCTATGCCCGTCCCACATATCTGGCAGGTTCTCTCGTTTGGCGTCATCCAGTACCTCCTGCCCCTTTCTTCACTGCCGCATCTAAATCTGGCGATCATTATTTGGGGAACGTCAAATTTTCGGAGATAATCTGGTAGCTTTCCCAAAACGAGTATATTTTGGTACTCGGGGTTGTACGATCCCTCTTCAATGCCCTTTAACTTTTCCTGCATCTCTATCTCAAACATTCTTTCTCCTACCATACTTTCTACATTGCTACCTCTCTTAATCATTCTCTCCACTTCCACACCCGACCAGCCACCCCTTTCATACATCTTCCTTCTCTCACTCCCCCATATAGTTATCCTAGCATTACCCGTCCCTTCTTTCCTAGCAGCTTTGAACACTTCCTTTACGACCCTATCATCTCCCATTCTTTCTACCTTACATTCATACCTCGCAAACCGCGCTGCAGCCAGACTCGCAATTTTGACTGCACCTGTTTCTTGCATCACTATATACCACGGAGTTGATTTTTCCAGCTGCAGCATCCTTTTTAACACTTGTAACTGCATTCTCTCTATCTTTTCTACCTCTTTCACACCCCATACTTCGGAACCATACATTAAAATACTACGCACACACACCTTCCAAATCATCATTTTTGCTCTGAAGCTTTCCTTGCATTCACTCTTCCATACACTCCAGAACCTGTTAGCAGTTAACAAGAAAGTAGAAAAGGTAATTGATTTGTATGGCACACTTGAACTCATAAGTAAAAAAATGACGAATGGTAAGTAAAAGGTTGGTATTCAATTACCGAGGATAATATGAGAAACAAACGCTCTGATTTTCTTTGTTATAAATTTCTAAAATTCTCATATTTCAAAAAGAAAATCTATATTCTCCCCTTTTTCTCATCTTATTCTCCCCAAACGTATATACGAATTACGCATAAAGTTTAGACACAGCTGACAATCTGTGCCGTTCTGTCTGCTTGTGACTTATTATGTCTTTGTTAACTGATATATTTGAGCAGATTCGTTTTTTTTCAGATTGCGTTCTCAACGTTGTTTCTTTCTGTATTTGACGCGAACAATCTGATTTATTTTACTGCAACAACTGACATCTCTGAAATTTATTTTATGTCTATTTTTGCTACATCGCATTATCAGTTTAATCAATAAGAGGAAGATTGCACCATCTCCGGGTTGCACTTTAATTTCGTTTCAAATTTAATTTCATTTCAAATAAATTATGATGGTCTCATACGATTGGACAAGGATAGTTTTAATTATGCAAATCAACTCATACACTTTACATTGCGAGGCATTTCCTGTATCCGATTTTTTTATCCAAATGGAATTATGAAATTATGAAATGAGAGAAGAATAGTTAAAAAACCACACGGAATTTCTTGTTGAACCCGAGTTTTTAAAACATTTTCTATGAAACAGAAGCAGTTTCTACGCATTTCCCTATTGTCTAGCCATGCTGAGTTTCCCAAAATAAATTATGTTTATTAAAGAACAACAGAGTTCTATTCGCAATAACTTTTTAAAAACCTTGGAGAATGAAGATAGTATGCTTTTTGGTCGAAAATTCTGCTCATTAAAAAACGGTTAATGTTATAACTGAAAGCTTTAAACTATCCGGAAAGATTCAAATTTCCAGTGAGTTGTTTATAATAAATATTGATGGTTCAGAAATTTCTTAGTGAACTTCCATTTTCAAACTGAGTGATATATATATATATATATATATATATATATATATATATATATATATATATATATATATATATATATATATAAATCACTTAGAAATATATATTCCACATAGAAAGAATAGTGGATTCATGTTTATTTTCCTTATAACTGATGTTAGGTATTTTTTTTTTATTAATTCAATTAGATTTTTTAAATAAAAATAATAAAAATAATTTCATTCCCCTAGATTTTGCCCATTTCGTTTGGATATTTATATGTCATAAATTTTTGTTTTAAATTAATTATGTGTTTAACAACATTCAAAGTCGTAAGAATTTTAGTTTGTGATTTCTCTGTCTGCTTTTCTAAATTATTTCTTTTTATCTTTTTGAGTAGTAAGTAGTTGAGTATTAAGCATTCCTACGGATTTTATCATATGGTTTTTGCTTTATTTATGGTGAGATATGATATTTGTAAAATTTCCAATTGTTTTGTTTTTCATTCATATTATTTCATATTATTTTTTGATTTTTTATCACATATATGCATTTAATTACCTATTTACATCACTTACTTCCAGTGAATAGGTTTCCATCCACGATTCTTTTTTAATACCTGTTTAAATTTTGAAGAATTTTCTATCGCATTTTTTTTAAAACCCTATATTACTTAGCTGAACGTTTGCTCTAAAATAGGGTTATTAATTGAGTCCGCAGGTCAGATATATGGAACTCGTCTAACTGTGTGACACAACCTAACTCAGTTTTTTTTTTGTCTGCCTGCTCTTGTCTGTCTTGCCTTGCCTGTCTAGTTTTGGCTGTCTAGTCTTGACTGTCTAGTTTTGTCTGTTTAGTCTTGTCTGTCCAGTATTATCTGTCCAGTCTTGTCTGTCTAGTCTTATCTGTCTAGTCTTGTCTGTCTAGTCTTGTCTATCTAGTCTTGTCTGTCTAGTCTTGTCTGTCTAGTCTTGTCTGTCTAGTCTTGTCTGTCTAGTCTTGTCTGTCTAGTCTTGTCTGTCTAGTCTTGTCTGTCTAGTCTTGTCTGTCTAGTCTTGTCTGTCTAGTCTTGTCTGTCTAGTCTTGTCTGTCTAGTCTTGTCTGTCTAGTCTTGTCTGTCTAGTCTTGTCTGTCTAGTCTTGTCTGTCTAGTCTTGTCTGTCTAGTCTTGTCTGTCTAGTCTTGTCTGTCTAGTCTTGTCTGTCTAGTCTTGTCTGTCTAGTCTTGTCTGTCTAGTCTTGTCTGTCTAGTCTTGTCTGTCTAGTCTTGTCTGTCTAGTCTTGTCTGTCTAGTCTTGTCTGTCTAGTCTTGTCTGTCTAGTCTTGTCTGTCTAGTCTTGTCTGTCTAGTCTTGTCTGTCTAGTCTTGTCTGTCTAGTCTTGTCTGTCTAGTCTTGTCTGTCTAGTCTTGTCTGTCTAGTCTTGTCTGTCTAGTCTTGTCTGTCTAGTCTTGTCTGTCTAGTCTTGTCTGTCTAGTCTTGTCTGTCTAGTCTTGTCTGTCTAGTCTTGTCTGTCTAGTCTTGTCTGTCTAGTCTTGTCTGTCTAGTCTTGTCTGTCTAGTCTTGTCTGTCTAGTCTTGTCTGTCTAGTCTTGTCTGTCTAGTCTTGTCTGTCTAGTCTTGTCTGTCTAGTCTGTCTAGTCTGTCTAGTCTGTCTAGTCTGTCTAGTCTTGTCTGTCTAGTCTTGTCTGTCTAGTCTTGTCTGTCTAGTCTTGTATGTCTAGTCTTGTCTGTCTAGTCTTGTCTATCTAGTCTTGTCTGTCTAGTCTTGTCTGTCTAGTCTTGTCTGTCTAGTCTTGTCTGTCTAGTCTTGTCTGTCTAGTCTTGTCTGTCTAGTCTTGTCTGTCTAGTCTTGTCTGTCTAGTCTTGTCTGTCTAGTCTTTTCTGTCTAGTCTTGTCTGTCTAGTCTTGTCTGTCTAGTCTTGTCTGTCTAGTCTTGTCTGTCTAGTCTTGTCTGTCTAGTCTTGTCTGTCTAGTCTTGTCTGTCTAGTCTTGTCTGTCTAGTCTTGTCTGTCTAGTCTTGTCTGTCTAGTCTTGTCTGTCTAGTCTTGTCTGTCTAGTCTTGTCTGTCTAGTCTTGTCTGTCTAGTCTTGTCTGTCTAGTCTTGTCTGTCTAGTCTTGTCTGTCTAGTCTTGTCTGTCTAGTCTTGTCTGTCTAGTCTTGTCTGTCTAGTCTTGTCTGTCTAGTCTTGTCTGTCTAGTCTTGTCTGTCTAGTCTTGTCTGTCTAGTCTTGTCTGTCTAGTCTTGTCTGTCTAGTCTTGTCTGTCTAGTCTTGTCTGTCTAGTCTTGTCTGTCTAGTCTTGTCTGTCTAGTCTTGTCTGTCTAGTCTTGTCTGTCTAGTCTTGTCTGTCTAGTCTTGTCTGTCTAGTCTTGTCTGTCTAGTCTTGTCTGTCTAGTCTTGTCTGTCTAGTCTTGTCTGTCTAGTCTTGTCTGTCTAGTCTTGTCTGTCTAGTCTTGTCTGTCTAGTCTTGTCTGTCTAGTCTTGTCTGTCTAGTCTTGTCTGTCTAGTCTTGTCTGTCTAGTCTTGTCTGTCTAGTCTTGTCTGTCTAGTCTTGTCTGTCTAGTCTTGTCTGTCTAGTCTTGTCTGTCTAGTCTTGTCTGTCTAGTCTTGTCTGTCTAGTCTTGTCTGTCTAGTCTTGTCTGTCTAGTCTTGTCTGTCTAGTCTTGTCTGTCTAGTCTTGTCTGTCTAGTCTTGTCTGTCTAGTCTTGTCTGTCTAGTCTTGTCTGTCTAGTCAAATCAAATCAAATATATTTTATTTCATTATTTAAGATTATTAACAATATTCTAAATGAAATATGTCAAACAGAAAAGACAATCAATATAAAAAATATAAAAAAAGCTTTACAAATAACAAATAAATATACATGTATAAACAATTCACATGTAGTACAATTTTAGGTAATATTTATTTTTGAATAAAATTCCTCCATATTGTAAGGTTCAATCATGTTAATTATGGTATATAGTTTCTTTTTAAATTCGTTTAATTGCTTAATATGTTTAATGTCTTTTGGTAGCCTGTTGTAGAGTTTAATGCTGCTATAAGGTGGGTTTCTTTCGGACATTGATAGGTTGTGTTTCGGCAAATCATACAGGTCATTATTATAACGTGTTCTCCTTTCGGTCGGCTTATGGAAACCTACGAATAAGTCCTTATGTCTGTAAATAAACAGAATACTTTCATAGATGTAGACTCCTGTAGTTGTAAGTATATTTGCTTTTCTAAAAACACCCCTACATGTTTCCCGGTATTGCAAATTGTGTAAAATCCGGATAGCTTGCTTTTGTACCCTAAAAACAATCCTTATGTTTGTACTATTACCCCAGAATATAATTCCGTATCTTAAATGCGAATGGAAATTAGAAAAATACACCAGCCGTAAGACTTCATCATCTGTATATTGACGGAGGGTTCTCAAAGCAAAAACTGCTTTGTTGAGCCTCTTGCTGACATGCCTGATATGAGATGTCCAATCTAGCTTATTATCGATGTGCAGTCCTAGAAGCCTTACTGATTGTTGTACCTTTATCGTCTCGTCTTCAAATTCAATTTCTTCCGGATAACTCGAGGGGCATCTACTAGTTTGAAATATAATTATCTGGGTTTTATCTTTGTTTACTAACAATTTGTTATTGGTAAACCATGCCACCATAGCCGACATAGCCAACTTAGTGTTCTGACTAATGTCTTCCACAGACTTATTGGTTAATAGAACAGTCGTATCGTCCGCGTAGTTAATCATGGTATGTTGCGGAATGATGGCCGTTTGAGGTAAGTCATTTAAGAATATTGTGAAAAGTAGAGGTCCTATTGTGCTACCTTGTGGTATTCCCAAATTTACGGTCCTTAAATTGGAATTAACGAATCCATGCGGAGTATTCAGTTTAGTGCTTTGTGTTCTGTTTTTTAAGTAGGAACTAATCCAATTTAATGCCACTCCTCTGATACCATACTTTGAAAGTTTATCCAGCAATATACCATGATCAACCAGGTCATATGCCTTAGAGAGATCCATTAGCATCCCAACAGGGATATAACGTGATTCTAAATGGTGTATTATGTCGCTAACGAACTCATAGCAGGCCGTGTCCGTGTTTCTTCCTTTTATAAATCCGTGTTGTTGGTTATTTATTGTGTTTTGTTTCTTGAAGAAGGAGAGTAATCTTTTACACATAAGTCTTTCGAAAACTTTCGAGAAAACCGACAAAACATTTATGGGTCTATAGTTACCTATGACAGCTTTATCTCCCGATTTATATAACGGGGTGATCAGTCCAGTTTTTAACTTCTCCGGAAATTTGCCCGTTTTCCAGGAGTTATTGATGATATGTTCAAGTGGGTGGAGGATATATGAGAGCACACTTTTTAAAATTTTGGAGGAAATTTCATCATGGCCCGCACTTATTTTATTTTGTAAATTCATGATGGTATTATAAAGTTCATCCTTACTAACTGGTGTTAAAAATATCGATTTTGTAGAAGTCTTCACTATATTATCTTTATAGTCCGTATTATTTAGAGAGTCCGCTAAGTTTTTAGGAATGTTTGCGAAAAAATTATTTATGTTGTTGGCACTTGTCCATGGGTCCTCATTGTGGTTAACATAGGGTTCGTTGCACTTTTTCATCTCCGTTATTTTTCTAATTATATTCCATGTAGTTTTTTGGCGATTTGGTGACACTTCAATTTGTTTTTTAAAAGAATCTTTTTTATCTTTCCTAAGTAACTTGATATATCTTCTACGAAGGTTATTGTAAATACTTTTAACTGCTGGGTTGTGGAACGCTAACATTTGAAAGAGTTGCAGGTCTTTTTGCAACTGCACCAAATGCCGGTTAGTGTGTGCTGATTGAGATGTTCGTCTAGAGTTAGATATAGGAGTTCTGGGGAAAGCTTCCTCGAAGTTCTCTCGGAGGATATCCATGAAAAAATTCCACTGACTGTCGATGTCATTACCATCGATTTCTAGTAAATCGTCCCAACTAGCTGACTCCATTAATCTCTTAAAGAAGTTCATATTTTCTTCATTAAAAAATCTTGTGTATCTAGTGGTCGCGGCTACTGCTGCAGTATCAAAATCCATGCTGAGTATCTGTGCATAATGATCGGAGATATGGTGGTCCCTGGTCACAACGCTGTATGTTGTATTAATTCTTACAATTAAGTTATCAAGGCATGAACCAGAATCAGGGTGGCTTATTTCCCTTGAGGCCATAACCGCATTAAAAGATTCAAGCAGAGACAAGAATTGATAGCTTGTGCTTGAGCTTTTCAAGATATTTATATTATAGTCTCCAGCTATTACAAATCCAGTGTCTTCTTTGGAAAGATATTCCAGGAGTTCATGTACTTTCATTATAAAAATCTTATTATTTGTTAGTGGCGCTCTATAAAGGCTTATAATGATCAGTACCTTTCCGTTAATTTTTGTTTCTATGGCGGAAACTTCAAAAATATGCTTCTCTGCAATAGTATTAATATCACGTCTGATTCTGTATGTTGTTCCTTTTTTACAGTATATGGCCGATCCCCCATGTTCTCCCTTTTCTCGACAGAAATGGGAAGCCAGTTCGTAGTTATTAATTCTTAATAATTCAAGTTGATCCGTGTTCTGCCAATGCTCAGTTATAACTAGGAATTTGCATTGATTGTACTTTTCAAGCATATACTCAATTCTATCTATCGCATTACCGACAGATTGGGCATTTTGATTTATAAGGATAACTTTAGTAATAGTGCTAGACGTTGCGGACTTAGGGGAAAATGGACGGTTGGTACCTGTATATGTTGTTTTATAATTAATTTTTAGTGCCTTACTTTGTCTTCTCTCGGATTCGGAAAAAACCACCGATTAACGCATGCATATTTTGGCCAGGTGTCTGGATTATATAAATCATTTAAAAACTCAAACGGCACAGAGATTTTGAAAGAAGAATACTCTTCGGGATGTTTTGACTCTAATTGTTTACATAGTGCTGAGTGTATGTTTTTGCTACGAAGATGGTCGATTATGTGTAATTGCGTGAGAGTTGGTTCCAATTTATAAACATGAATGTGGGCCCATTTCTTAGCTGCTTTAATTGTTGTTGTTTCGGAGTTACCGTGTATTATTTTAGATTGTCTGTTCCGTCGCTGTTTTCTTTTTTGTGTCTCCCAAATATTTTCCTTATCATTTATGTTTTCAAAGCTTTTTTCTGTGTCCTCACTGGAATGCGCTTTTTGTTTTCTCGGTATGGTTCCAACATTTTTATCACGTTTGGATTCGACTATATCAGTGTTGGGATGCCGATGATCAACCTCTTCTGTCTCACTTAGTCCCATAGGTTTTCGAGTAGTATTTAACTCTTCGCGCAGTTCTAATGCCCGTGAATCTAATTTAACGTTCTCCTCGTTCATTTTAATCAATTTTTCAATAGCTAAACTTTGTTTAGTAATTATGGCGTTTAAATTATTCTCCACTACCTCTATTTCCTTTTTCACTATTGCAGATATCAAGTCTTTAAAATCCTGACTTGCCAGATATTCTAAAATTTTTTCACTATGTCCTTCCATAGTTTTTGAGCGTAATTCCCTCGACATAATGTATTTAACTTTAACTAACTTGCACGTTTAAACACAACATAAACTATTTAAACGCACTTTCAACAGTTTTAGCAATAACTTTGCCTCATTCAATTCCGAATTTCTCGCGCGACTGCTCACCTCGACGTTCGAGATGAAAATAGTCTTGTCTGTCTAGTCTTGTCTGTCTAGTCTTGTCTGTCTAGTCTTGTCTGTCTAGTCTTGTCTGTCTAGTCTTGTCTGTCTAGTCTTGTCTGTCTAGTCTTGTCTGTCTAGTCTTGTCTGTCTAGTCTTGTCTGTCTAGTCTTGTCTGTCTAGTCTTGTCTGTCTAGTCTTGTCTGTCTAGTCTTGTCTGTCTAGTCTTGTCTGTCTAGTCTTGTCTGTCTAGTCTTGTCTGTCCAGTCTTGTCTGTCTAGTCTTGTCTGTCTAGTCTTGTCTGTCTAGTCTTGTCTGTCTAGTCTTGTCTGTCTAGTCTTGTCTGTCTAGTCTTGTCTGTCAAGTCTTGTCTGTCTAGTCTTGTCTGTCTAGTCTTGTCTGTCTAGTCTTGTCTGTCTAGTCTTGTCTGTCTAGTCTTGTCTGTCTAGTCTTGTCTGTCTAGTCTTGTCTGTCTAGTCTTGTCTGTCTAGTCTTGTCTGTCTAGTCTTGTCTGTCTAGTCTTGTCTGTCTAGTCTTGTCTGTCTAGTCTTGTCTGTCTAGTCTTGTCTGTCTAGTCTTGTCTGTCTAGTCTTGTCTGTCTAGTCTTGTCTGTCTAGTCTTGTCTGTCTAGTCTTGTCTGTCTAGTCTTGTCTGTCTAGTCTTGTCTGTCTAGTCTTGTCTGTCTAGTCTTGTCTGTCTAGTCTTGTCTGTCTAGTCTTGTCTGTCTAGTCTTGTCTGTCTAGTCTTGTCTGTCTAGTCTTGTCTGTCTAGTCTTGTCTGTCTAGTCTTGTCTGTCTAGTCTTGTCTGTCTAGTCTTGTCTGTCTAGTCTTGTCTGTCTAGTCTTGTCTGTCTAGTCTTGTCTGTCTAGTCTTGTCTGTCTAGTCTTGTCTGTCTAGTCTTGTCTGTCTAGTCTTGTCTGTCTAGTCTTGTCTGTCTAGTCTTGTCTGTCTAGTCTTGTCTGTCTAGTCTTGTCTGTCTAGTCTTGTCTGTCTAGTCTTGTCTGTCTAGTCTTGTCTGTCTAGTCTTGTCTGTCTAGTCTTGTCTGTCTAGTCTTGTCTGTCTAGTCTTGTCTGTCTAGTCTTGTCTGTCTAGTCTTGTCTGTCTAGTCTTGTCTGTCTAGTCTTGTCTGTCTAGTCTTGTCTGTCTAGTCTTGTCTGTCTAGTCTTGTCTGTCTAGTCTTGTCTGTCTAGTCTTGTCTGTCTAGTCTTGTCTGTCTAGTCTTGTCTGTCTAGTCTTGTCTGTCTAGTCTTGTCTGTCTAGTCTTGTCTGTCTAGTCTTGTCTGTCTAGTCTTGTCTGTCTAGTCTTGTCTGTCTAGTCTTGTCTGTCTAGTCTTGTCTGTCTAGTCTTGTCTGTCTAGTCTTGTCTGTCTAGTCTTGTCTGTCTAGTCTTGTCTGTCTAGTCTTGTCTGTCTAGTCTTGTCTGTCTAGTCTTGTCTGTCTAGTCTTGTCTGTCTAGTCTTGTCTGTCTAGTCTTGTCTGTCTAGTCTTGTCTGTCTAGTCTTGTCTGTCTAGTCTTGTCTGTCTAGTCTTGTCTGTCTAGTCTTGTCTGTCTAGTCTTGTCTGTCTAGTCTTGTCTGTCTAGTCTTGTCTGTCTGGTCTTGTCTGTCTAGTCTTGTCTGTCTAGTCTTGTCTGTCCAGTCTTGTCTGCCTAGCCTTGTCTGTCTAGTCTTGTCTGTCAAGCCTTGTCTGTCTAGTCTTGTCTGTCTAGTCTTGTCTGTCTAGTCTTGTCTGTCTAGTCTTGTCTGTCTAGTCTTGTTTGTCTAGTCTTGTCTGTCTAGTCTTGTCTGTCTAGTCTTGTCTGTCTAGTCTTGTCTGTCTAGTCTTGTCTGTCTTGTCTTGTCTGTCTAGTCTTGTCTGTCTAGTCTTGTCTGTCTAGTCTTGTCTGTCTAGTCTTGTCTGTCTAGTCTTGTCTGTCTAGTCTAGACAGGTGTTGAAGTATAGGTTTATAGGGTGGTAAAATTTCTTTTTTCTATTTAATGGGGTTTTAGTTTCACAACTTTTTTATTATTTTTTTATTGTTTTATTTTGTATGTATATTTTGTATGGAAATTATTTTAATTATGCCAATAAAGGTTATTATTATTAGTCTTGTCTGTCTAGTCTTGTCTGTCTAGTCTTGTCTGTCTAGTCTTGTCTGTCTAGTCTTGTCTGTCTAGTCTTGTCAGTCTAGTCTTGTCTGTCTAGTCTTGTCTGTCTAGTCTTGTCTGTCTAGTCTTGTCTGTCTAGTCTTGTCTGTCTAGTCTTGTCTGTCTAGTCTTGTCTGTCTAGTCTTGTCTGTCTAGTCTTGTCTGTCTAGTCTTGTCTGTCTAGTCTTGTCTGTCTAGTCTTGTCTGTCTAGTCTTGTCTGTCTAGTCTTGTCTGTCTAGTCTTGTCTGTCTAGTCTTGTCTGTCTAGTCTTGTCTGTCTAGTCTTGTCTGTCTAGTCTTGTCTGTCTAGTCTTGTCTGTCTAGTCTTGTCTGTCTAGTCTTGTCTGTCTAGTCTTGTCTGTCTAGTCTTGTCTGTCTAGTCTTGTCTGTCTAGTCTTGTCTGTCTAGTCTTGTCTGTCTAGTCTTGTCTGTCTAGTCTTGTCTGTCTAGTCTTGTCTGTCTAGTCTTGTCTGTCTAGTCTTGTCTGTCTAGTCTTGTCTGTCTAGTCTTGTCTGTCTAGTCTTGTCTGTCTAGTCTTGTCTGTCTAGTCTTGTCTGTCTAGTCTTGTCTGTCTAGTCTTGTCTGTCTAGTCTTGTCTGTCTAGTCTTGTCTGTCTAGTCTTGTCTGTCTAGTCTTGTCTGTCTAGTCTTGTCTGTCTAGTCTTGTCTGTCTAGTCTTGTCTGTCTAGTCTTGTCTGTCTAGTCTTGTCTGTCTAGTCTTGTCTGCTCTAGTCTTGTCTGTCTAGTCTTGTCTGTCTAGTCTTGTCTGTCTAGTCTTGTCTGTCTAGTCTTGTCTGTCTAGTCTTGTCTGTCTAGTCTTGTCTGTCTAGTCTTGTCTGTCTAGTCTTGTCTGTCTAGTCTTGTCTGTCTAGTCTTGTCTGTCTAGTCTTGTCTGTCTAGTCTTGTCTGTCTAGTCTTGTCTGTCTAGTCTTGTCTGTCTAGTCTTGTCTGTCTAGTCTTGTCTGTCTAGTCTTGTCTGTCTAGTCTTGTCTGTCTAGTCTTGTCTGTCTAGTCTTGTCTGTCTAGTCTTGTCTGTCTAGTCTTGTCTGTCTAGTCTTGTCTGTCTAGTCTTGTCTGTCTAGTCTTGTCTGTCTAGTCTTGTCTGTCTAGTCTTGTCTGTCTAGTCTTGTCTGTCTAGTCTTGTCTGTCTAGTCTTGTCTGTCTAGTCTTGTCTGTCTAGTCTTGTCTGTCTAGTCTTGTCTGTCTAGTCTTGTCTGTCTAGTCTTGTCTGTCTAGTCTTGTCTGTCTAGTCTTGTCTGTCTAGTCTTGTCTGTCTAGTCTTGTCTGTCTAGTCTTGTCTGTCTAGTCTTGTCTGTCTAGTCTTGTCTGTCTAGTCTTGTCTGTCTAGTCTTGTCTGTCTAGTCTTGTCTGTCTAGTCTTGTCTGTCTAGTCTTGTCTGTCTAGTCTTGTCTGTCTAGTCTTGTCTGTCTAGTCTTGTCTGTCTAGTCTTGTCTGTCTAGTCTTGTCTGTCTAGTCTTGTCTGTCTAGTCTTGTCTGTCTAGTCTTGTCTGTCTAGTCTTGTCTGTCTAGTCTTGCCTGTCTAGTCTTGTCTGTCTAGTCTTGTCTGTCTAGTCTTGTCTGTCTAGTCTTGTCTGTCTAGTCTTGTCTAGTCTTGTCTGTCTAGTCTTGTCTGTCGTAGTCTTGTCTGTCTAGTCTTGTCTGTCTAGTCTTGTCTGTCTAGTCTTGTCTGTCTAGTCTTGTCTGTCTAGTCTTGTCTGTCTAGTCTTGTCTGTCTAGTCTTGTCTGTCTAGTCTTGTCTGTCTAGTCTTGTCTGTCTAGTCTTGTCTGTCTAGTCTTGTCTGTCTAGTCTTGTCTGTCTAGTCTTGTCTGTCTAGTCTTGTCTGTCTAGTCTTGTCTGTCTAGTCTTGTCTGTCTAGTCTTGTCTGTCTAGTCTTGTCTGTCTAGTCTTGTCTGTCTAGTCTTGTCTGTCTAGTCTTGTCTGTCTAGTCTTGTCTGTCTAGTCTTGTCTGTCTAGTCTTGTCTGTCTAGTCTTGTCTGTCTAGTCTTGTCTGTCTAGTCTTGTCTGTCTAGTCTTGTCTGTCTAGTCTTGTCTGTCTAGTCTTGTCTGTCTAGTCTTGTCTGTCTAGTCTTGTCTGTCTAGTCTTGTCTGTCTAGTCTTGTCTGTCTAGTCTTGTCTGTCTAGTCTTGTCTGTCTAGTCTTGTCTGTCTAGTCTTGTCTGTCTAGTCTTGTCTGTCTAGTCTTGTCTGTCTAGTCTTGTCTGTCTAGTCTTGTCTGTCTAGTCTTGTCTGTCTAGTCTTGTCTGTCTAGTCTTGTCTGTCTAGTCTTGTCTGTCTAGTCTTGTCTGTCTAGTCTTGTCTGTCTAGTCTTGTCTGTCTAGTCTTGTCTGTCTAGTCTTGTCTGTCTAGTCTTGTCTGTCTAGTCTTGTCTGTCTAGTCTTGTCTGTCTAGTCTTGTCTGTCTAGTCTTGTCTGTCTAGTCTTTGTCTGTCTGTCTAGTCTTGTCTGTCTAGTCTTGTCTGTCTAGTCTTGTCTGTCTAGTCTTGTCTGTCTAGTCTTGTCTGTCTAGTCTTGTCTGTCTAGTCTTGTCTGTCTAGTCTTGTCTGTCTAGTCTTGTCTGTCTAGTCTTGTCTGTCTAGTCTTGTCTGTCTAGTCTTGTCTGTCTAGTCTTGTCTGTCTAGTCTTGTCTGTCTAGTCTTGTCTGTCTAGTCTTGTCTGTCTAGTCTTGTCTGTCTAGTCTTGTCTGTCTAGTCTTGTCTGTCTAGTCTTGTCTGTCTAGTCTTGTCTGTCTAGTCTTGTCTGTCTAGTCTTGTCTGTCTAGTCTTGTCTGTCTAGTCTTGTCTGTCTAGTCTTGTCTGTCTAGTCTTGTCTGTCTAGTCTTGTCTGTCTAGTCTTGTCTGTCTAGTCTTGTCTGTCTAGTCTTGTCTGTCTAGTCTTGTCTGTCTAGTCTTGTCTGTCTAGTCTTGTCTGTCTAGTCTTGTCTGTCTAGTCTTGTCTGTCTAGTCTTGTCTGTCTAGTCTTGTCTGTCTAGTCTTGTCTGTCTAGTCTTGTCTGTCTAGTCTTGTCTGTCTAGTCTTGTCTGTCTAGTCTTGTCTGTCTAGTCTTGTCTGTCTAGTCTTGTCTGTCTAGTCTTGTCTGTCTAGTCTTGTCTGTCTAGTCTTGTCTGTCTAGTCTTGTCTGTCTAGTCTTGTCTGTCTAGTCTTGTCTGTCTAGTCTTGTCTGTCTAGTCTTGTCTGTCTAGTCTTGTCTGTCTAGTCTTGTCTGTCTAGTCTTGTCTGTCTAGTCTTGTCTGTCTAGTCTTGTCTGTCTAGTCTTGTCTGTCTAGTCTTGTCTGTCTAGTCTTGTCTGTCTAGTCTTGTCTGTCTAGTCTTGTCTGTCTAGTCTTGTCTGTCTAGTCTTGTCTGTCTAGTCTTGTCTGTCTAGTCTTGTCTGTCTAGTCTTGTCTGTCTAGTCTTGTCTGTCTAGTCTTGTCTGTCTAGTCTTGTCTGTCTAGTCTTGTCTGTCTAGTCTTGTCTGTCTAGTCTTGTCTGTCTAGTCTTGTCTGTCTAGTCTTGTCTGTCTAGTCTTGTCTGTCTAGTCTTGTCTGTCTAGTCTTGTCTGTCTAGTCTTGTCTGTCTAGTCTTGTCTGTCTAGTCTTGTCTGTCTAGTCTTGTCTGTCTAGTCTTGTCTGTCTAGTCTTGTCTGTCTAGTCTTGTCTGTCTAGTCTTGTCTGTCTAGTCTTGTCTGTCTAGTCTTGTCTGTCTAGTCTTGTCTGTCTAGTCTTGTCTGTCTAGTCTTGTCTGTCTAGTCTTGTCTGTCTAGTCTTGTCTGTCTAGTCTTGTCTGTCTAGTCTTGTCTGTCTAGTCTTGTCTGTCTAGTCTTGTCTGTCTAGTCTTGTCTGTCTAGTCTTGTCTGTCTAGTCTTGTCTGTCTAGTCTTGTCTGTCTAGTCTTGTCTGTCTAGTCTTGTCTGTCTAGTCTTGTCTGTCTAGTCTTGTCTGTCTAGTCTTGTCTGTCTAGTCTTGTCTGTCTAGTCTTGTCTGTCTAGTCTTGTCTGTCTAGTCTTGTCTGTCTAGTCTTGTCTGTCTAGTCTTGTCTGTCTAGTCTTGTCTGTCTAGTCTTGTCTGTCTAGTCTTGTCTGTCTAGTCTTGTCTGTCTAGTCTTGTCTGTCTAGTCTTGTCTGTCTAGTCTTGTCTGTCTAGTCTTGTCTGTCTAGTCTTGTCTGTCTAGTCTTGTCTGTCTAGTCTTGTCTGTCTAGTCTTGTCTGTCTAGTCTTGTCTGTCTAGTCTTGTCTGTCTAGTCTTGTCTGTCTAGTCTTGTCTGTCTAGTCTTGTCTGTCTAGTCTTGTCTGTCTAGTCTTGTCTGTCTAGTCTTGTCTGTCTAGTCTTGTCTGTCTAGTCTTGTCTGTCTAGTCTTGTCTGTCTAGTCTTGTCTGTCTAGTCTTGTCTGTCTAGTCTTGTCTGTCTAGTCTTGTCTGTCTAGTCTTGTCTGTCTAGTCTTGTCTGTCTAGTCTTGTCTGTCTAGTCTTGTCTGTCTAGTCTTGTCTGTCTAGTCTTGTCTGTCTAGTCTTGTCTGTCTAGTCTTGTCTGTCTAGTCTTGTCTGTCTAGTCTTGTCTGTCTAGTCTTGTCTGTCTAGTCTTGTCTGTCTAGTCTTGTCTGTCTAGTCTTGTCTGTCTAGTCTTGTCTGTCTAGTCTTGTCTGTCTAGTCTTGTCTGTCTAGTCTTGTCTGTCTAGTCTTGTCTGTCTAGTCTTGTCTGTCTAGTCTTGTCTGTCTAGTCTTGTCTGTCTAGTCTTGTCTGTCTAGTCTTGTCTGTCTAGTCTTGTCTGTCTAGTCTTGTCTGTCTAGTCTTGTCTGTCTAGTCTTGTCTGTCTAGTCTTGTCTGTCTAGTCTTGTCTGTCTAGTCTTGTCTGTCTAGTCTTGTCTGTCTAGTCTTGTCTGTCTAGTCTTGTCTGTCTAGTCTTGTCTGTCTAGTCTTGTCTGTCTAGTCTTGTCTGTCTAGTCTTGTCTGTCTAGTCTTGTCTGTCTAGTCTTGTCTGTCTAGTCTTGTCTGTCTAGTCTTGTCTTGTCTGTCTAGTCTTGTCTGTCTAGTCTTGTCTGTCTAGTCTTGTCTGTCTAGTCTTGTCTGTCTAGTCTTGTCTGTCTAGTCTTGTCTGTCTAGTCTTGTCTGTCTAGTCTTGTCTGTCTAGTCTTGTCTGTCTAGTCTTGTCTGTCCAGTCTTGTCTGTCTAGTCTTGTCTGTCCAGTGTTGTCTGTCTAGTCTTGTCTGTCTAGTCTTGTCTGTCTAGTCTTGTCTGTCTAGTCTTGTCTGTCTAGTCTTGTCTGTCTAGTCTTGTCTGTCTAGTCTTGTCTGTCTAGTCTTGTCTGTCTAGTCTTGTCTGTCTAGACTTGTCTGTCTAGTCTTGTCTGTCTAGTCTTGTCTGTCTAGTCTTGTCTGTCTAGTCTTGTCTGTCTAGTCTTGCCTCTATAGTCTTGTCTGCCTAGTCTTATCTGCCTAGTCTTGTCTGTCTAGTCCTGTCTGTCTAGTCTTGTCCGTCTAGTCTTGTCTGTCTAGTCTTGTGTGTCTAGTCTTGTCTGTCTAGTCTTGTCTGTCTAGTCTTGTCTGTCTAGTCCTGTCTGTCTAGTCCTGTCTGTCTAGTCTGGTCTGTCTAGTCTTGTCTGTCTAGTCTTGTCTGTCTAGTCTTGTCTGTCTAGTCTTGTCTGTCTAGTCTTGTCTGTCTAGTCTTGTCTGTCTAGTCTTGTCTGTCTAGTCTTGTCTGTTAGTCTTGTCTGTCTAGTCTTGTCTGTCTAGTCTTGTCTGTCTAGTCTTGTCTGTCTAGTCTTGTCTGTCTAGTCTTGTCTGTCTAGTCTTGTCTGTCTAGTCTTGTCTGTCTAGTCTTGTCTGTCTAGTCTTGTCTGTCTAGTCTTGTCTGTCTAGTCTTGTCTGTCTAGTCTTGTCTGTCTAGTCTTGTCGGTCTAGTCTTGTCTGTCTAGTCATGTCTGTCTAGTCTTGTCTGTCTAGTCTTGTCTGTCTAGTCTTGTCTGTCTAGTCTTGTCTGTCTAGTCTTGTCTGTCTAGTCTTGTCTGTCTAGTCTTGTCTGTCTAGTCTTGTCTGTCTAGTCTTGTCTGTCTAGTCTGGTCTGTCTAGTCTTGTCTGTCTAGTCTTGTCTGTCTACGTCTTGTCTGTCTAGTCTTGTCTGTCTAGTCTTGTCTGTCTAGTCTTCTCTGTCTAGTCTTGTCTGTCTAGTCTTGTCTGTCTAGTCTTGTCTGTCTAGTCTTGTCTGTCTAGTCTTGTCTGTCTAGTCTTGTCTGTCTAGTCTTGTCTGTCTAGTCTTGTCTGTCTAGTCTTGTCTGTCTAGTCTTGTCTGTCTAGTCTTGTCTGTCTAGTCTTGTCTAGTCTGTCTAGTCTGTCTAGTCTTGTCTGTCTAGTCTTGTCTGTCTAGTCTTGTCTGTCTAGTCTTGTCTGTCTAGTCTTGTCTGTCTAGTCTTGTCTGTCTAGTCTTGTCTGTCTAGTCTTGTCTGTCTAGTCTTGTCTGTCTAGTCTTGTCTGTCTAGTCTTGTCTGTCTAGTCTTGTCTGTCTAGTCTTGTCTGTCTAGTCTTGTCTGTCTAGTCTTGTCTGTCTAGTCTTGTCTGTCTAGTCTTGTCTGTCTAGTCTTGTCTGTCTAGTCTTGTCTGTCTAGTCTTGTCTGTCTAGTCTTGTCTGTCTAGTCTTGTCTGTCTAGTCTTGTCTGTCTAGTCTTGTCTGTCTAGTCTTGTCTGTCTAGTCTTGTTGGTCTAGTCTTGTCTGTCTAGTCTTGTCTGTCTAGTCTTGTCTGTCTAGTCTTGTCTGTCTAGTCTTGTCTGTCTAGTCTTGTCTGTCTAGTCTTGTCTGTCTAGACTTGTCTGTCTAGACTTGTCTGTCTAGTCTTGTCTGTCTAGTCTTATCTGTCTAGTCTTGTCTGTCTAGTCTTGTCTGTCTAGTCTTGTCTGTCTAGTCTTGTCTGTCTAGTCTTGTCTGTCTAGTCTTGTCTGTCTAGTCTTGTCTGTCTAGTCTTGTCTGTCTAGTCTTGTCTGTCTAGTCTTGGCTGTCAAGTCTTGTCTGTCTAGTCTTGTCTGTCTAGTCTTGTCTGTCTAGTCTTGTCTGTCTAGTCTTGTCTGTCTAGTCTTGTCTGTCTAGTCTTGTCTGTCTAGTCTTGTCTGTCTAGTCTTGTCTGTCTAGTCTTGTCTGTCTAGTCTTGTCTGTCTAGTCTTGTCTGTCTAGTCTTGTCTGTCTAGTCTTGTCTGTCTAGTCTTGTCTGTCTAGCCTTGTCTGTCTAGTCTTGTCTGTCTAGTCTTGTCTGTCTAGTCTTGTCTGTCTAGTCTTGTCTGTCTAGTCTTGTCTGTCTAGTCTTGTCTGTCTAGTCTTGTCTGTCTAGTCTTGTCTGTCTAGTCTTGCCTGTCTAGTCTTGTCTGTCCAGTCTTGTCTGTCTAGTCTTGTCTGTCCAGTGTTGTCTGTCTAGTCTTGTCTGTCTAGTCTTGTCTGTCTAGTCTTGTCTGTCTAGTCTTGTCTGTCTAGTCTTGTCTGTCTAGTCTTGTCTGTCTAGTCTTGTCTGTCTAGTCTTGTCTGTCTAGTCTTGTCTGTCTAGTCTTGTCTGTCTAGTCTTGTCTGTCTAGTCTTGTCTGTCTAGTCTTGTCTGTCTAGTCTTGTCTGTCTAGTCTTGCCTCTATAGTCTTGTCTGCCTAGTCTTATCTGCCTAGTCTTGTCTGTCTAGTCCTGTCTGTCTAGTCTTGTCCGTCTAGTCTTGTCTGTCTAGTCTTGTCTGTCTAGTCTTGTCTGTCTAGTCTTGTCTGTCTAGTCTTGTCTGTCTAGTCCTGTCTGTCTAGTCCTGTCTGTCTAGTCTGGTCTGTCTAGTCTTGTCTGTCTAGTCTTGTCTGTCTAGTCTTGTCTGTCTAGTCTTGTCTGTCTAGTCTTGTCTGTCTAGTCTTGTCTGTCTAGTCTTGTCTGTCTAGTCTTGTCTGTCTAGTCTTGTCTGTCTAGTCTTGTCTGTCTAGTCTTGTCTGTCTAGTCTTGTCTGTCTAGTCTTGTCTGTCTAGTCTTGTCTGTCTAGTCTTGTCTGTCTAGTCTTGTCTGTCTAGTCTTGTCTGTCTAGTCTTGTCTGTCTAGTCTTGTCTGTCTAGTCTTGTCTGTCTAGTCTTGTCTGTCTAGTCTTGTCTGTCTAGTCTTGTCTGTCTAGTCTTGTCTGTCTAGTCTTGTCTGTCTAGTCTTGTCTGTCTAGTCTTGTCTGTCTAGTCTTGTCTAGTCTGTCTAGTCTTGTCTGTCTAGTCTTGTCTGTCTAGTCTTGTCTGTCTAGTCTTGTCTGTCTAGTCTTGTCTGTCTAGTCTTGTCTGTCTAGTCTTGTCTGTCTAGTCTTGTCTGTCTAGTCTTGTCTGTCTAGTCTTGTCTGTCTAGTCTTGTCTGTCTAGTCTTGTCTGTCTAGTCTTGTCTGTCTAGTCTTGTCTGTCTAGTCTTGTCTGTCTAGTCTTGTCTGTCTACTCTTGTCTGTCTAGTCTTGTCTGTCTAGTCTTGTCTGTCTAGTCTTGTCTGTCTAGTCTTGTCTGTCTAGTCTTGTCTGTCTAGTCTTGTCTGTCTAGTCTTGTCTGTCTAGTCTTGTCTGTCTAGTCTTGTCTGTCTAGTCTTGTCTGTCTAGTCTTGTCTGTCTAGTCTTGTCTGTCTAGTCTTGTCTGTCTAGTCTTGTCTGTCTAGTCTTGTCTGTCTAGTCTTGTCTGTCTAGTCTTGTCTGTCTAGTCTTGTCTGTCTCGTCTTGTCTGTCTAGTCTTGTCTGTCTAGTCTTGTCTGTCTAGTCTTGTCTGTCTAGTCTTGTCTGTCTAGTCTTGTCTGTCTAGTCTTGTCTGTCTAGTCTTGTCTGTCTAGTCTTGTCTGTCTAGTCTTGTCTGTCTAGTCTTGTCTGTCTAGTCTTGTCTGTCTAGTCTTGTCTGTCTCTTGTCTGTCTGTCTGTCTAGTCTTGTCTGTCTAGTCTTGTCTGTCTAGTCTTGTCTGTCTAGTCTTGTCTGTCTAGTCTTGTCTGTCTAGTCTTGTCTGTCTAGTCTTGTCTGTCTAGTCTTGTCTGTCTAGTCTTGTCTGTCTAGTCTTGTCTGTCTAGTCTTGTCTGTCTAGTCTTGTCTGTCTAGTCTTGTCTGTCTAGTCTTGTCTGTCTAGTCTTGTCTGTCTAGTCTTGTCTGTCTAGTCTTGTCTGTCTAGTCTTGTCTGTCTAGTCTTGTCTGTCTAGTCTTGTCTGTCTAGTCTTGTCTGTCTAGTCTTGTCTGTCTAGTCTTGTCTGTCTAGTCTTGTCTGTCTAGTCTTGTCTGTCTAGTCTTGTCTGTCTAGTCTTGTCTGTCTAGTCTTGTCTGTCTAGTCTTGTCTGTCTAGTCTTGTCTGTCTAGTCTTGTCTGTCTAGTCTTGTCTGTCTAGTCTTGTCTGTCTAGTCTTGTCTGTCTAGTCTTGTCTGTCTAGTCTTGTCTGTCTAGTCTTGTCTCTCTAGTCTTGTCTGTCTAGTCTTGCCTCTCTAGTCTTGTCTGCCTAGTCTTGTCTGCCTAGTCTTGTCTGTCTAGTCTTGTCTGTCTAGTCTTGTCTGTCTAGTCTTGTCTGTCTAGTCTTGTCTGTCTAGTCTTGTCTGTCTAGTCTTGTCTGTCTAGTCTTGTCTGTCTAGTCTTGTCTGTCTAGTCTTGTCTGTCTAGTCTTGTCTGTCTAGTCTTGTCTGTCTAGTCTTGTCTGTCTAGTCTTGCCTCTCTAGTCTTGTCTGTCTAGTCTTGTCTGTCTAGTCTTGTCTGTCTAGTCTTGTCTGTCTAGTCTTGTCTGTCTAGTCTTGTCTGTCTAGTCTTGTCTGTCTAGTCTTGTCTGTCTAGTCTTGTCTGTCTAGTCTTGTCTGTCTAGTCTTGCCTCTCTAGTCTTGTCTGCCTAGTCTTGTCTGTCTAGTCTTGTCTGTCTAGTCTTGTCTGTCTAGTCTTGTCTGTCTAGTCTTGTCTGTCTAGTCTTGTCTGCCTAGTCTTGTCTGCATAGTCTTGTCTGTCTAGTCTTGTCTGTCTAGTCTTGTCTGTCTAGTCTTGTCTGTCTAGTCTTGTCTGTCTAGTCTTGTCTGTCTAGTCTTGTCTGTCTAGTCTTGTCTGTCTAGTCTTGTCTGTCTAGTCTTGTCTGTCTAGTCTTGTCTGTCTAGTCTTGTCTGTCTAGTCTTGTCTGTCTAGTCTTGTCTGTCTAGTCTTGTCTGTCTAGTCTTGTCTGTCTAGTCTTGTCTGTCTAGTCTTGTCTGTCTAGTCTTGTCTGTCTAGTCTTGTCTGTCTAGTCTTGTCTGTCTAGTCTTGTCTGTCTAGTCTTGTCTGTCTAGTCTTGTCTGTCTAGTCTTGTCTGTCTAGTCTTGTCTGTCTAGTCTTGTCTGTCTAGTCTTGTCTGTCTAGTCTTGTCTGTCTAGTCTTGTCTGTCTAGTCTTGTCTGTCTAGTCTTGTCTGTCTAGTCTTGTCTGTCTAGTCTTGTCTGTCTAGTCTTGTCTGTCTAGTCTTGTCTGTCTAGTCTTGTCTGTCTAGTCTTGTCTGTCTAGTCTTGTCTGTCTAGTCTTGTCTGTCTAGTCTTGTCTGTCTAGTCTTGTCTGTCTAGTCTTGTCTGTCTAGTCTTGTCTGTCTAGTCTTGTCTGTCTAGTCTTGTCTGTCTAGTCTTGTCTGTCTAGTCTGTCTTCTAGTCTTGTCTGTCTAGTCTTGTCTGTCTAGTCTTGTCTGTCTAGTCTTGTCTGTCTAGTCTTGTCTGTCTAGTCTTGTCTGTCTAGTCTTGCCTCTCTAGTCTTGTCTGCCTAGTTTTTCTGCCTAGTCTTGTCTGTCTAGTCTTGTCTGTCTAGTCTTGTCTGTCTAGTCTTGCCTGTCTAGTCTTGTCTGTCTAGTCTTGTCTGTCTAGTCTTGTCTGTCTAGTCTTGTCTGTCTAGTCTTGTCTGTCTAGTCTTGTCTGTCTAGTCTTGTCTGTCTAGTCTTGTCTGTCTAGTCTTGTCTGTCTAGTCTTGTCTGTCTAGTCTTGTCTGTCTAGTCTTGTCTGTCTAGTCTTGTCTGTCTAGTCTTGTCTGTCTAGTCTTGTCTGTCTAGTCTTGTCTGTCTAGTCTAGTCTGTCTAGTCTTGTCTGTTAGTCTTGTCCACTAGTCTTGTCTGTCTAGTCTTGTCTTTCTAGTCTTGTCTGTTTAGTCTTGTCTGCCTAGTCTTGTCGGTCTAGTCTTGTCTGTCTAGTCTTGTATGCCTAGTCTTGTCTGTCTAGTCTTGCCGGTCTAGCCTTGTCTATTTAGTCTTGTCTGTCTAGTCTTGTGTATCTAGTCTTGTCTGTCTCGCCTTGTCTCTCTAGTCTTGTCTATCTTGACCTGTCTGTTTTGTCTTGTCTGTCTAGTCTTGTCCGTCTAGTCTTGTCTATCT
>OX155892.1:43829055-44096167 GCA_944588485.1 Phosphuga atrata | reverse complement strand
GCTAGGACAGACAAGGCTAGACAGACAAGGACTAGACAGGACAAGACTAGACAGACAAGACTAGACAGACAAGACTAGACAGACAAGACTAGACAGACAAGACTAGACAGACAAGACTAGACAGACAAGACTAGACAGACAAGACTAGACAGACAAGACTAGACAGACAAGACTAGACAGACAAGACTAGACAGACAAGACTAGACAGACAAGACTAGACAGACAAGACTAGACAGACAAGACTAGACAGACAAGACTAGACAGACAAGACTAGACAACAAGACTAGACAGACAAGACTAGACAGACAAGACTAGACAGACAAGACTGGACAGACAAGACTGGACAGACAAGACTGGACAGACAAGACTAGACAGACAAGACTAGACAGACAAGACTAGACAGACAAGACTAGACAGACAAGACTAGACAGACAAGACTAGACAGACAAGACTAGACAGACAAGACTAGACAGACAAGACTAGACAGACAAGACTAGACAGACAAGACTAGACATACAAGACTAGACAGACAAGACTAGACAGACAAGACTAGACAGACAAGACTAGACAGACAAGACTAGACAGACAAGACTAGACAGACAAGACTAGACAGACAAGACTAGACAGACAAGACTAGACAGACAAGACTAGACAGACAAGACTAGACAGACAAGACTAGACAGACAAGACTAGACAGACAAGACTAGACAGACAAGACTAGACAGACAAGACTAGACAGACAAGACTAGACAGACAAGACTAGACAGACAAGACTAGACAGACAAGACTAGACAGGCAAGACTAGACAGACAAGACTAGACAGACAAGACTAGACAGACAAGACTAGACAGACAAGACTAGACAGACAAGACTAGACAGACAAGACTAGACAGACAAGACTAGACAGACAAGACTAGACAGACAAGACTAGACAGACAAGACTAGACAGACAAGACTAGACAGACAAGACTAGACAGACAAAACTAGACAGACAAGACTAGACAGACAAGACTAGACAGACAAGACTAGACAGACAAGACTAGACAGACAAAACTAGACAGACAAGACTAGACAGACAAGACTAGACAGACAAGACTAGACAGACAAGACTAGACAGACAAGACTAGACAGACAAGACTAGACAGACAAGACTAGACAGACAAGGACTAGACAGACAAGACTAGACAGACAAGACTAGACAGACAAGACTAGACAGACAAGACTAGACAGATAAGACTAGACAGATAAGACTAGACAGACAAGACTAGACAGACAAGACTAGACAGACAAGACTAGACAGACAAGACTAGACAGACAAGACTAGACAGACAAGACTAGACAGACAAGACTAGACAGGCAAGACTAGACAGACAAGACTAGACAGACAAGACTAGACAGACAAGACTAGACAGACAAGACTAGACAGACAAGACTAGACAGACAAGACTAGACAGACAAGACTAGACAGACAAGACTAGACAGACAAGACTAGACAGACAAGACTAGACAGGACAAGACTAGACAGACAAGGACTAGACAGGCAAGACTAGACAGACAAGACTAGACAGACAAGACTAGACAGACAAGACTAGACAGACAAGACTAGACAGACAAGACTAGACAGACAAGACTAGACAGACAAGACTAGACAGACAAGACTAGACAGACAAGACTAGACAGACAAGACTAGACAGACAAGACTAACAGACAAGACTAGACAGACAAGACTAGACAGACAAGACTAGACAGACAAGACTAGACAGACAAGACTAGACAGACAAGACTAGACAGACAAGACTAGACAGACAAGACTAGACAGACAAGACTAGACAGACAAGACTAGACAGACAAGACTAGACAGACAAGACTAGACAGACAAGACTAGACAGACAAGACTAGACAGACAAGACTAGACAGACAAGACTAGACAGACAAGACTAGACAGACAAGGACTAGACAGACAAGACTAGACAGACAAGACTAGACAGACAAGACTAGACAGACAAGACTAGACAGACAAGACTAGACAGACAAGACTAGACAGACAGACTAGACAGACAAGACTAGACAGACAAGACTAGACAGACAAGACTAGACAGACAAGACTAGACAGACAAGACTAGAGAGACAAGACTAGAGAGACAAGACTAGAGAGACAAGACTAGACAGACAAGACTAGACAGACAAGACTAGACAGGCAAGACTAGACAGACAAGACTAGACAGACAAGACTAGACAGACAAGACTAGACAGACAAGACTAGACAGACAAGACTAGACAGACAAGACTAGACAGACAAGACTAGACAGACAAGACTAGACAGACAAGACTAGACAGACAAGACTAGACAGACAAGACTAGACAGACAAGACTAGACAGACAAGACTAGACAGACAAGACTAGACAGACAAGACTAGACAGACAAGACTAGACAGACAAGACTAGACAGACAAGACTAGACAGACAAGACTAGACAGACAAGACTAGACAGACAAGACTAGACAGACAAGACTAGACAGACAAGACTAGACAGACAAGACTAGACAGACAAGACTAGACAGACAAGGACTAGACAGACAAGACTAGACAGACAAGACTAGACAGACAAGACTAGACAGACAAGACTAGACAGACAAGACTAGACAGAACAAGACTAGACAGACAAGACTAGACAGACAAGACTAGACAGACAAGACTAGACAGACAAGACTAGACAGACAAGACTAGACAGACAAGACTAGACAGACAAGACTAGACAGACAAGACTAGACAGACAAGACTAGACAGACAAGACTAGACAGACAAGACTAGACAGACAAGACTAGACAGACAAGACTAGACAGACAAGACTAGACAGACAAGACTAGACAGACAAGACTAGACAGACAAGACTAGACAGGACAAGACTAGACAGGACAAAGACTAGACAGACAAGACTAGACAGACAAGACTAGACAGACAAGACTAGACAGACAAGACTAGACAGACAAGACTAGACAGACAAGACTAGACAGACAAGACTAGACAGACAAGACTAGACAGACAAGACTAGACAGACAAGACTAGACAGACAAGACTAGACAGACAAGACTAGACAGACAAGACTAGACAGACAAGACTAGACAGACAAGACTAGACAGACAAGACTAGACAGACAAGACTAGACAGACAAGACTAGACAGACAAGACTAGACAGACAAGACTAGACAGACAAGACTAGACAGACAAGACTAGACAGACAGACTAGACAGACAAGACTAGACAGACAAGACTAGACAGACAAGACTAGACAGACAAGACTAGACAGACAAGACTAGACAGACAAGACAGACAAGACTAGACAGACAAGACTAGACAGACAAGACTAGACAGACAAGACTAGACAGACAAGACTAGACAGACAAGATTAGACAGACAAGACTAGACAGACAAGACTAGACAGACAAGACTAGACAGACAAGACTAGACAGACAAGACTAGACAGACAAGACTAGACAGACAAGACTAGACAGACAAGACTAGACAGACAAGTGTATTAGGACTAGACAGACAAGACTAGACAGACAAGACTAGACAGACAAGACTAGACAGACAAGACTAGACAGACAAGACTAGACAGACAAGACTAGACAGACAAGACAAGACCAGACAAGGACTAGACAGACAAGACTAGACAGACAAGACTAGACAGACAAGACTAGACAGACAAGACTAGACAGACAAGACTAGACAGACAAGACTAGACAGACAAGACTAGACAGACAAGACTAGACAGACAAGACTAGACAGACAAGACTAGACAGACAAGACTAGACAGACAAGACTAGACAGACAAGACTAGACAGACAAGACTAGACAGACAAGACTAGACAGACAGACAAGGACAGACAGACAAGACTAGACAGACAAGACTAGACAGACAAGACTAGACAGACAAGACTAGACAGACAAGACTAGACAGACAAGACTAGACAGACAGACTAGACAAGACTAGACAGACAAGACTAGACAGACAAGACTAGACAGACAAGACTAGACAGACCAGAGTAGACAGGCAAGACTAGACAGACAAAACTTGGGTTTAGTATGCTACACCCCGGTATCGCTTGCGCATTCCTTCAGGGTGTGCAGCCCGGACGGCAGATGCCGTCCGAGTTGGGAATGAAGGTGTCTCTCACCTTCTTCGTCTTCTTCCTTACTTTCGGTGTCCAGCTGCTGGTTCTGGTTCGAGTTTACGCGTTGTTTCTTTTGGCTTCTGCCTGCTTCTCTCGTCCTTCTATTTGGAGCTCATTATGTTAGATATGACTTTCTGGATGCTGTTCCAGTTGTTTTCGGATTCCAGCATGAACTCTATAGTGTTTCTAGGTTCTATATGGTATGGCAACTTGTTTCTCTCTGTGTCCCACCGGTCGGAGTCGTAGATGTTGTGCGTCACGCTGTCATTTTCCCCTCAGTATTCACAGTAGCTGTCGGGATCTCACTCTGATCTAACTCTCCCGATCTTGTGGAGATAATCCCTAAAACTTAAAAACTGGGTTAAATGGTAATTCAGCTCTCCATGCTTCTTCTCTGCCCATTTTGCCACAACCCTTATCAGCAACCTTGTCCATTGACCCTTTTCGCTGGCTTCCCAGTCATTTTGCCATGCCCGGAGTAATTCCGCCCTTTCTATTTTCTTTATTTCTTTCTTGCTGATCGTAGTAGTTCCGTGTCGGGCTGAGTAGATCTTAGATCTCTCCTGAACTAATAGTATTGGCGCTATCCCTGCTATCACTAGGGCTGCCTCTCTGGAGACAGTTCTGTAGGCACTGCTGGTTCTGATCGCGAGCATTCGCAGACAAGACTAGATAGACAAGATTTTCAACGAGAATTTTATTCGAGGTTGGCACTGAAATTGCTGATTAAGAAGTGTACAGTGGTGATCCACAGGGCTCCGTCCTTGGTCCTACATTGTGGAATATCCTGTACGACGTGATGAGACTAATTTTGTCGGACGGGTTGCAAATAATAGGATTTGCCGACGACCTAGCCATTGTTGCAATGAGAAAGGCCAACATGCCCATGAAACAAGTGGATAAATAGCTAAAAAAAAAAATTAACATTAGCTCCCCAAAAAACAGAAGCTGTACTGTTGATAGGCAACAGAACCGTTGGACTACGTTTAAATTTAATTTTAAAATTAGATTACTTTTAAAATTAAAGAGGTAGAAAACACTCCAAAAGAAGCAATTACATACCTGGGAGTAACCATTGATAGAAAGCTCTCCTTCAAGCAGCACGTCAAAAGAATTGCGGCAAAGGCCCTTAAAACCACCTTAGCTTTGGAAAAACTATGGTAAAAAAACTTTGGAAAAACTATGCCCACATACTAGTGGAGCAAAAAGTAGTAAGAGAAGGCTACTCTGCTCGGTGGTCCAATCAACTATGCTGTACGGAGCTCCGGTTTGGGCAAGAGCCGTTACGAAACAAACATTAAAAACATGCTCGCTTCTGTACAAAGAAAAATGGCCATTCGAGTATGCAGCGCATACAGAACAATACCTAGGGACGCTGCACTAGTCATCGCTGGAGTTGCACCGATAGAATATCAAATACAGGAAATAGTGGAATTGTACAAGACCAGAAACTCCACAAACAGAGAACTCTACCTAAGAAGCGCAAAGGACCAAATGTTTGCACTATGGCAAAAGAACTGGAGCGCATCTGAAAAAGGACCCTGGAAGAGACTCCTAATACCCAGTGGTCAGCATGTAGATGTTTCCTATCAACTAACACAGGCTCTCAGCGGCCACGGATGTTTCCGGGAGTACTTGCATAGCATCGGCAGGGCCTCCGACGACTATTGTGTGTACTTTGGGATCGCAGACACCGCACAACATACCATTTTCGAATGCGAAAGGTGGATATCAGAAAGTGAAAAGTGGATGAGACAGACAAATTCGACGCTCGAAGTAAATACACTGGTGGACGTAATGCTTAAATCAGCACAATACTGGTCATATACGGAAAACGTGATAAGAGAGATTGTTACACAAAAAGAACTCGACGAACAACGACGGATGCAGAGGCAATAATAAACCGAAAAAAAACAATAATTAAGTTCCAGAACCCCTAAAGACTTATAGTGAATGGGGGAAGTATGGATAAAAATATAGAATCCTATTGTACGACAACGACATCTTGAGGTTATGCTTGCAGCGGTACCAAGATGCTCGTGATTTCAGGAGGGCCACTTGTCAAATTAACTGAAAGTGCTTGCTACGTCCTCTTAAAGAAAAAGACATACAAAACTAGACAGACAAGACTTTTTCTTTGCAAGTGCTGGAGGTAAAAATCTGCAAACAGACACTACCCGACCCGTGCCGAGTGGTAGTTTGGGGATGCCCTCCTAAAAGGGGCGACCCACTAAACAAACCCCACCATGAAAGAACGTGATGGAATCCAAAATTTGGCATAACTTCATCACGTTCCTCCCTCTTTCATGTCCAAAGCATTCATCCGCATTCACTCGTTGAGCCGGACGCGCCGTTAATCGCCGTGCCCCCCTCACATCAGATTTTACAATAAATTATAAATAAGGGGACGCACACCCTTCGCACTAAGGGGGGCCCGGCGTTGGCACGCACGGTTCGCGCGTAGCAACCCCTCGTCCCGCCTTACGGCCGTCCTTTTCATCCTTCTCCTTTCTCCTCATTATATATCCTATCACGCCAGTCAGCACGCCCCATTCATACTCACTGCGGCGCATTATTCTCACCATACTCTCCTTATTTACATTTTTCTCCCACCTTGCATTCTGCTGCGCTCCTCATTCTCTCCCATCTCATACTCTCGAAGATGGTATGCTATGCAGTGTCCTCAGCCGCTCCACAATACCTACAGTGCGTCTCAACCAGTTTCCCGATGCGCACCAGGTAAGACCCAAAGCATCCATGCCTCGTGAGCGCCTGGGTGAGGTGATTCACCTGCCCGTGCCACGGTTGACCCACTCATCGATAGTCGGAATCAGTTGCCTGGTCCAGGCTCCCTTTTCCGACCCCTCCCATAACTTTTGCAATATATGCATTGTTTTTTCCCTTTCTCTTCTAGGGTCATTACCTCCCCAAACTCTCACCCTTTCATGCGCCAGAAGGTCTATCGGGATAAATCCAGCAACGACCGCCACGGCGTCGCCAGAAACAGTCTTGTATGCGCTGCACACACGCAGCAGCATACACCTTTGCACTCTCATCAGTCTCTCTCAATAACATTCAATCCTGAACGCATTTATCCATACAGGAGAATTGAGTGCACAACCGCATTGATAACCCTCCTCCTGGAGGCCAACAACTGATTAATGTTGGGCATCAGCCGTCCAAGGGCTCTCACACATGCTGTAGCCTTGCTCACCACCAGGGTGACCTGATCGGACACCCTGAGGTTTCGCTGAAGCTCTACCCCAAGGTATCTTACAGATTCCCGAGCCGGTACGTCAACTGTCCTCATTCGCACGGTCAGTTCATGCAGCTTTCTTCTTCCAATTAGCAGGACCGCCTCGGTTTTGTGGGGAGCCAGAGCAAGCCCTTTTACCCCATCCACCGATGAATCCCACTAATTGCCTCATTCATTACCACTTTCAGACTTTCTTCCGTTTTTGCGACAGCGACCGCCGCTAAGTCATCAGCGTACCCGACGAATGTAACCCGTCTGTCTGCCTCAATATCAAAACCTCATCATAAAATATGTTCCACAGTATCGGCCCAAGAACCGAACCCAGCATAAACCGAACCGACAAGACTAGACAGACAACACTAGACAGACAAGACTAGACAGACAAGGATAGACAGACAAGACTAGACAGACAAGACTAGACAGACAAGACTAGACAGACAAGACTGGACAGACAAGGCTAGACTAACAGACAAAACAATGCTCTGAATTACTTTACAGTCTAGTTACCTGTCTAGTTTTTATTATTATTTACAAGATTTATTATTTACAAGACTAGACAGACAAGACTAAACAAACAGACAAAACTATGCTCTGAATTACCTTATATTTATTTATACCGCTGGAATAGGTATAGTTACAAATAGCACATTCTTTCGTTTATAGAATAACAGACAGAATATCAATATATACTTTGTGACATGAAAAATCCAACACTAAGAAGGAGTAGGAATTTTTGGATCAAACTTGGAAGAAATTTTTAACTAGTAAAAAGTGGTAACTGGTTAAATTTTCATTCAAAATAATCCAGCAGTCATGACAAAGTTTTCGTTTAACTTGTTACAATAAAAATTGTCGGTTGTATTTCTAGCAAGATTGAGTCGATTTGCATATTTTTTTTCGGTTCCAATGCATTTCTTTTTGATATTTTCTTTGCGTTTTGAGGTTGCGATTATACCTAGAGTACGGCAACGTGAAAATTATCGACAACTGAGTGAATTTTATATAGGTCGCATTATTGGCTTAAGTGAAGGTAATTTTTGATGCAAAGAAATTGCTAATCGTCTTAACCGTAACCAATTCTTCGTAGTATAGTGTTATCAAGCATGGTCTTCCGAGTCAAGAACGTAGTATAAGGGAAAGTAATAGCCAAGACAGACAAATGTGGTCCAAGACCGCCATCTCCGATTAATGGCACTAGGAGACCGATTATCTAGTACAAGATCAATAGCCGATCGACGGTTTGGAAACGATGGACATCCTGTAACTCTTCGTACAGTTTAGCGACGAATTAGAGCTTACGCTTTGCAGTCCTATCCACCACATCTTGTGTTTCCGCTGACGGCTCGTCATCGACAGCAACGTTTGGAGTGGTGTACCTTGCGACTGGATTGGTACGTGGAATGGCATAAACTGGAATAGTTTGGAACATAAATGGAAGAGTGGTGTTCAGTGACGAATCCCGATTCTGTTTAGGAATGCACGATGGTCGCGTGAGGATTAGACGTAGACGTGGAGAACGTCGCCATGTGTAGTTTGCTGCTGAGCGGTATGTGCACCACATAGTGGGGGTTATGATATGGGGGGCTATTTTTTATGGAAGCAGGTTTCAGTTGGTATTTATCCGAATGCCCACCGATATGTTGATGAAATGGTAGAACGCCATATCCTTTCGTTCCTCCAGGATCTGGTGGATCCAATAGGATAATGCCGGTCCCCACATTGCAAGACATTCTATTCGAGCGCTTCGAAGCGCTTCGAAAATTTGCAAATAGTTCAATCGCTCCTGAGTTTATGAAAAGCATTTGTATACCTAGCTCAAACTTTTACATTTGCAAACTGCACAAATTTATAACGATTTATATTGAACATGTTATACATGTGAGAAAAATATGCGCCAGGACCATATGCGCCAGGACCCAATTCAAAAGAAAAAATTACAAATAGGACATGCGTTAATAAAAAATTATAACCGCTCACCACAAGTAATTCTTACAATTAGTAGGTATTGGGAAAACAAAATTATACCTTGCTCTAATATACCATTTTGCACATTCGCTCGAGAGGGTAATTGACAATACTGCCTTTGTTACAATGTTTTTTATTACCCATGCGAGGGGATGTATCTTACAAGTTTTGGATCCAGGGGCCATCCAACACAAATTGAATAAAAAATGAAGAATTTGCTTTTTCAATTGTTGTAAAATGTTTTCTTTAATTTTTATTATTATTTTGTAATGAAAAATTAATAAATATAAAATGTAAAAATTTCTGACACTTCACGTCACTTTTTTAATATCTGATTGTTTTTATTATATATTTTTTAATGTAACCTAGCGATGTTGAATATTTGCGTGCGTTACCCAGGTATGTGGAAAGAAAATGCGAAGTGGCATTTCTCGTATTAAAAAAACGTGCGTCAGGATGTACTTCGCGCACATGAGTAATAATAATATATAAGAGTTTTGTTAATCAATGCATATAATGTTGAACCATATCCCTTTTCAAATACGTAGGGTTAGTACACAGAATCTCCCAAAATTCTTGCGAGAGCAGAGTTGTTTCAGCGTCATGGGCAACTATTTAATGTTGACGTAAGTATTTTCGAAATTATCTCTGATATTTGTCAGTAGGTACATACATGCTATACATTGAACTTATATATAAAAGGTGCAAAAAGGATGTAAATATGTGTGTACAATAAAATATATTAAGAATTACTGTTGTTAGAAGCAACAAAGTGTCAAACTTACTTTATGAGGAATACTCAAAATGTTTACTCTCCCAACACGTTCGCTTTTTGAGATATATGAATTTAAAAAATCTGTCATATTTGTATCTTCCAAAACTCAAATATATAGGTTATATTTTTAAACACGTGCTTCTATATTTTTGTAAAATTATTTGCATACTGAGCTTTGCGTCTATAAAATTTTCAGTTTTTCTGCAAGATTTTTGAGACTTTCTCATACATAGCCAATCCCATTTTTCATACTTCTGAACTAAATTTTCATATGTGTTTAATATCGAAAGAAGAAACATTACACCAATTTTCATGTCTGTAAAATTTTTAGTTTTTTTAAATTTGAATTTGAATTTTTTCTGAATTTGTTGTATTGAAATAATATTTTTTCTGAATTAACTAACTTCTGCTTGAACTTTTTTTAATTTAATTTTTCTGCCTAAATCGAGCAAAATCGAATTAACCCACATTTTCCTAATCAAGATTAAATGTCAGTATAAAAGGCGTTGTTGCATTGAATATTTTTGATATTGTCCATGTGCAGGAATGGGCTAATACCAAATTACCCAGTTTTATATGTGTTGAGGTTGTTATAATAAAAATGTTCACAATAGGCAAGAATTGGACATTGATTTTTTGTCTTCTGAATTTTGAAAATGTCCTCCCTGTTTATGGTTCATATGTTTGATGATTATGAAAGTAATTAAATATAAATTTGCTTATCCTGTATTGCATTGCTAAAATAATCAATTACATTGTAAATTATGACGTTAAATATTGTTACATGTTTCTGTTTTAAGCATAAGTTATTCAGAAAACTTAATGATAAATTTATGAAAAAGATAATAATTATTTTATTGTGTTAGATAGGCGTTCAGTATATGTTGCAAATTGCTATGAAATGTAGTAATATATTGTAATCTAGTTGATGAATCTATATACTTCAATTGAGTGGGGGCAATTAATGAGGGGTGTCATTAGTTCGTACTAGGGTTGAGAGAGATTCTGAGCCTTTATAACGATGTAACGATAGCCTTTATAACGATTCATGGGCTTTATAACGGTAACGAGCTTTTATAACGAACGTAAATAAATATGCTTGAATGTCGGAAGGTTAAACCGGTTCTGCACGCACGAATTTGAGAATACGAAAATGTCAGAAGAATAATTACTATAAACTAAGTTTATGCAGGTATATAATATTAAGGTTATAGAGGGTTAAATTTGCAATTAATCATGATTAGTTAAATGCAAATAAATAACCTTATATTTAGATTGTTTATTTTCTAAATTTATATTTTTAGAAAATGCTTAAATATTAGTATAAATGTGTGATAAAGGTAAGAATAAAATGAAAAGGATGGCTGGATAATACGTTGTTAACACGTGGTCCATCTAGGTTAAAACCAATGACATATTACTAGGTTTAAACCAATTCTTGTGAAAATATATAACTTGTGAAGTTATATAATTCTACACACCTAACATGACTCGAGTTTCGAATACTGAAGGTCTTTTCTCAACCGGATTAAAAATTTACGAGATTGAATTTATACCAACAGTTTTTCTGGAGAGGGGAAGTGTCTGTCTGTAGCTGGCACTTATCCGGAGACGATTGCGTTAGATTAAAAGTTGAGAAACGATTAGGTTATGGTCAACGATGGCGGTATGTTCGTTAAGGAAATTAACTGTTTAGCTAAAGCTTCATTTGAAAATTTCTATTGACTGCAGGAGATTAAGCTTCGGGTCTTTGTTGCAATTATGCTATATTTTTAGATTATCTATTTCTGCGAATTTATGATTACATTTTTGACAATGGTTAGAAAATTAAACTTGTGTCTTTTTTAAGGCGGAAAGCACGAAAAAATTCTGAAGAACGAGTTGAAATACTTCGTCCTGCCTGACCTACGTAGGTACACGCTATTGTCATCCAATCATTGAATCTCACATACGCCGGATTTTTTGCTATTTTTGTTGCGCTGTTTTGCCAAAATATGTGAGTTGAATAAAAGTTTTATCTGAATTTGGCGTTTTCGGGTATATTTGGGCATTTTTATTTTGTACTGTTTTTTATTTATTAAATTTTGGTGCAGTTTAGTTGGAAAACTTTTCTCTGTTGCAATTGACGTGATATATAATTCTTTTGTTCTTGCGTCTGCGGTAAGAGGGATGATAAAAGCTGCAAGGATGGAATTTATGCGATATTTGATGTGAAAGAGATTATATGGTTGACACTAGTCCATTTTCTATATCTAACAAATTCAATTTTATTGTTTTTATGAATTAAGATTAGGTGCAATAAGTTAATTTTGTTGTTGATTTCTACTTTGAGTGTAAATATAATTTTCTGATGAATATTAATGATTAAATTTAGAAATTGATCCAATTGACGTGCTGTCCACGGAAATAAGTCATCATAATATCTTGTCATCGGCATCTTGTCATCGGCATATCTGTACCAAAATGAAATATGTTTTCTAGTAAAATCTGGTTTGAGTCGAGTCGTGTTAAGTCGTGTATTTTTCAATTCACTATGTAAGTAAGACCAGGCATGACCATACAAGACCAGAGATGACCAGAGAAGAGCAGACAAGACCAGAAAAGACCAGATAAAACCAGATAAGACCAGATAAGAGCAGAAGCGACCAGAAAAGACCAGACAATACCAGACAGGACCAGACAAGACCAGACAAGACGAGACAAGACCAGACAAGACCATACAAGACCAGACAAGACCAGATAAGACCAGACAAGACCAGACAAGACCAGACAAGACCAGACAAGACCAGACAAGACCAGACAAGACCATACAAGACCAGACAAGACCAGATAAGACCAGACAAGACCAGACAAGACCAGACAAGACCAGACAAGACCAGACAAGACCAGACAAGACCAGACAAGACCAGACAAGACCAGACAAGACCAGACAAGACCAGACAAGACCAGACAAGACCAGACAAGACCAGACACGACAAGACAAGACCAGACAAGACCTGGCAGAACCAGAGAAGGCTAGACAAGACCAAACAAGACCAAACAAGATCGTACAAATCCACAGAAGACTAGACGAGACCAGACAAGATCATACAAGACTAGACAAGACTAGAGGAGACCAAACAAGACAAGACCAGACAGGACCAGATAAGAGCAGAAGACACCAGACAAGACCAGACGAGACCAGAAAAGACCAGACTAATGTAGACAAGACCAGACAATATTAAACTAATTTAAATAGGATAAGGATTACATCTCTTAAGTCGTGTTAGCTTAAAGTATACTTTTAATACATTAATTATAACTTATGAGGGAAAAGCATAGAAATACCATAGAACTTATACTTGTAGATTGTAGATGTAGATTGTAGATATGGTGGTGACGACTTGTACTGCGACCTTTATAGATCTATTGTACCCCACCCTCCTCCTCCAAGTGTTGGTGTGCTTGCCCATTTAGAGCGCCTCCTCTAATCCTGACTCCTTTAGGAATCTCAGGATCTGGGTGGGATTCAAGGCCTGCAGCTCCTCTGTGTTTAAGCAGTGAGCCCCAAGGTACAGCTGTCTCTTGCGGAGTAATGCTCCGCAGTCTTTGAGCAGATGTATGGGGGTTTCCTCTGCTGAGCCACAGAATCTGCATCCATCATCCTCCTTTAGGCCTAGGGCCTTGAGATGTTTCCTAAGTCTGCAGTGTCCCGTCAGGGCTCCTGTCAGAATTCTGAGCTTGTTCCTGCTTAGTTTCAGGCAAGCTTTAGTTCTCTTCTGGTTGAAAGATCCCAGCATCACTTTGGATTGCCTTAGCCCTGGAAGTTCTTCCCAGGTTTTCATCCATTTTTCTCTTATTTCTTCATCTAAACTTTTGCGGATGGTGTTCACGCTCATACCGCAAAAGGGTTCCGGACCTATAAAGGGGCTACTGGATCCCTTGTTTGCTAGGTGATCGGCTTCTTCGTTTCCGTCTATACCAGTGTGTCCTGGTACCCAGTATAGCGTTACTTTATTATCCCTGCCAAGTTTGTTCAGCTTCCCCACACAGTCCCATACCAGTTTGGATCTGATGGTGTATGAGCTAATGGCCTTGATGGCTGCTTGGCTATCTGACAGGATAGCAATTCGTTTTTTGCGGTACTTCCTGTCGAGGTTAAACTGTGCACATCTTTCGATTGCGTGTACCTCCGCTTGGAAGATACTTGGGGATGTTCCCATGGATTCGGAGTATCTGGTACGAGGTCCAAACACTCCTGCACCAGTTCCTTCCTTTGTCTTCGAACCATCTGTATACCACTTGATGGCATTTTGCTCTATGTGGTATGCTGAGGATTCGTCGCTCCAATCGGCTTTACTACTACACATTGCTGTGTAGTTTTTCTCGAAGTGGTATTTGCATACCATTTCGTCCTTTGGTATTTCCAGCCAGGGGATCTTGGCAGCGAGGCTGTTTCGGTCTCTGCTCCCGATTATTGTACCTCTGCCCATTCCTTCCTTGCTGAACCTTACGATCGCCGATCTGGCGGCGCTCTCCACCACAAGGTGTAGCGGAGTCAGATCCAGCAGCAGCTCCAATGCTGCTGTCGGACACGACCCCATCGCTCCCGTGATGCAGACACACGCCAGTCTTTGAGTCTTCTCTAGCTGTTTCCTCATAGAGGCCAGCTTGATTCTACTTCCCCACGCAACCGCCCCATAAGTGATTGCAGGTCTCACTATCATGGTGTACATCCATCGCAGGATAGTGGGGTTACAACCCCACGTTTTTCCTGCTAAACGTGATATATAATTCTTTTGTTCTTGCGTCTGCGGTAAGAGGGATGATAAAAGCTGCAAGGGTGGAATTTATGCGATATTTGATGTGAAAGAGATTATATGGTTGACACTAGTCCATTTTCTATATCTAACAAATTCAATTTTATTGTTTTTATGAATTAAGATTAGGTGCAATAAGTTAATTTTGTTGTTGATTTCTACTTTGAGTGTAAATATAATTTTCTGATGAATATTAATGATTAAATTTAGAAATTGATCCAATTGACGTGCTGTCCACGGAAATAAGTCATCATAATATCTTGTCATCGGCATCTTGTCATCGGCATATCTGTACCAAAATGAAATATGTTTTCTAGTAAAATCTGGTTTGAGTCGAGTCGTGTTAAGTCGTGTATTTTTCAATTCACTATGTAAGTAAGACCAGGCATGACCATACAAGACCAGAGATGACCAGAGAAGAGCAGACAAGACCAGAAAAGACCAGATAAAACCAGATAAGACCAGATAAGAGCAGAAGCGACCAGAAAAGACCAGACAATACCAGACAGGACCAGACAAGACCAGACAAGACGAGACAAGACCAGACAAGACCATACAAGACCAGACAAGACCAGATAAGACCAGACAAGACCAGACAAGACCAGACAAGACCAGACAAGACCAGACAAGACCAGACAAGACCAGACAAGACCAGACAAGACCAGACAAGACCAGACAAGACCAGACACGACAAGACAAGACCAGACAAGACCTGGCAGAACCAGAGAAGGCTAGACAAGACCAAACAAGACCAAACAAGATCGTACAAATCCACAGAAGACTAGACGAGACCAGACAAGATCATACAAGACTAGACAAGACTAGAGGAGACCAAACAAGACAAGACCAGACAGGACCAGATAAGAGCAGAAGACACCAGACAAGACCAGACGAGACCAGAAAAGACCAGACTAATGTAGACAAGACCAGACAATATTAAACTAATTTAAATAGGATAAGGATTACATCTCTTAAGTCGTGTTAGCTTAAAGTATACTTTTAATACATTAATTATAACTTATGAGGAAAAAGCATAGAAATACCATAGAACTTATACTTATGAAATACTTATGAATACAAATCGTAGAATTGTGTCCAAGAAGTGAGATGCAAAGTCTCATTCCATTTTTTTTCTCGATATGCTTTTGCGCTGCCTACGCGTATTTTTCGATTTTGTTTACATTTGCTCTCTTATTAGATGCATGTTATTAATGCAGTTTATTAAGAGTTTAATTTTTAAGAAACCTAATGTAAAAAATATTATTGTAAATAAAGTGTTTCGAATTTTATATAACAAAGTATGTATTACTGAGACTATGTAAGATCATATTTCGAAATAGGTGAGGATTTTAATTTTGATTTAGCAATAATTGTAAAAATGAAAAATGCGCCAATTACTACTGTAGATGTTGAAAGAAGTTTTTCGATTTAAAAACATACGTTTTCAGACAGCAGACAAAAATTTAAAAAAAATTGAACAACATTTGATTATCAATTATTACAGAAATTTGTTGTTAAAAGGACAGTATAGTTTATGAATTAACTAGGGCTCAAGTTTAGATATGGATTGAATTAAATAGTGTACTTATATTTTTGTTTAGTTAATAATTGTTAATTAGAATTAAGAACATTTTGGGTGAATAAAAATATTAGATGGCCTTAATTATTTCTACCTTTTCTTCATCAATTTCTGTCAGTTTTGCATATTGTACTGCATAGATGGTTGAATTGAGTGCATATTTCCTCAAAAATCGATGCATATATATGCGCATATATTTAATTTTTTTGTGCATATAATCCGCTCTTTAGTTATTATTATTTTTTATGATAATTTTAGATTTATTTATAAACGCATTCACGAGCTCTACGATTAAATTTTATTATTGATTGGAGAATTTCTCGACGTTTCAACGAAATTAAAATTATAAACTTCAAATGCTAAAGTTTAAAAATAATATATATCTTTATACACATCAAAGGGCATGCACATTCATGGCTGGGTTGAAACAATAATTGGTTCATTGTGGAGCAATAATAAGGTGGTATAATGCCTACGAAGCAAAAAAGATTACAAGGAAGAAAATAAATAATTGCGTAAATCTGTTTACTTTCAATTCAAAGTTTTTAAATGAAACAGCATGTACTAGCGTTTCCTAGAAACTTTCAATGGTATTTCTCATAGAACTTATACTTATGGAATAGGAATTTTATAATATATAGGAGGACATAAAGTGTCCAACATCTGTGCGACAAGGAAACATATAACATTTGTTTTGTTCGCTATACGCATGCCCCAAATCAAATAAACATTTATTTTGTAACCATAAATGGTTGAAATTTAATTTTAAATTATTTTTATTGTTACGTATACGATGTTTATAACATTACGTAATTTTTATTTTTTTGGTGGTATATTATTTAGTTATATAATTTGCATCTCGTTAAAAAATATATTAATGAAAAATTATAAACTTGTATGTTTAATTTTAAAAGAAGAAAAATATTTAAGTTAACATAAAAATAAGAGATTTATCGAATGATTATCGGTATTTTTTCTCTTTTACTGTAAGTACTAGTATAGTACGATTTAATAAAAATATTACTTGCCACTCTAACAAGAAAACTACTATTCTTATTTTATTTATTATTACATTACAACTTTCACAAAATAAAAATAAATCTACTGTACATTATTTATTTTAAAAATGGATCAATTTACTATACTTATGTCTAATATATTTTTTTCTGTAAGGGTGGCGCATCTCCCTGCAAGAAACAATTTCAATTTTACAAAGACGCAAATAATTGTTTTAATTAACAAGACCTTGTGGTTGCCGAAAGTATCTAAATATGATCTTACATAGTCTCAGTTATAAATACTTTGTTATATACAATTCGAAACACTTTTTTTACATTAATATTTTTTACATTAGGTTTCTTAAAAACTAAACTCCTAATAAACTGCATTAATAACATGCATCTAATAAGATAGCAAATGTAAACAAAATCGAAAAATACGCGTAGGCAGCGCATGAGCATATCGAGCAAAAAAAAATATAATGAGACTTTGCATCACTTCTTGGACATAATTCTACGATTTGTATTCCTGTTTCATAAGTATAAGTTCTATGGTATTTCAATGCTTTTCCCTCATAAGTTATAATTAATGTATTAAAAGTATACTTCATATACGTACCAGCACGACTTAAGACATGTAATCCTTATCCTATTTAAATTAGTTTAATATTGTCTGGTCTTGTCTACATTAGTCTGGTCTTTTCTGGTCTCGTCTGGTCTTGTCTAGTCTTGTATGATCTTGTCTGTTCTCGTCTAGTCTTCTCTGGTTTTGTATGACTTTGTTTGGTCTTGTTTTGCCTTGTCTAGTCTTCTCTGAATTTTCCTGGTCTTCTCTGGATTTTCCTGGTCTTGTCTGGTCTTGTTTGGTCTTGTGTGAACTTGTCTGGTCTTGTCTAGTCGTGTCTAGTCCTGTCTGGTCTTGTCTAGTCGTGTCTGGTCTTGTCTGGTCTTGTTTGGTCTTGTTTGGTCTTGTCTGGTCTTATCTGCTCTTCTATCTGCTCTTCTATATATATATATATATATATATATATATATATATATATATATATATATATATATATATGCATATATATATATATAAATATATATTTATCTAATCCGCTCTTTAATAATAACACAATTAGACAATTAAATAATTTATATTGATTTTGTGCATCAGGTTATAGGCTAGTATTTGTTTTATTAGAAGTGTAAGCTGATGGTCCAAATGAGTAATGTAGAAGTGGAATTAGTAGGGTAATGGCTGTTTAAATATTTATGTAAATTAATATTTCAATATAATAATTTATTTATAGGTTTACCTATCGACGCGTGACGAATTGGTGGTATTTTTAGACTAGTGTTGTTAAGTAGAAAATATTAAACTAATGAACAAAAATGAGAAATGAGCATATATTAATAACCGTTTTTACTATAGGGGCACACGGGGCACGTGCCCAAGGTCCCCCTCGACAGGGCCGAAAGGCTACAAAAAAACTACCGAAACTGTGCAAGTTTTTTTTCTATTTTATGTAGATATAACCCTACAACAGGTAGGAAGAATATAGTTCTGCATTTCGACATTATCTAAGTTGACATTATCTCTGGTTGGAGAATTCAGGATAGTGGCGTGATTTTGTTTTGGTCTAACAATTCTATTTTTATTGTGTCTTAAAATTATTATAATTTTTAGTTACTTTATCTCTAGGTTCTTAAAATTAGATATTTACATATTATACTAAGATTTACATAAAGAGACCAATAGGTCCTAACATCTGGTCGTGGCGCACTAATGGTTTTGAATGCGTTTTGGCGCTGTTTTATGACCGCTACGCTCTTTCAACTGTTTGTGGCCACTAATGGCATTAAATGCGTTTTTAAGCAATGTAATATTTAAACTTACAAATTTTAGATATAAGTATTTATTTTCAGTAGTTGTAAATATTAAATATAGAAGCAACTACGTGCAATTGGTGTTGGAATTCTTTTGTTATTAGTGGGGGCAGGCAAATGGGAATAAGGAGTAAGCCTTCTTGCTCTTAACAATATCTTCAGTTTAAATGCATCTTTCTTGCCCCCAGGATTTCCAAGTAACAGAAGTGTTAGAAGTGTGTTGATAACAGAAGTGTTGACGTGTTCCTTTATTTATTCATTTTATTATGTCGAAAAGAAAATATTTAAGTTGTTCACTAAAAAAAAAGGTGAAGCTCAAAAAGAAATATCCAAGAAACTTCCTGAACTCACTTCATTTTTTACGGTTGAAGAAGCAAATAGGCTGACTAATTTTTCAACTTCGTCACCTCAATATCGAAATACTTCTGAACATCAACTGGAAAAAGATCCTACATGTGAGAAAACAAAGAATGTTTTCTCACATGCATTACGAACTACTATGTTCGTGTAACATAGTGGTTCGTAATGCATTTTTATTTTCTTTAGCTGTGAAAATGATGGTTCTCCACTACAATTGGTAACCATAAAGCAAAGGAACATTCTTGTAGCAACTTCAACATGTGGAAAAGTTTTTTCTAATTTATCAGACTTTACTAATTTATGTAAGGTTGAGATACTCAAATCCGCTCATGCCTTTGCTATGTTCTTTAAATACTCCTTAAATGAAAACATTCTGATTTGAGCTCATATCCATTAATGTCTTCGTGGTAGAATTCTTCAAATTTGTTGCACTTTTTATCAACTCGTCAGAATCGATTGTTATTAATTGACAAAGAAAACTAAAACGATTGTCAATTTCTTGGTATACTGCCGAACGATTTTTTAAATGTGCATATAATGTGTCGATTATAGGAATAAACGTATCTACATGATTTTTTTTTGCCATTCAACTGTACAGGATCTGATGATCCATTAAAAAGTGACGCGTGCAGTGTGAATTCTTTTTCTTTCAGACTTTATAGTCAGCATTTGGATTTTTTTGTTTAGCAACCAATTTGTACTGACCAAACTTCTTGCGTGCGTTATTGACATAACCGATCAGAGATGCGTAAAGTTTCGATGCAACGTCCACGGTAATAGTGCTATTCTGTAAACTTAAGCTTGTTTTATTCATAATTCCCATAAGATCTATCCATATCTCCGTTAAAAGAATAGTATTCAATTTTTCCATTTTTTGCTAGACTTCGTTTCTTGTTTCTCCTGGTTGATTGATGTCACTTGCAATTGAGGACAAAGTTTTAGAAATATTTAAGTAAACATTTTATAATGTATAAATATATATATATATATATATATATATATATATATATATATATATATATATATATATATATATATATATATATATATATATATAATAGCATTAGCACGTGCAGATCATCTAGTATTCGGAAAAAAACTTCAGGACTTTATATGCGCCCAAATGCTTTGTCATAATTTTCCATCGTTTGGTCGAAGCTAAACTGATAATATGCTACAGCTTCGGAAACACATTCAACAGCCTAAACACTTACTAAATTTAGCGAATGTGCCGCACAAAAATTGCAAATTTACATTTTTCTTTTATTCTTGACTAAACACCAGTATACTTTCCAGCCATATTTGATGCATTATCATAACTCTGCTCACGACAATGTTTTCTATTAATATCAAGGCTTTCAAAATAGTTTAAAATAGTATCAGCAATGTATTTTTCATTATACCTATGCATAGAGAAAAAATGGAAAAATCATTATAAATAAACGCATTACAAATATTTGTAGACAAATGTGATGTAATTCCTTTTCCGACTATTTCCGCAGTTTCGTACATAATCAGCAAGAAAATGATCAAATTCAGTAATCAATTCTAAGCATCCCAAATAATTCCCGTTATTTTGGGACCCCAATATCTCATTATCAGCACGAGAAGCAAGACCTCTAGAAGCTAAAAATTTCACAACTGCGACAATTCTTCTAAGTACATACTTCCAATAATTCACTTATCTATTATATTGTGACAAAAACTCACGGTCCGTACTTCCCACTCTTCCCTCTTCCCGTAGTTTTTCTTCTTGCGACATTAGGTCAATTTACGGGTGAAAATATTTTTGTCAATTATCTAGTTTTTGGTTCACCGATTGAATCTGGAAAACTTGTAGATGTTTCAGAGAAGTGACAATTTTTATTTTGAGCTACAACTTTTTTCTATTTTGTGAACTACTTAAATATGATATAATGGATAAATGAATATGAATAATTGGAAATGAATAAAATGGAAAATAAACGAATACGTCAACACTTCTATTATCAACACACTTCTAACACTTCTATTACTTTGGTATCTTGGTGTGAAGAAAGATGGATTTAAAGTGAAGATAATTATATATTGTTAATAGCAGGAAGGCTACCCGTTCCCATTTGCCTGCCCCCACTAATAACAAAAGAATTCCAACCACATGTGTTGAATAACCCACGCAGTTGTTTCTATATTTAATATTTACAACTACAGAAAATAAATACTTATATCTAAAATTTGTAAGTTTAAATATTTCATTGTGTATAAACGTATTTAAAACCATTAGTGGTCACAAACAGTTACAAGCACGTAGCGGTCATAAAACAGCCCCAAAACGCATTCAAAACCATTAGTGCGCCACGACCAGATGTTAGGATCTTTTGGTCGCTTTATAGTAATCTTAATATAATATGTAAATATCTAATTTTAAGAAACTAGAGATAATGGAACTAAAAATTAAAATAATTTTAAGACACAATAAAAATAAAATTGTTGGGTCAAAACAATATCACGCCACTTTCGGAAATTCTCCAACCATAAATAATGTCGACTTAGATATTGTCGAAATGCGAAACTACATACTTCCTACCTTCTGTCGGGTTATATCTACATAAAATAGAAAAAAAAACTTGTATAGTGTAAGCGAATATATCGGCCTTTAAAATGTGATTGCTATTGTAACAGTCATAGCCCGATCAGGCCAACACACAAGATTTCACGGGCCACTTTGATGACGTTTAAATTATAGCGGGCCGCACAAGTAAATATGCCTTTCAAAAATGTCTGACAAGTTCAAAATGAATAAAACTTTATTGTTGGAAAATGATTTAATATAATTGACCTGTTTATTATAAAAGTGACCTAAGTCAATTTGTAAGAAAAAAACCTCTTTATATTTCAATTTCTACGTTATCTTTTCAGTGGAGGAAAATTGGCGCAAACTATTTTTAAAATCACTAATATTTTAAATATATTTGCCAACGATATAGCGTGGAATTGTAAATATTAAGTAGGTATTTTTTAAAATTTTAACTTTAAAACATATTACTCGATTAACTCGGGAGTCCTCATTAATGAGATGTTTGTTTATTCTTTCTTTCACTTATTTTTTGCAAATATACGTTAATGTTCAATGTGGCATATTTTACCTCTTCTAAATCTTGTAAATTTCATCTTCGAAAAAGATATTTCAACATTATGTGGATAAAAAAAAAGTATTGCAAAAATTGATTTTTGAGTAGGAGCAAAAATTTATTTCATTTCATCATCAAAGATTATCATATTTTACCAATTATTGGAAACAACCAACAAATGCAGTTATAAGTTCTTCTTGTTCATTAGCATACTTTGAGAAATTCTTAGGCTGGCGTTTAGGGAAGTTATTTAAAAGCGGAAATGTTGAGCATTGTTATTTCTAAGTTGGCATTCAAATAACATTAATTTGTTATTAAAAGCTTTGATGAAATTACAAGCAACGTTTATTAAATTATTTTGCCCTTGCAAGGCCCTATTAAATTTAGCTTTAGCCTTATTATGTTTTTCTGTTAAATGCACTAAAACCATAGGTCTAAGAAAAAATCACTTAATTCAAGAACAGATTCAGAAACAGGCCCTATTTAGCTTTAGCCTTAGCCTTATAATGTTTTTCTTCTTCTGCTTGTTTCGAATAGGCCTACTTTGGACCATGCTGGTTCAACTGCTGGGCTTTGATCTTTGCCCAGTATTGTCGCATCTTCTGCCGGTGTAACACCTTTCTCTCTTCTGTCCAGGGGTTACCTTTGCTTCAGGGTTTTTCCTGAAATCCACGGACTTCCATCAGGGTGCGTCTCACAGACCGTCTGAGTTGGAGTTACTGGAGTCTGTTATTGCCAGTTCTTTAATATCCTTCTAGGTTTCTGTGAGTCAAGTGGTACGAACCTTCTTGTTTTACCAGAAGGTGAACAGACGGTTGGTTAGTCAGTTTGGAGGCAATCTTGCAACGTGGCCATAGAAAGCTACCCTTCTTTTCCTTGCACAGTCAGAGAGCCTTTCAATATGTTCGCAAAACTCAGAGTTATGTCGCCTTCGGAATTCACCATCTTCCTTTACCGGGCCTAGGATCTTCCTGAGGATTCTCCTCTCTCTGATTTCCAATTTCTCTACCAGACCTCTTCGGTCCAAAGAAAGACACTCCATGGCATATAGGGCTGCTGGTAGTAAAACTGATGTCTAGTGCTTAAGGTTCAGGTTGTGTGATAGAAATTTCTTGTTGTAGGCGTTCTTACTCAGTCGATAGGCTAGTTTTAGCTTGTTGACTCTCATGGATAATGATGCTCTTTCTGATAAGTTAGGTTCAATCCATTCGCCGAGACACTTAACTTCCTCAGTCCTCTTGATGTTTCCCTGCTCTAGTAACATCTCTCTGTTTGCTTCTTTCACGTTCGTGAAAAATTCCGTTTTCTCCAGCGACACTTGAAGACCCACTTTGGCAGCCTGTTTTCTGAGGCAATTTACCTGCATTGTTGCTATCTCAAGAGAATCAGCAATCAGTGCTATATCATCTGCAAAGGCCAGGCAATCTACAACCAGTCCATCGTCCTTACGTCCCAGGTAGATACCACTCTGAGCACCTTTGAACACCACAAGTTGATCAGTTCCTTGCGCTATTCTCTAATAACCTTTTCACGGACACAGTTGAAGAGAAGTGGGGGAAGTCCATCTCCTTGTCTAACTCCAGTTTTTATTTCGAAGCTTTCTGAGATCTCGCCTCTAAATTTAACCTTGGAATGGGTGTTGGTCAAGGAATGGGTGTTAATTTCTAGGATGAGTCTGCGGGTTCTGTCGTCTAGCCCTAGTTCCTGTAGTACTTTGTTAAGCGTTTCTCTATCAATGGAATCGTAGGCCTTCCCAAAATCAACGAAGGTGACGACCACCTTGCGGTTTCTTATCCTGGAGTATGAAAGTACAGTTTCAATATTAAGGATCTTTTCAACACAGGATCGGGTCTTCCTGAAGCCTCCTTGGATTCTCCCAGTTGAGTATCCAGCTGATTTTCTGCCCTTGTTTTTAACTTACCGGGACGAGAGAAATTCCACGGTAGTAGTTTAGATCAGTAAAATCTGTGTTTTTCTGTTATATGCACTAAAAAGATGGGTCTAATAAACAATCATCATCAATTAATTCAGGAGCAGATTCTTTTTGGAACAGATTTTCCACGGCTTAGACATCTCACGTTGTTGAAATATACGATATCACCATATTCAGACGATAATTCGCCAAGGAATCTTTGAATTGCCGATAATGAAGAGCATGAGAAAGAATATAAGTTACTATCTTTATAACTACGGTCATGATTCATGATGGTTAATAAATGTTATTATTATATTTTATATATAAACAGCCTCAAAGTTTAAGCTATTTTTGGCTAACCATTTTTTAATCGCCTGGAAAACACCCTCTTCTCTATTTATGCTCTATTTTAAATTTATAAGATGTACCTAATATTTCTTCCGTCACCTGGATTGAATCATTCACACCGCGAATATATATATATATATATATATATATATATATATATATATATATATATATATATATATATATATATTATATTACAAATTGCGATGTATCTGAGATATATGTACTTCAAATGAAAAGAATATGCTTTGAATGGGTTAATTTTATTTCTCAAAGTTACTACTATATCAGCTGATATGTCATCAATGCGACGACATATAGTTTGACATGTAAAACTGATACTTGAAAATAATTTGCTTTTATCGGCCAAAACATCTTTAACTGCTTCCAAACAGTCCTTCGCCAATTCACCATCCGAAAATGGTTTCATTTTATTTGCATTCAACTTGACAAGAGAATAACTATCTTTTTCTACTGATATATGTGAAAATGGCATTTTTTCCACGGCTTACCCTACATGAAAGTGACATTTTTTCATTCTAGGGATGAAAATGTTTTCACGTCTAGAGGCGAAAATGAGCATTTTAAATTTATGATTTTCTCGATTAAAACACTAAACTAACCAAATTTGCATGGACTTTCTTATTAATTAAATCAATTTCAATGAAATATTTTATGTACAAACGTAAAACGAGCCAGAAACTATTTAAAAAACCGAAATCAAATTAGGACATTTGACTTGAAAAGTATCACCTTCTATGAGAATGCAATATGTTACCGTGGAAACGGCCAAACTAACAATTAAATTTGTTTTGACAGTTCTGACTGTTCGCTTCGAATTGGATTTATTAAAGTCGAATTATGGATTCTACAACCGAAGTCAGTAGAAAAAATTGCATTTACTACTCGAGATGAAAGTGTTTTTTTCTGGTTCGGTGTGATTGCTAACTCGCTAGCGCTCGTGAGCAAACTCCCACCTCACCAAAAAACGCCACTTTCATCTCTTGCTGTAAAATATACTATTGACAATGGTAGATGATTGTTGTAATGATGAACCAAACATCGTTTGCTGAGCTTTCAGATGCCATTTAAGCGCAACTTAAAACTGTTTACTATTTTACTAAAAGAAGATTATATTCCCAATACAAATCGGCCGTCTCTCTACAAATTAAACACATTCATTTTGAGTTATGCATTGTGAGAAAATATTTTTTCCAAACGTTAATTAAATTTCCTGTTTTCTTTGAATGCATCTTGAAAGGTAAAAAAATCGAATAATTGTCAGTTCCAGAATAGTTATTTACATTAGAGTGCGGAAACGTTGATGTTACAATGCAACAGGACGTTTCAGTCCCTATTTGCTGGAGCACTGTAAAATCATTTCCGCACGAAATTTGTTGGCCGACAATTATTATATAAGAAACAAATAGATTTAAATTATTTACAATATTGGAAATTATTTAATTTTTGAAGTGAAAAATTCTATAGCCGCGCTGAATGACATTTGGGTATAGGGTAAACTCATGGATTTGCGTCGTCGTCATCAATAGCTGCGTTCTATAGAAAAAAGTTCTATTACTCAAAGATGTGTTCAAAAGAACACATCTATACGCATATGTTTAAAGTTGGCTCTGAACGTCAAACTTAATAGTCAAAGTTTTTGGCAGTGTTGACAGAACGTAGCGTTTCTAAGGAAATATCAAGCCGTAGAATTAGTGTGTAGTACAAGAGTAAGGATTTTTGACGGCTGTACTAGTAGATATACTAGTGCCGGACTATTGGCATGTTCAGATTACTGGATTGTATTGAAGAATTCATGGTAAATCACGAATCGGACCCATCAAAGTTTAAGGCAACCAAATGTACTCGCGTGCTTTCCAAAGGAAGGAAACTCCAAAATAAAATTAATAGACAGCGATATAGAGATAAGAATAAGAAAAAAAACTCTTGCAATACTTAATTCAGAAATTTCTAAACATCGAACAATCACAGCTGAGAAGGAGGAAAAAATTAAACGTCGTAAAGAATATTCCAAACAAAAATTAATTTACATACAAATAAATCTTCAAAAGCAGTTATAACATGTTTCTAAAAGTCAAAATTTCCATAACTCACAAATTGCAGACCCATCAACAAGAATTGTGCCATATATCCTACCAATTCATTTTGCTGACCTATAAACACCGAATCAACTAAACATTCCAGATTCAAATTCATATTGATGATGATTCATATGATGATGACATTAACAGTCATTCTCCTTCAGAAGTGAGTTATGTTCGAGAATTACATAAAACAATACTACTACAAACTATGTAAGAAAATTTTTTGTAACGAATGTTATTAAACCTATCGAAAACTCTAACTGCTTAAATCCTGCAACTACCAAGGAAGCAGATCGCAATTGTGGTAGGCCTACTTACAGGACACTGCCAACTACGAGAACACCTGCATAAAATGGGTATCTGGAAGGATGAACCTTTATGCAGGTTATGCTATGAGGCGGACGAAACTGCCGCCTATATAATCTTCCACTGTGAAACAATTGCATGTAGGAGACACAAGCTTGATATTACAGCTGAGAGAGTCTCCGTGAAAAACATGGCACATAGAATCCTGGACCTGATAGAGGGACTGAATCTATTTGCATGAATGAAACAATGTGGGGAAATACAATAGGCCAATGGGCCGCAGTGTTTTAAGGGCTAACCCCCCTGGACCCATATTGGTTAGAGAGAAAATTTTTTTTACAAAATTTGATTAATTAACATACTGATAAAACGTTTTATAATGAGTGTAAATGGTGATACCGGAGATTGATGATAGTGTTTATGACGAAATCCACACCATTGGAGACAATTGAAAAAGCAAATTCTTCATTGTTGATTCTATTTTGTATGGCCTCTGAACCCAAACTTGTAAGATGCGTCCCCTCGCGTGAGTAATAAAAAATATTATCTGCGACTCGTGCGGTATTGTCAATTGCCCTCTCACTTCGTTCGTGCGCCAAATTTCTTTCTCGGAACCAAATTTCGCTTTGAGGTGCCAAATTTCGCTCTTATATCGGAGCCAGATAAATTCAGACTGAGATAAAACTAAAAAACGAATAGGCCGAGACTTTTTGATTCTAAATAAGAAAAATTATTTAAATTTTAATATACGTCAGAAAACTTATTTCACTACATCTATGTTTTTTTAGCGACGCGATTTGTTGCCATAGTAACAACAGGCAGAAATAGTTTAAAAAAGAAACTCTCTTAGATTTACCTTGGACTTTTACGCACGATTTGGATACTTTTACATACGATTATATTAATGGTATCTTTCACATTCAATAAATTGCTTATTAATGCGTTCATTCTGGTGTGTAGATAAAACTATTTTAAATTATTTAAAACTATTTACTAAATTTTACTTAAAAAAAATATTTGATTTTAATTCGCTGACACAGTACTTTGTTTTGCGTTTTTTTCCGAAACAAATTTTGTCAAATTGTTTTAAAAGATTCCCAATAGTTTAGTTAAAAAAAAGTTAAGAGATATACCACCGATGAAGCCTGGTTTCATCTATACCAGTGTTTCTCAAACTTATTTGTCTCATCGCCCACCTTTTATGCTAAAGTTAATAGCGCCCCCCGAATCTATCGTATTATCTATCGCAAGACACGAAAAGGTGGTACAGAAAAGTTGGTAGAGTTAGTAACGCTGGCTGTATGTGTGTGCGTGCCATTATCGGTACTCGACCAGCAGCGAATAGCAGACGAGCGTGGCCGGTTGTATAATACTGAACACGGAGCAATTTTGTTGAACGTATTTGTTTGTTTTAAATTAACAGAAATACATTGTATAGCTCGAGAAACCTACCGCCCCCTATATCGCCCCCTGGCTACCTACCGCCCCCTATATCGCCCTCTGGCCACCTAGCGACCCCCAAAACGACGTTATCGCCCACTGGGAGGCGATATCGCCCACTTTGAGAAACGCTGATCTATACGAATACAGTAATTCCCAAAACATGCATTCGGAGTGTTGACCGCTCGCATTTTTTTAGAGACTCCACTGCACCCAATTAAAGTTGGCGTGAGGTTAGCAATGTCGAGTCGAAAAATTATCGGTCCAATACCCGACTAGGAAAATAGTGAGGCATGCCGAAAGATCTATTCTGGCCTAATAAGGCTTGCGAACTGTTTTCGAACTTTGGCAAACCTCGTTTGAACCTTGTCCCGCCTTAATTAGAAAAGCCTAACAGACAAATCTTTGAAAATCCTAACTTCCACTTAATGAGACCTTCCGAACTGAAATTTAATTAAATTTTCAAATGTCATGTTGTTTTTAAATCTATTTAACTATCTCTGCTGAGATGCACTAAGGTTCAGCACTATTATCATCCCTCTTTGTTCTTGTCACGGACACCATCACTCGTGATCTACAACGGAATGTCCCTTGGACTCTTCTGTATGTGTATGATGTAATGGTTGCAGATGTCTCCCGCGAGAAACGCCAGCGTCAAGTTGAAGACTGAAATAACCGCCTCTCCCAGTATGGTCTACGTCAAAACGTGAAAAAGACGGAATATCTGGATTTAAATCCAAGTGACGGTACCATTTAAGTCGGTGGAGAAAATCTAATCAAGACCAACTTCTCTAGGTACCTTGGGTTTAGTCTACAGAGTGATGGCAGCTTCAGTGATGAAGTAAGAGCCAGAGTAAATGCAACCTGGATGCGGTGGAAAGAGGTCACGGGTGTACTTTGCGACATGAAAATGCCACTTCACCTCAAATCCGATATGTCGGACAGTGATACGGCCTGTTGCGCTATATGGAGTCGAATGTTTACCATCTGACAAGATTTCTGAACGTCATCTACATCCCATGGAAATGAGAATGCTTCGTTGGGAAATGGGCATCTCCCTTATTGACCATGTCAGAAACGACACAATTCGAGAGCAAATGGGTATCGCTGCAATTGTGGACAAAATTAGAAAGAAACGACTCCTATTGTATGGCCATGCACTGAGAGCAGCTCGTATATATACATATATATATATATATATATATATATATATATATATATATATATATATATATATATATATATATATATATATATATATGTATATATGTATGTTGGTTTGTTTTCTCGGGGATTCCCCGTTGATGTTGAGGGTTGGTTCTGAAAAGAACCGAACATTCGCCATTTTCAAGAGATATATGCTGAGATCAACATCAACATGAGAGACGACTCCTTGAGACTCCCCCAGCATGGCGACCGATCATATCCACCCTCAAAATGCAATCCCAGATACCCAAAACACATATACGACAAGCAAGACAAACAAACAACGGAACCGAAGCACCGCACACAACGCGCATGACCCGAAGCCAGACAGCTATAAATAGCCGCATCCCACGAACGAGCTCTCAGTATGCGTCTAACGGTTAAGCCATACGGACGCATATATCTCTTGAAAATGGCGAATGTTAGTTCGCCGAAACGTCGAGAATCCGGTTCTTTTCAGAACCAGCCCTCAACATCAACGCGGAATCCCCGAGAAAACAAACCAACACATGTTTCTATCCGTGAAAACCTCAAATACAACACACACACATATATTAGGAAGCGTTTCGGACACATACTTATAGGGACTTATTTTCTTATTTTGTGCTCTAGAACACGCTACATTTTCACCCTGGATTATCTGCCGGACATTTATAAAACACGCTGAACATATATATATATATAGATATATATACATATATATATATATATATATATATATATATATATATATATATATATATATATATATGGATTATCTGCCGGACATTTATAAAACACCCTGAATATGTATATATATATATATATATATATTCAGGGTGTTTTATAAATGTCCGGCAGATAATCCAGGGTGAAAATGTAGCGTGTTCTAGAGCACAAAATAAGAAAATAAGTCCCTATAAGTATGTGTCCGAAACGCTTCCTAACTGAGGTACAGTTCTTAAATGGGGGTGGCCTCACACAACAGTTTGGTTAAAATCTCAGACGCAACTAATGGTAATTGTAATAATTGTGTGTACTTGGTGCCGAACTACCGCTTGTGCTTATTTTGTCTTGATAGATAGGGGAACAACCTTTGTATTTTTGCAAATATGTTTGCATCTGCACATTTAGTAAATGAGTGACTGTGACTATGAATGAGTGGAAAAAAAACGTATATTTATTACTCATGAACGTGAAGTACATCCTGACGCACGTTTTTTACGAGAAAATTTAATTTTTTATAATTTATACGAGAAATACCACTTCGCATTATCGTTCCACATAACCTGGCTAACGCGCGCAAATATTCAATATCGCTAGGTTACATAAAAAAACAAATGAATAAAAATACATTGAACACAATCAAGACCTCGATATTAAAAAAGTGATCGTCTCAGAATTTTTTTTCATTGCCAAATAATAATAAAAATTAAAGAACACGTTTAAAAATGAATGTAAATTCTATGGTGATACCGGAGACTGGGGAGAGATCTTATGACGAATCCAAACCACTGGAGATAATTGAAAAGCAAATTCTTCATTTTTGGTTAAATTGGTTAAATTTTCTTAGGGCCCCTGCATCCCAAACTTGTAAGATACTTCTCCTTGCTTGAGTAATAAAAAATATTGTTTATAACACTGGTGGTATTGTTAATTGCCCTCTCGAACTAATGTGCGCACTCACTTCGTTCGTGCGCCCAATTCCGCTCTCGCGTGAAATTGACAACTTTCCGCCCTGGTTACAAAATATACTATTTTATTAACGTAGTTGTATAATTAACTGTATTATACTTTTATATTACATTTCATTTTGTAATATTGTATTTAGTTTGCGTTATAACCTAATTGTCAACTCAATAAGAGCATCGTTCAAGATTAAGATGGTTTCAGCAATTTTTCTTTATCAATCAATTTGGACCACCTTTAAAGTTTTGCGATTCTTCAAATTAAGTGGATGTGTGGTTAGCCACAAGACGACGTTTTGTCATAACTTTGTAAAATATTTTTTGTTCGAGAATTAAACATTGTGATACTTAAATTAAATTTAAGGTAAGATTATGGTATCTATACCATATTAAAAGATTATGGTACCTATATTTGATGCTACCGCGTATTTTAGAGCAAGTTTGCATTCTAATATAATTAAGTAATAATATAAATGAGACAATATGATTGTTCTACGGACAAGTTAAAAAATAAACATATTTTCAGTACAAAATTTAATTTGATCAGCATGTTTTTCCCAGATAAAAATTAATCTTTGACTGGTAAAAAATATGATATGATATGTAGAAATACTATTTGATTAAGTTATTTTAGTTATTTTGTTCAGTAATAAATTCTATATTGATTCTTAAAAAAACTTAAGTTAAATACAACTTTATGATATGTATTATTTTCAATATGATCAGGTATATAAGTGAAATTGAAATGCAAATGAAAAATTAATGATTTTCGGGCGGAGCTTACTGATATTCCATAATATACCAAAAAAAGATGTACGGCATAGACCATGGTTCGAGTGGCCGGTTCTTTAATTTCCTGCACTAATCTCTAAACGCAGGAATTTGAAATAAATAATATTAGAATAACTCCAGTTATGGTATAATTTATTTGAAAATGTAAACGACAAAATAAACAATGAAAAAATAATTTTCAAACTTTTTTTCAAACAAAAGCAGCCATTTAAAACTAAAAAAAAAATATTGTCTGAAGTAGATAAGTCCTACTTATATTTTTTCTTCTCCACATCACGCTCTACGCGCATCTGAACATTCTTCTTCATATGCGCCCAACAGATGAATACCAACTTATCAGCTCCGAAAATCTCTATGGAGGCGTTCCGAATACTTTTTCGCATATCCACATGTTAGGTTCAAATTTGTTATCAAATAATTTCTGTGATGTGGCAACAACGCTCTAAAGAGAAACTCTAAATCTTCCTTCTTCTCATTAGTACAGAGAGACCAAAAATGTGAAAAAGTTTTCCAAATCTGTAGTGCCCACTATTAGAACCGGAAAACCTTGCCACAAGAGTTTTTGTTGAGTTTTCATCAGCGTGAATTTTGGCAACTGCTGGCACAAATATTCATTAAATTTATAGTTATAAAAAATCGAAAGATCCTCTTGCTCAAACTGTAGTTCGTATTGTGCGACGAAATGGATATGCAAGTCTTGTGGAATAACATAATTTTTGAGTAGCCATCCTTCTAATTCTCCAAAACATATTTGTGGTGAGGGAAATTTGGATTCTTGCAACTGATGCAAGTAGTTATCTAATTATCTTTTTGGTGGAAGCTTCCTGATATTACTATTATTGCACAATTCTCTTCAAATGGCTTTTGGCTTTAACTTGAAGTCAAAAAGTTTTTGTATATCCAACTTCGGTCAATCCCAAGAACGCCTTTTGTTTCAATAGTGTCATGATCATTTTCTGATTTTGACTTAAGTAAATGTAATTCATGCGTTGTTGAGTCATACTGAAGATACATTCTGGCAGAACATTTTTGCAGAACATTTTTGCCCACGAAGTTTAGCCTGATTACAAATTGATTGGTTATTTAGTTTATGTTAAAAAATCAAAAATAGTCAATAACCTCATTACACCTGAAGTATTTATTTATAAGAATCCAATTTCTCATAACTCTCCTCTTTTGTGACGATTCTTGATTTTGTCCATCCTCAGAGGATGATTCCGATGATTCGTATTCCGCGACTAAACTTAAGTATTATGCATCCTAAAAGACTGCAGAATGACTGCAAAAATTATCTATGAATACAATAACTTACTTTGTAAAATTATATAATCTATCTCCCCACAACACAAGGCACTTACGGGTACAGCTCTAAGAATCAAGTGATTTGCAAACAGAGTAGTATTTTTTTTTTACTTGTGCATTTTAATATTCTGTGCCACAATTAAAATATAATACTTAACAAACTCAAATCCATTGAATATTAAATTTCATAAATCAAAATGTTTAACAACTGTTTAAACAATATTTTACTGATTATGCAGTATTTTAACTTGACTTATATAATTTTATCTTGCCTGTAAATATTTTACTATTCATTCAGTTTAATTGCTTAATTATTTAGTAAATGTACATTCAAGATGTTACTGATCAAATCTTATTTTTACTAATCAATTAAATTTTTGCGTTAATATATCAATTCTATAATCAATTAAACTAAGGAATGCTTAGACTTCCGCCTTGTCGTATCCTTTTCTCGGACTAGTCCAGTTTACGTCTACGTTTGTTACAATCAAATACATTAATACAATCTATTTCATTTTACAAATAAGCCGTAAAATGTAGGTAATTAAATAAGAATATAAATGAAATCAGATTGTAGATTGGTGGTGACTTGTACAGCCACCTTTATATCAGATGCCTTTTACATGTCTTATTATCATGTTTGGAAAAATTGGCTGTGTTTAAGTTGGGAAAGATGGTATGTTCTAGATCCTCCTCCCTCCTGCGAACATGACTTTGACGTGACCTTAACCCTCTCCTCCCTCAAATTCAAGGTCGCCCTCAAGGTCACCCGTCAACATCAAGGTCACCCCTTAAGGTCAAGGTCGCCCCTCAAGGTCAAGTTCACATTTAAGTCGAATTAAAATTTAATAAAATATCGTTCAATTTTATTGTTGTAAACAAAAAATGTATGTATTGCGTTGAAAATATGTAATTGTATGTAATACTTGCGTCTGCAAATATTTTAATAGGAATTGAAATTTGTTATTCTTTTAAAACAATATTTATATCTTCAATTCACGAGGTTCTGAGGTAAATTTCGTTTCTGTTGTATCATATGGCATTCCTTTTCTTCTGTAAAAGTCTTTAATTGCTACACATCTATTATAAGCACCACTGCTCACGTCGTAAAATGGCCTATGTCCATAGTTTAGACTTGTTGTTGATGGAACTGGTTTATCCTTTTCCTAAAATTAAAAATTACATCCACTTTAGAACAACAAATCTATATAAAATAAATATTAAAATATATTTAGAACATACATATTATTAGTATTAAAGTACAAGGAGGAAGCAATGATATATGAGCGTAAATAATGATTGATAAATAAAGCTTGTTGGGCCATACAACTACCGGGTATTCATAGGAAAGTACTAAATATTATGTATGTAACGAATGTAACAACCTTAAAACCTTTGAAATTTCTTATTAATGTTGATAATCAAGTTTAAAATAAATCAAATTTTCATAGAGACAAAAATAAATTATTTCAAAGTTTAAATTTACAATTTGAAATGTACCTAATATCTATATATATATATATATATATATATATATATATTTATACATATATATATATATATATATATATATATATATATATATATATATATATATATATATATATATATTCCAGAAGCACTCTATGCAATTGAGACTTCATCATTAACCATCTATATCAATGATATTGAGAAAGTAGAACTTCAGATACTGAGAAAAATATTTGGACCCAAGGTTCAAGATGGTATATGGATGCGTAAAAGCTCACAAGAACTGTATTCCCTGACAGAACGATTATCCAAGAAAATCTTTCACATCATCAATGGAACCCAACAGTCCAAAGTACGCTGGCTGGTAGACAGCAAACATGACCTCTCAGTAATCAATATAGACCCATTGGCAACTACGCGAACTAAATACAGGCAGGAAATAAATTCACATCAAAGAATCCAACAGCTAAGAGTTTAAAACTAAAACACGCATGGACGCAAGAAAGAAGACAGGCACAGAGCGAAAGAATGAGGAAGTTTTGGGAAGATAAAAAGAACAAGACCAGTGCTAAGTAATGGTTCTACGCGCTCCTTAGAGGGCTAAACGAATTAATTATATATATATATATATATATATATATATATATATATATATATATATATATATATATATATATATATATATATATATATATATATGGAAACAAGGAGGAAACAAAGAGAGATGGAATAAGAATAGAAGCAGGAAAGAGAGCAATAAGTTTTGAGGAGAGAGTGATAGAGAGAGGAGAGTGCAGTATTCTGCAAGAGTGCCTTAAAGAAAAAAGTAAAGAAATAGGAAAGGGGGTGTGGAAAGAGAGGGAGGCATATCTAGAAAGAAACGGGTATGCAGGAGCGGAGATAGAAAGAATGAGAGAGAGAGGTAGAGTAATGGCAGAGGAATTAGTCCAGAGAGATAGAGATGTGCAAAGGCAAGAAAGGAGAGCAAGAATTAGGGAGTCTAGGTACAATGGGAAATATGAAAAAATAATAACGGAAGAACTGCCAAAGTACCTAGGAAGAGAAAGTAGAAAAGAGAGAGTGACAATGGCAAGATTCAGATGTGGAAATGAAGAGAGAGATAATAAATTTTGGATGGAGGATAGGAATAGAGTATGCAGAATGTGTGGAGAAAACAAGGAGACAATAGAACACTTGCTGAACGAATGTTCAGAAATGAGAGAAAGAGACGAGTGTAGAGAAGAGATTTTAAACGAGGATGGAAGAGGGATAGATTGGATGAAAAAAGTTGAGGAGAGAAGAAAAGCAATATGTGGGGAGTGAAGCTGGTAATCGGGGTTTAGGGATAGGAATTTAGTGACTTTCTTTTTTTTTGTTTTTAGTTTGAGCAGCATATGTTTCTTTTTTTTATGTTTATTTTTTCTTTTTCTCTTTTTATTATTATTCTTATTTATATTATGTTCGATGTTAGTTTTAGTATAGATGTAAATTTTGGATTCAATTTATAAACCCGTAAGGGCAATAAATATACATAATACCTATATATAAATATATATATATATATATATATATATATATATATATATATATATATATATATATATATGTATATATGTGTGTGTGTGTGTGTGTTGGCAATTTAATATGGCGGCACGTTTCACATGGATTCCTTGATGGGTTTAATTGGTTTTAATTCGCTTTTAATTCGATATGCGTGTGGAGTTAATTCCGTTGTTAATTGTTTTGCAAAAGGTCGGAATAATTTAGGAACGTTTTGCAATATTATGCCCTAATGAACGTGAAAATTCGTTAACCGTGAAAATTTTATTTTATATTCTTGGCCTTCCTTATTTTTGTAGAAGTTTTAAAACACGGAATTCTGTATTATCGTCCAATCAGGTATTGTACATCTAATTTTTTTACCAACTCACTTAACTTTTGGTAATAGTTTCTTCCGGTTCTTTTGTTAAAATTAAATCTATCTTCATCTTTCGTTCAACCTTAAATGAATGGCCGTTTAATTTTCAAGAAAACGCAAACTAATTTATTATTCTGTTCTGTACAAAAACTTGTATGACCAAAAATTCTTTTACAAGCTTAAAACATGTATTCATGTACCTGCTTCAATAAATTACTAAAAAAAAATCGAATCCGATATGGCTGCTCCAAAACTCAAAAATAGCAAAAAACATCGTTTTCCTTATGTTGTGTCATTATTTTCCGGGAAAGCAGGTACATGAATACATGTTTTAAGCTTGTAAAAGAATTTTTTGATCATACAAGTTTTCGTACAGAATAAATTAATAAATTAGTTTGCGTTATCTTGAAAATTAAACGGCCATTTTAAAGCTGCCATGTTGGATTTTTTAAAAAGGGCATACATATATATATATGCATACATATATATATATATATATATATATATATATATATATATATATATATATATATATATATATATATATATATTTCATTTTAAACCAGGGCCATCGGAGGAAGAAATTTCTTGCGTCCATTCTTTACGATTTCACTACGATGACTCTATGGCTCTACACCCTATGGGAAGGCCGCAAAAGTGAAAACAGTGCAGAAAATAGACCATGCATTTAAGCGGGTTAGATTCTAAGAAGAAGATTCTTTTAGATTTTGATTTCTCTTCTTCTGATTTCTGCATTTTTATTGCAACTCAAAAAAGTAAAAGGGAAACAAACGTTGTAATTAATACTTACTCCGAATTGAAAAATTCCATTTTTACCACTAATTTTGTAAAATTAAGAAACTGAAACTTAGTTAAGTATTAATAAGAAGTTAATATATAAATGTAAACACTTAACACGACTTAAGTTTGGACTATTGAAGGTGATTCTCAAGGTCTTTTTCAACTTGAAAATGAAAAAGTCAATAGTTAAAAAATAATTAAACAGACATAAACCGACTCGAGTTTCGACAATAGTCAAAACTCGAGTCGTGTTAAGTGTTTAGATTTAAATAACCTCACAAGTCATGTAATATTTAAAAAAAATTAATAGTTAAAACAGTGAATTTTTTCCCTGTTTACGAATGTGGTTCGAAATGTTCAATATACTTTATTTTTAAACGGTTCGCACTTTATATACGTACACCAATTTGTTAAAATATGTTGTATATATTTTATCAGTGGGGATGTGGAATAGCAAAGCCATGTGGAGGGACGAAGTCTTGGCATATCACATAAACTAAAGTGCTATGACATGGTATATAGATCATTGAAAGGTGAAGGAAGATACAGAAGCAATAGCCCCACGGAAAATCCATCCTCCAAACATATCTTATGTTGGGGCTCATGTTGGGGATGATTTCAAAACCACCGTCGTTGCCAGTGTTAGAGTTGGGATGGTTTCAGAACTATCACTGGTACCAATATTATGGTTAGGATGGTTTCAGAAGCACTATTTGAGCAGTCTTGAATTATTGTAGATCTTCAAGCAAAAGGTGATATTCATCTGAACGGAACGAGATTCATCTTTGAATCTCAGGTCACCTTTGCAGAAATTCTTTTCGGTTTAGACACAGAGTTATAGTAGAAGTTGTTTGGTTTGTTTTCGGGGTATTTATTCGTCATACACTATTTGCATATCTTAAGATTTATACTTTTCTTACTAGACTTTCTTAATCGGTTCTTGGTTGTCTTTCGGGTCTACCTTGTAATGAATGGCTTTCTAGTATTTATACAAGAAAGTCGGGAAGGGAATTGTCATTATCTTGTTATTGTCGCTAAATATTATTTTGGTATACCAATGGCATCTGCTTAGTTGCTTTCCAAAATATCCCTATTTTTATAATAGCTGATAATGGGTTCAAGATAATATGATATCTATACAGTAAATGTCAAAAAGGGTAATTAAGATAATAGAGTAACTTTATACAGGGTGTCAAATCTCGTTAGTATAGGCGGCAATGACAAAAATCTAGAAATCGCTTTATATGTCCAGAATCCTTCTACATAATATTTCCTAAACATTCTCATCAAAAGGTGTGATAAAATATGAAAATAGTAGATCTAACCTAACCTGGGAGTAGTTTTTGGCGCTAATATAAACCAAAGAAATGCTGGGAACTATCAACCAAAACAGGATGAAGGTTTTCGTAAAGCTAAATAGGAAGAAGGGTAAAATTCTGATAGAAATCCTAACGGAACAAAATAGTCTTAGGAAATAATTTAAATAATAATTAAAAAAAAAATAGTCTTGGGAAATAATTTTCCTACGATTAAAGGAATATAATAATTGTTGAATCTATAGTTTGTCGCAAGCATGTTAACTCATGGCTTTCTGTAGTCAACAGAAGAAGTATTCATACATTTTCTCAAAAAAGTACTAAGAAAAAGGTTCAAATAGGGCCCATTGCTTAAACAAGGAGGAAGTATGATCTTTTAATCAACTTCAAATTATTAAAATGGTGAAAGAATCACAATTGGAATAGGTATCCAAATTGGACAATATATCTATAAAAGTCGCTTTAAGGAATTTTATATTTGAGGCGGTACAAGGCCACCACTTTGCCTTCTTAAGTCAAGTTGTCATGTGAGAAATACAACAAAATTTGTATATATATATACACACATATATACACACACATATATATATATATATATATATATATATATATATATATATATGTTTACATTATTTATTTGTATCTTGTTTTACAACAAAAATTATAAAAATTTCATAAAGACGGAACAAAGCTTGAATATATAAATATACTCAACCTTTCCGGAACTCTATAATACTAATGAGTCTTTTTAGGACTACCAAAAACAAATCTCGTATGAAATTTGTCAGTTATTCTATAGCTTTCAGTCCACCTTCGTGGCACTCAACAAAAACCATAAAAATAACATTGATTTTTAAGATCATGTCTTTCCGATACCTTGAGTGGATAGCCATCTGTGGACGCGTTTCGAGATTTATCTCTCATCAGCACAGCTTTGCTTCCATGAACAATATTTTGTAAATCACTCACTTGAAAACCCATGTGTTGATTAGGGTTAGATGTTTTTAATTTTGACATTTTGTGAGAGACATGAACTTAGCAGGTTATTGATATAAATGATAAATTTTGAATTGGTAAAACCATACAACATTATAGATAATCAGATAAACTTAATAAAGACGGAACAAAGCTTGAATATATAAATATACTCAACCTTTCCGGAACTCTATAATACTAATGAGTCTTTTTAGGACTACCAAAAACAAATCTTGTATGAAATTTGTCAGTTATTCTATAGCTTTCAGTCCACCTTCGTGGCACTCAACAAAAACCATAAAAATAACATTGTTTTTAAGATCATGTCTTTCCGATACCTTGAGTGGATACCCATCTGTGGACGCGTTTCGAGATTTATCTCTCATCAGCACAGCTTTGCTTCCATGAACAATATTTTGTAAATCACTCACTTGAAAACCCATGTGTTGATTAGGGTTAGATGTTTTTAATTTTGACATTTTGTGAGAGAGACATGAACTTAGCAGGTTATTGATATAAATGATAAATTTTGAATTGGTAAAACCATACAACATTATAAATAATCAGATAAACTTAATAAAGACGGAACAAAGCTTGAATATATAAATATACTCAACCTTTCCGTAACTCTATAATACTAATGAGTCTTTTTAGGACTACCAAAAACAAATCTCGTATGAAATTTGTCAGTTATTCTATAGCTTTCAGTCCACCTTCGTGGCACTCAACAAAAACCATAAAAATAACATTGATTTTTAAGATCATGTCTTTCCGATACCTTGAGTGGATAGCCATCTGTGGACGCGTTTCGAGATTTATCTTTCATCAGCACAGCTTTGCTTCCATGAACAATATTTTGTAAATCACTCACTTGAAAACCCATGTGTTGATTAGGGTTAGATGTTTTTAATTTTGACATTTTGTGAGAGAGACATGAACTTAGCAGTTTATTAATATAAATGATAAATTTTGAATTGGTAAAACCATACAACATTATAGATAATCAGATAAACTTAATAAAGACGGAACAAAGCTTGAATATATAAATATACTCAACCTTTCCGGAACTCTATAATACTAATGAGTCTTTTTAGGACTACCAAAAACAAATCTCGTATGAAATTTGTCAGTTATTCTATAGTTTTCAGTCCACCTTCGTGGCACTCAACAAAAACCATAAAAATAACATTGATTTTTAAGATCATGTCTTTCCGATACCTTGAGTGGATAGCCATCTGTGGACGCGTTTCGAGATTTATCTCTCATCAGCACAGGTTTGTTTTTCCATGAACAATATTTTGTAAATCACTCACTTGAAAACCCATGTGTTGATTAGGGTTAGATGTTTTTAATTTTGACATTTTGTGAGAGAGACATGAACTTAGCAGGTTATTGATATAAATGATAAATTTTGAATTGGTAAAACCATACAACATTATAGATAATCAGATAAACTTAATAAAGACGGAACATAGCTTGAATATATAAATATACTCAACCTTTCCGGAACTCTATAATACTAATGAGTCTTTTTAGGGCTACCAAAAACAAATCTCGTAATGAAATTTGTCAGTTATTCTATAGCTTTCAGTCCAAATTCGTGGCACTCAACAAAAACCATAAAAATAACATTGATTTTTAAGATCATATCTTTCCGATACCTTGAGTGGATAGCCATCTGTGGACGCGTTTCGAGATTTATCTCTCATCAGCACAGCTTTGCTTCCATGAACAATATTTTGTAAATCACTCACTTGAAAACCCATGTGTTGATTAGGGTTAGATGTTTTTAATTTTGACATTTTGTGAGAGAGACATGAACTTAGCAGGTTATTGATATAAGTGATAAATTTTGAATTGGTAAAACCATACATTATAGATAATCAGATAAACTTAATAAAGACGGAACAAAGCTTGAATATATAAATATACTCAACCTTTCCGGAACTCTATAATACTAATGAGTCTTTTTAGGACTACCAAAAACAAATCTCGTATGAAATTTGTCAGTTATTCTATAGCTTTCAGTCCACCTTCGTGGCACTCAACAAAAACCATAAAAATTACATTGATTTTTAAGATCATGTCTTTCCGATACCTTGAGTGGATAGCCATCTGTGGACGCGTTTCGAGATTTATCTCTCATCAGCACAGCTTTGCTTCCATGAACAATATTTTGTAAATCACTCACTTGAAAACCCATGTGTTGATTAGGGTTAGATGTTTTTAATTTTGACATTTTGTGAGAGACATGAACTTAGCAGGTTATTGATATAAATGATAAATTTTGAATTGGTAAAACCATACAACATTATAGATAATCAGATAAACTTAATAAAGACGGAACAAAGCTTGAATATATAAATATACTCAACCTTTCCGGAACTCTATAATACTAATGAGTCTTTTTAGGACTACCAAAAACAAATCTCGTATGAAATTTGTCAGTTATTCTATAGCTTTCAGTCCACCTTCGTGGCACTCAACAAAAACCATAAAAATAACATTGATTTTTAAGATCATGTCTTTCCGATACCTTGAGTGGATAGCCATCTGTGGACGCGTTTCGAGATTTATCTCTCATCAGCACAGCTTTGCTTCCATGAACAATATTTTGTAAATCACTCACTTGAAAACCCATGTGTTGATTAGGGTTAGATGTTTTTAATTTTGACATTTTGTGAGAGAGACATGAACTTAGCAGGTTATTGATATAAATGATAAATTTTGAATTGGTAAAACCATACAACATTATAGATAATCAGATAAACTTAATAAAGACGGAACAAAGTTTGAATATATAAATATACTCAACCTTTCCGGAACTCTATAATACTAATGAGTCTTTTTAGGACTACCAAAAACAAATCTTGTATGAAATTTGTCAGTTATTCTATAGCTTTCAGTCCACCTTCGTGGCACTCAACAAAAACCATAAAAATAACATTGATTTTTAAGATCATGTCTTTCCGATACCTTGAGTGGATACCCATCTGTGGACGCGTTTCGAGATTTATCTCTCATCAGCACAGCTTGGCTTCCATGAACAATATTTTGTAAATCACTCACTTGAAAACCCATGTGTTGATTAGGGTTAGATGTTTTTAATTTTGACATTTTGTGAGAGAGACATGAACTTAGCAGGTTATTGATATAAATGATAAATTTTGAATTGGTAAAACGATACAACATTATAAATAATCAGATAAACTTAATAAAGACGGAACAAAGCTTGAATATATAAATATACTCAACCTTTCCGTAACTCTATAATACTAATGAGTCTTTTTAGGACTACCAAAAACAAATCTCATATGAAATTTGTCAGTTATTCTATAGCTTTCAGTCCACCTTCATGGCACTCAACAAAAACCATAAAAATAACATTGATTTTTAAGATCATGTCTTTCCGATACCTTGAGTGGATAGGCATCTGTGGACGCGTTTCGAGATTTATCTTTCATCAGCACAGCTTTGCTTCCATGAACAATATTTTGTAAATGACTCACTTGAAAACCCATGTGTTGATTAGGGTTAGATGTTTTTAATTTTGACATTTTGTGAGAGAGACATGAACTTAGCAGGTTATTGATATAAATGATAAATTTTGAATTGGTAAAACCAAACAACATTATAGATAATCAGATAAACTTAATAAAGACGGAACATAGCTTGAATATATAAATATACTCAACCTTTCCGGAACTCTATAATACTAATGAGTCTTTTTAGGGCTACCAAAAACAAATCTCGTAATGAAATTTGTCAGTTATTCTATAGCTTTCAGTCCAAATTCGTGGCACTCAACAAAAACCATAAAAATAACATTGATTTTTAAGATCATATCTTTCCGATACCTTGAGTGGATAGCCATCTGTGGACGCGTTTCGAGATTTATCTCTCATCAGCACAGCTTTGCTTCCATGAACAATATTTTGTAAATCACTCACTTGAAAACCCATGTGTTGATTAGGGTTAGATGTTTTTAATTTTGACATTTTGTGAGAGAGACATGAACTTAGCAGGTTATTGATATAAGTGATAAATTTTGAATTGGTAAAACCATACATTATAGATAATCAGATAAACTTAATAAAGACGGAACAAAGCTTGAATATATAAATATACTCAACCTTTCCGGAACTCTATAATACTAATGAGTCTTTTTAGGACTACCAAAAACAAATCTCGTATGAAATTTGTCAGTTATTCTATAGCTTTCAGTCCACCTTCGTGGCACTCAACAAAAACCATAAAAATAACATTGATTTTTAAGATCATGTCTTTCCGATACCTTGAGTAGATAGCCATCTGTGGACGCGTTTCGAGATTTATCTCTCATCAGCACAGCTTTGCTTCCATGAACAATATTTTGTAAATAACTCACTTGAAAACCCATGTGTTCATTAGGGTTAGATGTTTTTAATTTAGACATTTTGTGAGAGAGACATGAACTTAGCAGGTTATTGATATAAATGATAAATTTTGAATTGGTAAAACCATACAACATTATAGATAATCAGATAAACTTAATAAAGACGGAACAAAGCTTGAATATATAAATATACTCAACCTTTCCGGAACTCTATAATACTAATGAGTCTTTTTAGGACTACCAAAAACAAATCTCGTATGAAATTTGTCAGTTATTCTATAGCTTTCAGTCCACCTTCGTGGCACTCAACAAAAACCATAAAAATAACATTGATTTTTAAGATCATGTCTTTCCGATACCTTGAGTGGATAGCCATCTGTGGACGCGTTTCGAGATTTATCTCTCATCAGCACAGCTTTGCTTCCATGAACAATATTTTGTAAATCACTCACTTGAAAACCCATGTGTTGATTAGGGTTAGATGTTTTTAATTTTGACATTTTGTGAGAGAGACATGAACTTAGCAGGTTATTGATATAAATGATAAATTTTGAATTGGTAAAACCATACAACATTATAGATAATCAGATAAACTTAATAAAGACGGAACAAAGTTTGAATATATAAATATACTCAACCTTTCCGGAACTCTATAATACTAATGAGTCTTTTTAGGACTACCAAAAACAAATCTTGTATGAAATTTGTCAGTTATTCTATAGCTTTCAGTCCACCTTCGTGGCACTCAACAAAAACCATAAAAATAACATTGATTTTTAAGATCATGTCTTTCCGATACCTTGAGTGGATACCCATCTGTGGACGCGTTTCGAGATTTATCTCTCATCAGCACAGCTTGGCTTCCATGAACAATATTTTGTAAATCACTCACTTGAAAACCCATGTGTTGATTAGGGTTAGATGTTTTTAATTTTGACATTTTGTGAGAGAGACATGAACTTAGCAGGTTATTGATATAAATGATAAATTTTGAATTGGTAAAACGATACAACATTATAAATAATCAGATAAACTTAATAAAGACGGAACAAAGCTTGAATATATAAATATACTCAACCTTTCCGTAACTCTATAATACTAATGAGTCTTTTTAGGACTACCAAAAACAAATCTCATATGAAATTTGTCAGTTATTCTATAGCTTTCAGTCCACCTTCATGGCACTCAACAAAAACCATAAAAATAACATTGATTTTTAAGATCATGTCTTTCCGATACCTTGAGTGGATAGCCATCTGTGGACGCGTTTCGAGATTTATCTTTCATCAGCACAGCTTTGCTTCCATGAACAATATTTTGTAAATGACTCACTTGAAAACCCATGTGTTGATTAGGGTTAGATGTTTTTAATTTTGACATTTTGTGAGAGAGACATGAACTTAGCAGGTTATTGATATAAATGATAAATTTTGAATTGGTAAAACCATACAACATTATAGATAATCAGATAAACTTAATAAAGACGGAACAAAGCTTGAATATATAAATATACTCAACCTTTCCGGAACTCTATAATACCATTTCTCTTTCCGGTAGTTTGGCAAATGCAATTTTTGTTAAAAAAATAAACTTTAATTAATATAAAACTATTTATATATCTTTGACAGCTCCATTCACTACTTCATACTTTGGTAATTCTGTATCTTCATTGACTTTAGGGTTCACAAGAGGGTTGAGAAACCAGTGATGAATAGGTAGAATGTATGGAAGTAAATCGTACATATCCTATTTCTTTCTAACTACTTTCTTCAGTTCAAAAAGCCTTCTGATCCACATTTACATCTTCACATTAGCCGTAGAGAATGGCATATCTTCATTTAAAGTATCTTTTGTTTGAAAATACTACGTCTTTGTGTATTCATTTTTCTTTTAATGATAGAATTTTCTAGGTTACAAGGACTTTTAAAGTCATCTCCAGTTATTTAGATTTATATTTATATTGTAAATTCCTCTCACTTAATTTACTCATATAATTTGTAGTTTTAACACTTTTTAAATTACACCACTTTGGATGCTAACAAGGAGCTGTTATAAATTGTGTGGTAAACTTATGCTGCTATTTATGAGGATACACTTGAATATATGATTATACCACAATTTCTCCTAACAAATTTGAATATGGAGATGGCATTTTTGCTCTCATCTAAAAACAGTTGTAAATTGTGACTTACACCACTGTACCTTCAACCACCTCATTTAATAAAAACATACCGTAAATGTATTTGATTAAAATTGCATTTTATGTTACTACTTTCACTAGAAATATCTGGTGGGTAGTCGTCTTCTTGTTTCATTGGCGAAATTTTGATATAGTAATATGTACTTCGCATACATTCCTAGAGAGATGCATACTAAAAAAAACGAAGATTTTACAAATAGAATCGCCCGGGGAATCGCCTAAAACCGGGTATTCGGAGAAGTACAATTTGCGCATTAAAAATGAGTTCCAATTACAATAAAGGATTTAATATCAGATAAGAAAATGAAAGTTTTGGTATCACAGCATTTGGCAAACCCGTATTGGCACAATTCCGTTGTTTCAAATGGTAAAAGATTTCTAATAGATCTATGTTTGGATAAGTAGACCAACCAGACCAGTTTCAGTAGATCAGCCCAAAATGACGATAAAGATACAATAGATAAAGTAAAATTAAAAATTTTAAGTAATCCTGGACATAAGAAAAAACTAAAAGTAAAAAAATAAAATTTCTCTCTTGCCCTTTTAATCTCATTATTGCCTATTAATATTTTCATGATGGGCATCACCGCATTGGAGACCGCTATGTGAAGAAGTGTAATTAGTTATACCTACATAGGTATAACGAATAGAAAATACCTACTAGTTTCAAAGTGTACGTACGAATTTAGATGTAGCAATCTATCTTACAAGGTCTACTAAATTCCTGCAGAGTTTCGATATTGTACCACTTCTATAAGAGGCGTTGCTTGAGACGAGTCGTTGACGGTTGTGATTATTTTGCAAATTTTTCTAAATTAATCAAGACCGAAAACTACGATTGGATATTGTTGTTTAATTATTTACGTACGTTGCTTACATAGAGTAGTTCTTGTAACATGAGCCCCAAACGTCTTGGAATCCACTTTTGCCATGAATTTGAATAAGTATGTCATTTCTTAATTCAGACACATAAAATTAAACAAATTATGAAATGTCATTTTTAAGTAGCTGTCAGTGGTTTTGAGGTTAGGTCGCATTGTTTGCTAAGATCAACAATTTCATTAGTTATAAATAAAACGCCTTCTCATAAATGTAACACTGTTTTATTTTATAGTGTTGTGAATTATAAAATTAACAAAGAAGAACATACATTACAACACATGTTGAATGTGGTGTCCATTTTCACGAATACACAAATTAATACGCCGTTTTATGTTATCTATTACGTTTCTCGATTATGTTATCGAACACATTTTGTAATACCAACATAGTATTACAAAATGTGTTCGATAACATAATCGAGAAACGTAATAGATAACATAAAACGGCGTATTAATTTGTGTATTCGTGAAAATGGACACCACATTCAACATGTGTTGTAATGTATGTTCTTCTTTGTTAATTTTCTATCTCTTCACATTTTCTTATTACATTGTTTCACACATCTTCTACTGTATGCACTGGACTGCTGAATACTGATTTTTTAATTATGGAAAATGAAAAAAGTCCAGAGGAGTTAGATCACAAGAACGTGATGGAAATCGGTCTTTGCTTATTATCCTGTCGTCGAAGAATTCCTTAAGATAATTTAATGTTTCATGGGCAATGTGCGGTCTAGCAGAATCTTGTTTGAAGAAGCAATTTTGGAGTTCATCATCATGAAGTTCGTTAATAAATTGTTGACAAATAGTGGCTCTATAAGTGGCAGCGTTTAAATTACCATAACAAAATATTGGACCAATAATTCTGCGTCTTGACATTCCTAACCATACACCAACTTTTATTGGATGCAGTGGGGTCTCTCTAAAAAAATGTGGGTTGTCAACACTCCACATGCGCATGTTTTGGGAATTAATGTATCCGTTTAGATGAAAGCAGGCTTCATCAGTGAAAAATGTTAAATTTAACACTTCGTCGTTCATATTTTGATTGAACCACCGACAGTAGGCCAGTCTTTTATTATAATAGAGTGGTAAAAGTTCTTGGTACATTTGCAACTTATATGGTTTCATGTGAAGATCTTTACGAATAATCCTGTGGGTGGTAGTACGACTTAAATTCAACTGTTGAGCTAGTCTCCTAATTGAAGTGGTAGGTTCGTCTTGGACTGCATTTCTGATGTTGTTTATAATATTCTCATTATTAATACGAGGCTTTCCACTTCTGTGTTTGTTGTTAATGTTACCAGTACTTCGAAAGCAATCCACTGATCGGAATACCTGCCTTCTAAACTGATTCCTATTAAATACAGCCATAGGAAAACGTTGCCTAAATCCTTCAAAGCACGGCTCGATACTGTATTCCCATTCAGCATTTTCCAGGCGTCTACCATTACGAAAATAACTTTCAACAATAAAAGTGTTCTGCTCTTTTGTGAAAATTTTTAAATTAAATAAATCAAGTAACACCGGTTGAAATAACATAAAACTGTTAATTAATTTGTGTATTCGTGAAAATGAACAACCCATTCAACTTCTGTTGTAATGTTTGTTCTTCTTTGTTAATTTTATAATTCACAACACTATAAAAATCAGTGTTAAATTTATGAGAAGGCGATTTATTTATAACTAATGAAATTGTTGAACTTAACACTAAAAACAATGCGACATAACCTCAAGACCATTGACAGCTACATTTGATAATTTGTTTAATTTTATGTCTGGAATTAAGAAATGACCTACGTCTTAAAATTCATGGTAAGAGTGGATTCCATGTTTTCTGGGACTCACGATATATTAAGTAACGTGAGTCCCAAAAGTCTTGGAATCCACTCTTGACATGAATTTGAAGACGTAGGTCAATTCTTAATTCCACACATAAAATTAAACAAATTATCAAATGTCATTTTTAAGTAGCTGTCAGTGGGCTTGAGTTTATCTCGCATTGTTTTTAGTGTTAAGTTCAACAATTTCATTAGCTATAAATAAAACGCCTTATAAATTTAACACTGATTTGTTTAATAGTGTTGTGAATTATAAAATTAACAAAGAAGAACAAACATTACAACAGATTTGAATGTGTTGTCCATTTTCATGAATACACAAATTAATTCGCCGTTCTATGTTATCGAACACATTTTGTAATACTGTGTTGTCTATCTCTTCACATTTTCTTATTACATTGTTTCGCGGATCTTCTACTGTGTGCACCGGACTGCTGAATACTGATTTTTTTAAATAAGGAAAAAGAAAAAAGGCCAGAAGAGTTACATCACAAGAACGTGGTGGAAATCGCTCTTTGCTTATTAGCCTGCCGTCGAAGAATTCCTTAAGATAATTTAATGTTTCACAGGCATTGTCCGGTCTAGCAGAATCTTGTTGGAAAAAGCCATTTTGGAGTTCATCATCATGAATTTCGTTGCAAAATAGTGGCTCTATAAGTGGCAGTATTTAAATTAACATACAAAAAATATTGGACCGATAATTCGGCATGTTGACATTGCTAACCACGCGCCACCTTTGATTAGATGCAGTGGGGTCTCTCTAAAAAAATGTGGGTTGTCAACACTCTACATGCGCATGTTTTGGGAATTAATGTATCCGTTTAGATGAAACCAGGCTTCGTCAGTGAAAAATGTTAAATTTAACACTTCGTCGTTCATATTTTCATTGAACCACAGTAGGCCAGTCTTTTATTATAATCGAGTGGTAAAAGTTCTTGGTACATTTGCAACTTATATGGTTTCATGAGAAGATCTTGACGAATAATCCTGTGAGTGGTGGTACGACTTAAATTCAACTGATGTACTAGTTTCCTAATTGAAGTGGTAGCTTCGTCTTGGACTGCATTTCTGATGTGTATAATATTCTCATTATTACCACGAGTAGGGAAAGATGATGCGTTCTGGCGGCACCACCAGTCCTTATGGGATTTACATGTAAATCTAGCCCCTCATGGGGGAATTACATGTAAAATCTAGCACGATGCCCCTTATGGAGATTTACATGTAAATCTAGCACGAAGCCCATTATGGGGAATCTTATACAAAATATTTCTGAACGTATCAGAGCGAGAATGTCTAGATGGCGCTGCAAGATACGTGCGCGGTGTATAGCGGGAAAATTCAAAATGGGTTGCAGGGTGAACATCTGTGAAGGGAGGATATAATACGTGCTCTGAGTTGCCTAAGTATCAGAGGTGGTTAGTTGGATATCAGAGAAATTTATAACGAACTATAATATGTGTCTACATAATTTAAGATATCTTAAAATAAATATTTAACATTCCAAAACATTATCTGGTTTATGTAACCTCTTGTCTAGATAGGACCGAGCGTCTAGCACTGATAACAATCCCGTCTCAACCTGTCTGTAAACGCATGTTTAACTAATAAATTATGAAGCGTGGTCTAATTAATTTCTTGGAATTATCGCGTATTTAATTTAATTATGATATTAAGATTTTGATTTATCGGTAGTCGATTAGGCGCGACCGGACGCCTAGTACTGATAACACCAGGCAAGAATAGAGGGACTAGAGTAGACAGACTAGATTAGACAGACAAGTGGGGAAAATTCAAAATGAGTTGCGGGTGGGTAGGGGAGAATCGTGTATGCATACATAATTGATTGCAAACATATTACGGATTGATTCAAATGAAATTATTGTTTTTAGGCCGGACAAGATCGGGCAACACCAAACAGGGTCAAACAAGAACGGACAAGACTATACGGACCACATATTTCCTGTGATATTTACCCGAATAATTTCCTATGTGTAAGCGAAATTAAATATTTTTGATTTTAATTTTTTCATTTTAATGTTACCTCTTTGAAATTTCGCTCGCAAATACGTGATTGGTGGGGAGTTTTTACAAAAAAGATTAAGTGTTGTCATGTAGGGAATGAGCTGATGATGAAACGCCTGAACAGATCTTCATAAATTATAGCTAAGAACCTTCTCGATCACGTCACCATTCAAACACAGGTTCGGATATACGGAACTAGACAAACATTTGTTTCAAATTGGTTGAAGATTAATTTGATCAAGTAGGAAATGAGCTAATGTTCATCAAACGCATGGAACGATCTTCATAAATTATAGCTAAATACCTCCTCGATCACGTCGGCTTTAATAAAAAAAAAACGCATCAAAATCGGTCTATTCGTATAGGAGCTACGATTCCATAAACCGGAGATATACGGATAGACGGACAGATGGACGGACGGACGGACAGATCGACAAACTCACAGACCCACAGACGGATACACGGACAGACGGTCAAACGGACAGACTGACAGACGGACCTTCTGTCCGTGGACAGACAGACAGACGGGCAGACAGACAGACTGACAGACAGACGGACAGACTAACAGACAGACACGTCAATAGTTTGTGAGATTTATCCGTGAATCTCTAATAAGGCGTTCCATTAGATTTCGAAAATTTGGAATGCTGAATGACACAGAACTAAGGTGATTTCTTTTAGAATATGAATTAAATTTGGAAATGAATGAAAACTCAACAATCGAGCTTTGCTTTACTTAATATCACGAAATATTGATACTTGGTATCAATTAACACCCATATGGAATTTTTGGATGGAAGATTTTAACATCCATATGGAATAACATCCCCCTTTATGTGTCGGGGTTTAAAAAATAAAAAAAGTAAAGTTTCTCTATTGCCCTTTTAACTTCTTTAAAAGTACCTATTCATATTTTGATAATGAGCGTCTTCGCCTCGGGGGACCGCTATTTGAAGACCGCTGAGTACTAAACGATTGGATACTGTTGTTTTGTTACGTATGTTGCTTACACAGAGTAGGTCCTCGTATAATCCATCCTTAAAATTGATCATCTTTTTTTTGTATTCAGGTTCTATTATATGATTTACTTAGCACTCTCCCGATGCGGCGACGCTCATCATCTAAATATTAATAGGTACTTTTTAGTGAACTTTTAAAAGGGCAAGAGATTAAAAAAACCGATCGAAAATCGATACATTCGTTTCGGAGCTACGATTCCATAAACAGCCACATATATGGACAGACGGACAAACTGACAGACAAACACGTGAAATTTATAACACCCCTTTTTTGTGTCTGGTCTCAATAAATTACTATAGCTAAACTATAATTCAAATTAGATTGGCTGAAGATTTAACCGCAGCTGAGAAATAAATAATAGATGAATTTTCTTTACGATTTAAAAATGGATGGAAAAATGGAACACAGAAATGGATAAACCTGATTTGAGAAATTGTGAATGCTTATAACATGGAAATTTTTTAATGCAATTATTTGATTTTCCTGCAATTTGTTTATTGAAAAAGTTGAGTTACTCTTCATATGCTCACAATCGGAAATATTTTTTTTGCATTCATAATAAAAGTTCTTGCTTGTTCGCGTCAGCATTTCAATATGTGAAAATTAAAGACCGAAAAAAATGTTCAGAAACAAATAACATTGCAAAAGCACTCTTTTCATGTAAAATGTTGTAAAGTGAAGCATCCTTATTTGTATAGCTACTTTAGTAAATAAAAAGGAATAACCAAACTCTAACTCACACTGCATAATAACATACACATCGATTTTACGGTAGAATGGTTGAAGAAGATGAAGAAGATGACAGATTTCCTATGGAATTTACAAAATTAATCTCTAGTATTTATGAACGACGACGGGTTCTCTTCTGGATACTACGTATCAATATTTCGTGATATTAAGTAAAGTTGGAGTGTTCAGTTTTGATTCATTTCCAAATTTAATTTATATTCTAAAAGAAATCACTTTTTTCTGTCATTCAGCAATCCAAATTTTCGAATTTAATGAAACGCACTAGTAGAGTTTCATTGATAAATCTCGCATCTCTCTGTCTGTCCGTCTGTCGGTCTATTCGTATATTTGGCTGTTTAAGGAACTATAGCTCCTAAACGAATATACCGATTTTTAAGCGTTTTTTTTTTGTAAAAGCTGACGTGAATCAAAACTCAACACTCGAGTTGAATTTTGATTCAGGTCCAAATGTAATTTATATTTTAAAAGAAATCACCTTATTTCTGTGTCATTCATCAATCCAACTTTTCGAATTTTAATGGAACGACCTACTAGAGTTTCACCGATAAATCTCGCGAACTATTAGTAACTCGAGATCGCTGAGAACGACGATGACAAAACGAAAAAGGTTTGTTTCGCGGATAAAGTTTCTAATTGGGTAATAACAACAGACAGAAAATACTAGGCCGAGATCGAAATAAGATAGATATAAACAATTTGTTAGAAAACTTAATTAAAGCGTTCATGTTAAATTTATATAATAATAATAATAATAATAACCTTTATTGGCATAATTAAAATAATTTCCATACAAAATATACATACAAAATAAAACAATAAAAATAATAAAAAAGTTGTGAAACTAAAACCCCATTAAAAAGAAAAAAGAAATTTTACCACCCTATAAACCTATACTTCAACACCTGTACATCGGACTTAAGCTCACAAAAAAAAAGAAAAACTAAACCGCTACACTCAAAAAACTACGCCGTCGCATCCGCTCTTTCCATGCTTTCACTCTGTGTAAAAACGACAGTCCCTTCCCGCTCTCGTCCATACACTCCCTCCAATCCTTTCCTCGCCTTCTCTCCTGGTCATTCCACTCCGCCATCGTGCATTCTTCCAACCAATGACTCCACATATCTTCATTCAACCCACACACCAAACACATTCTACTTTCCTCCTTCATCCAATGTCTCCTTCCACGCTCTTCATTGCCACACCTAAATCTCGCCAACACTGACTGGTCGTCCGACCCTTTACTTGTCCTCAAATAACCAGGAACACGGCCGTGCACTTGTATCTGTCTGTAGCCTTGGTGATATTTACTAGCCTCTATTTTCGATTGGCGCTCTTGGAAGTCCACTTCTAATAACCTCTCTTTTAGCATCCGTTTCCACTGAGAACCCGCACTTTTTTCCGTTTCCAACCCCTCGGATGATAAACCGCCTCTCTCATACAGTTTCCTTTTATTAAACCCCCAACCGCTCTCTCTTCTACCACTTAACCCCTCTTTATTCACTACTCGAAAGACTTCCTTTATTATCCTTTCATCTCCTAACCCATCCACCCTATACTCGAACTTTATCACTCTTTCCGCAGCTATTACCGCCACCTTACAAGCACTCACTTCCTGAAGCACAATGTGACCAGGCGTCGACCTATAAAGTTTCAACACTTCCTTATAAAACTTTATCTGCACCCTTTCGATCTTGTCTTCCTCTTTCGTTCCCCAGACCTCGCATCCATACAGTAACACGCTTCGCACACATGCCTTCCATATGGTCTCTGCTGCTCTAAAGTTTCCATCAAAGTTCCTTTTCCAAACCTCCCAGATACGACCCGCCGCCACCCATGCCTTCTTTGTAACGTACTCTATGTGTTCTTTATTACTGTATCCAGTCCCAAAGACATACCCCAAATACTTAAATTTACTAACTTCCTCTATTTCAGTACCCTGCCATTCAAACCTTTCTTTCTTATATCGCCCACCCCTTTTAAACCGAATCCATTTTGTTTTACCAACATTCACCCTTAAATCCCTCTTTTCGAAATACCTGCCGAGCCTTTCAATCACGTCCTTCATCTCACTAGCCGACTTTGCAAATACCACCATGTCATCCGCATATGCCAAGCTCCACACCTTCTTTTTCCCAATCACCACTCCTCCAACTTGCCCGGCCTGTAGAACCTTTTCCATATCCGCCACATACAGATTGAAAAGCGTGGGACTCAAAGGGCAGCCTTGTCTCAGGCTCTTCCTCACCTCAAAATAGTCCGATTCCCATTCATTCGCTACTACCTTACCGACCGTTTCCTCGTACAAATTCCTGATGTTCCTTCTTACACTCTCTGAGATACCTAGCTTGCCCAAACACTCGTCAAGTCTCCTTCTGTTCACCGAGTCATATGCGGATTTCAAATCAATGAAAAGAGCAAACAGGCATCCCTTTGTTATTCCTTGGTCTATGATGACTCTCAAGGTCACCAGGTGTTCCACCGTGCTCCTTCCTTCTCTGAACCCCGCTTGTATTTCCGGCAAAAGCTTCCTTTCATTAATTTCCTTCCTCAAGCGACAATCCAGGATTTTAGCAAATATTTTGTATGAGGAGTTCATCAAAGTTATACCTCTATAATTTTCTAGCGCGTCCCTCGTTCCACTCTTAAAAACCGGTTGAATTATCCCCACTTTCCAGCTGACTGGTATCCTTTTCTCTCCTCTCCCTATCCTTCTCAATTCCTCCGTAAACTTCTCCTTACAGATTCCAGGTGCTTCTTTCCACGCTTCATTTCCGAGCCCATCCAAACCTCCCGCTTTTCTTGGCTTTAGGGAATCAATAACATCCTCCACCTCTGTCACGGTGATATCCTCGTCGAGCTCTTCCTGTTTTCTCTGTCGATCTCCTGAACTATCATCTCTTTCTGACCGCATCTCCACCCCTCCTAGCATCCTCATGAAGTGGTTTTGCCATTCTTCTATAGCAATGCTCTTGGGTAATCTTTCCTTCCTTTTCCTATTCTCTCTCACGTATTTCCACAGCTCAGCTTCCGTCTTGATTTCTCGTACCCGCTGCTTCTCCTTCTCCTCCAAATTTATATAATTTCCTTTAACATGGTTAGGGTCCGCATTGCTCGGAGTGCTGACTTTAAAGTAAAGAGTTTTCTTTACTACCAGTGCCTAATATAAGCGTCATAGCACTTATAGTTCAGTGCTACTGAGCGTATAAACTTTTTTTATGAGTAATAAATGTTTAGTTTGTGTAGTTTGTAATGTCAAGTTTAAATTCATTGGTATGCTAGTAATTGGTATGCTGTTCCAATACGCATGTATAGTCATTAACATTTTTCGTAATATTAAATTTTATTGCTTTTTAAGAAATTGTTTAAAACTACTAGCCTGCTTACTAATCACGGGATTAATGAGAACCGCAGCTGCAGCAGTTCTGGAAGCAATCTTAAGCCTCCTCTAGGATGGGAGTTTTCAGGTGCAAGTGAAACAACACATGGCAAACCCAAGGTCGGCCTACCCATATCTCTATAACGGAAGTAATAGAAGAGTTAAAAATTGAAATTGAATCAAAACACAGCTATTATGGACAGAAGGGAATTACCATATGAAAAACCAAGGAGACCTATTCTGGTAAAAAAACGGCCCCAAGAAAGACAGTGGAACTAGCGCTGGAATACGTGGTCTGTCTCCTAGGTCCAGCATAACTGTGCCACTGGAGAGACACACCACGGTCTTCCAAGCGGAAATTTTCGCAACCGAGACAACAAAAAATTTAAGAATGGGCTACAGAAGTAGAGACATCTATAGTTTCACAGTCAGGCAGCGATAAACGCTCTAACATGTCAAAGAATAAAATCTAGGACAGTTTGAGAGTGCCTTCTGAACTTAAAACGTCTGGCATAGCACAACAGCGCTCCTGATTGCAAGGGAGAGGTCCTACGTCACGAAAATCAAGGCTTGTAAAATAATAATAGAGTGGACCCATAAAAGTAACCAATTACAATGGGTCCGCACAAGTGGCCAGCAACACAGCAAACGGATGATAGGTACCATATCTAACACCATAACACTTGAAATCTTGCAACTGTCCAGGAAGGAGATTGAAACTGTGGCAAGTCTCCTAACGGGACACCTGCAGAAGATGGGCATATGGACAGAACCACTATGTAGACTCTGCAACGGAGAGGATGAAACTGCCTCTCCTATAATATGCCATTTCTTTCATCTTTACAATCGCGCGCGGAATAATAAAACTTAATCTCTAAGCATAAAATGATTCATGGCAGCAACATGGGTTCCATACAAAAATGGAGCAGCAATTGAAGAATAATATAATGTAAGTTTAAAGGAAGTTTATAAAGGTTCAGTTAAAATTTTCTGTTACTGTATATCACATAATGCCCTTTTCGACAAGTTGTATAAATATAGGATTCTAGGGAAAGCTCCTCGTTAGCTTCAATCGTTTCTAGAATCTAGGAAACTGTATGTGCTAACCCAGCATGCTATAGAAATGGTATGGCCAGAAACCGCACAAAAAAATGATATAAGTTTTGTATCAAGATTGGTAATTCAAAGTATAAAAGGATAAAAAGTCATATGTTTCAAATGAGATAAGTTCTCTTTGATATTACTTTTATAGCATAGGTTTATTCAGTTAAAAATGGTATAGACCAAAAGTATAGACCATTGATGAACAACTCTTTTCACATAAAGTCAGATTTACGCAATAGTTGCACAATAAACCAGACAAATTCGGTATTTAATTTCGGTTGGAATCTGATGAAAACAAAACATTTTGTAAACGAGTTTCTCTATTTAGGAAAGAATGAGATAAAAGTAACTGTACTTCCCTATGTGAATTTTTCGAACTCACGTTTATCGAACTGTAAGCTATGAAAGGAAGAACTAAAATAACTTACTCTCAATTGAAAAATTCAATTCATTGATTGGGAATACTTCATCATTCGATCCGAAGTTACCGGAAGTCTTTTGAACACAACGTTTAATGTTATTTCTCGCGAACACCGCAATCTTCGGAAAAGATTCCGATTTGGAGGCCTTTTTAGTCACAGTTTGTTCATACTTTTAATTACCGTCATCAGTACCTCGTATAAACTTTGTATTTTAATAGAACTCATAGCTAAGAGGCATGTACCTTTAAAAACTGTTCATAAACTTCAATTTAATGACAATTTCTGACGAGAACACTTTGAGGTCAATATTATAATACTTCTTGCATTAGTAAAACATTTTTTATATGCTATATAGCATATAAAAAATGTTGTCATAAGTAGCTCCAGCAACTCATTCCATATGCCCTAAAATAAAATGGTCGTCAATCGGATGAACTTTATTTTCTTTCTTTCTTTCTAGCAAGTTCTTCCACGTAATTTGATGATTTTTATTGCCGATTGTATCAATTCCCGACTGGAAATACTGAGGAAAGCCAACAAAAAGAAAATTGTTGTCCCTAATACAGATTAAGCTGGAATTATGCTTTTATTAGGAATTATGATTATTATGACTTGCAATAGAGTTCCTAACTTTACCACCAAAAACTGCAATTGCTCGGATTCGCGACAAAATATTTCTCTCTAAGATATATTTCAATTACTCAAAAAAGGGACTGATGCTCCTCAAACCTACTACATTGGTGAGGTGGTTTCTTGCCTGAAATATACATTTAAAAAATGCAGAGAAGACGGTGCATTCCAGGGCATTGAAGAATCAATGGCCAAATTCAAAGGCAGCTCAAGTCTGGTGGTGGCTCATATAGCTAAGCACTTGGCCTTTGAGTCATAAAGCTGGGGTTCAAATCCCCACAGATCCAAAGCAGCAAAAATTAAAAACTATTGGATGCAAACCATCACACTCAATTCCCCAATCTGGCTTAGGCCACCGTGGGGTCTCAATTGCCTAACACCTTCTCTGGAAATTTGTACTTCGGATTCGAGGTGAACTGTAGGCCCCCCATATTCAAATCTTTGTGCTGAGGTCGGATATGTGGAAGTGAAGAGGCCGGTGCCCAGCAGTGGGTCATAAAGGATGATAATTATGCGAGGAGATGTATCTTACAAGTTTGGGATCCAGAGACCATAAAAAAATGGAATAAAAAATGAAGAATTTGTTTTTCAATTGTCTCCGGTGATTCGTCAAAAGAACTCTCTTCAGTCTCCGGTATCAACATAGAATTTACACTTATTTTAAAACGATTTCTTTAATTTTTATTATTATTTTGTAATGAAAAAAAATTCTCACACTTTAACGTCACTTTTTTAATATTGAGCTCTTGATTGTGTTTATTTCATTAATTTATTTGTTTTTTTAATGAACCAGGCGACATTGAATATTTGCCTGCGTTACCCGGGTAATATGGAAATGCAACGAAATGTGGAATTTCTCGTATTAAAAAACGTGCGTCAAGAAGTACTTTTAGCGTATGAGTAATAAAAAATATATTAGAAATAAATTATCAAAAAAAATGACCAATCGCCAGACGAACCTCGAGTTTTTCAATAAAGTGTGGTAATTATCGGTTTATGGTTACTGTAATATGATACAAATGTTTGAGATTTTATTTTATCCAAGTACCTCAAAAATAGGCATCAATTAGCATATAGTTTTTTGTTGGGTACGGCCCCGGATGATTATGCATACTCAAATCAAATCTTTCTGATAAAAAGATTGCGAGTTCTACAAATCATATGCCAATATGAGTCGAAGTTTATAATAATTTAGCTTAAGTAAATTAAAGCCTTCTTCGATATATTTTAATAGCGATTGATGAATAAATAATATAATATCCTCAATCTTTTGACCTGGCGATAAAATTGGCGATCTCGTGAGCTACACGAATTAGATGAACTATTCGAACTGCCGACAGATCATACAATGGTTCAGTTTTACACAATCTGACTGATATCACTATATGACTACGACATATATAAATATAGTTCAATCATTCAAATTACATGCACCATAAACATGTGTAAACAGTTAGCAATTGCTTCAAATTATACAGTTTTTTTTAATTAACTTACCTTTTTTCGAAATTTTGTATACTTTCTTGACTTACCATTTCTCAAAACCTAATTTAAATAAAGAGTATAATATGAACAATATAACTCTCGTGTGATTTAATACAAAAAACAAATACGTCTTTTTTCATGTTTAGTTATAATGTTATAAAAAAACCATGCTCGTCTGTCATTCTGTGAAAGAAAGAGTATATATATACATATATATATATACATATATATATATATATATATATATATATATATATATATATATATATATATATATATATATATATATATATACATATATATATATATATATATATATATATATATATATATATATATATATGTATATATATATATACATCGCTTTATATGTCTTTCTCTCAGTGTATATTTCTATAATGTGTGCTCTCTCTTTCTTTCGCAGAATGACAGACGAGCATGGTTGTTTTATAACATTATAACTAAACATGAAAAAAGACGTATTTGTTTTTTGTATTAAATCGTACGAGAGTAAGGTGTTACATTTCATATTTTAATTTTTACATTTAATCTTTACAATACATTATATTCACACATTTCTTTCCCTATATATAAACTTTTTCCACTCATTTTTTCATTTTGCCATAGTTGATGCTTGAACCATTGTGATATTTAATAGATTTATAGCGGATAAAAAGTCAAACAAAATTAATGAAACCATGAACAGTGTTTCTGCAGTAGTTGCAGATTTAGTAATAAATGCATCAGAGTCATCAGACCTGCTTTTACTATTCTTAAATTTTAGTATCCAGTCATTCTTTATATCAAATGATTTACCTGTTCGTAAATATTTTCCCAAATATCTAGAGGGTATTGTCTATTTTCTCTCATTTTTCTTTGGTCGAATATCGGAGAGGGCTTAGTGTACGAGAAGAATTGATCATAGCCGGTTACAACCTCATGTCCTAAGACATTGTTGAAAAACGAAATCTTCTCCTTCAGATCAATCTTTGCTGGAGGCTGAAAATATGATAAAATACTGATAAACAGGTTCACAAAAAGAACGGAATCCTTCGATCTGGATTTTATTGATCGATCCTTATAAAACTAATGTTTGTGAAAAAACTCATTCACCAGGTGAAATAATTTATATTTATCAATTTTATGGTTAATTTTAGATTTTTTTTTTCATATATGCAAAAGTTTTTGGTTGTTTCTTTGTAGTTTTAGTTTTATATATAGTATAGTTTTAATTAAGAGCAGAACTGAATAGAACATAAGATGCAGTGCAGCGGGTGCCAGTCAAAGCATTTTAATCCAGAAAATTTTAGATTTTAGAGTTTCGCCACATGATTCAAAAATAAAGTGGAAATAAAAAAATTTATTATGTATTTATAAATGTTGAAAGGCATATTGATTTCAGCAATCATTTTCACACAATCTCCTGAAAAATAATTTTTGAGGCAAAGGTGAGAGTTTATAGAACGTATCATACGTATGATGACTAAAGGGCGGATTATATGCAAAGCGCACATATTTTATTTTTTTAATATATATAGGTATATATATATATATATATATATATATATTTATAAATATATATATATATTTATAAATATATATATATATATATATATATATATATATATATATATATATATATATATATATATAAATATAGTTAATTATGTGGACGAATTACATTGCTTAGAGTTAATTAACTTAGAGCTAATTAGTAATTGCATATATTGCATATTTGGGCATGCTCATGCATATTTCAACTAAAGGGCATATATTTCGTTTTTTTGGTGCATATAATCCGCCCTTTAATGACCAATGAAATGATGACCAACTGAATAACGTTGACCAATTAAATAATGATGTTGCCTAACAATAAGCGACGGTTAGCGATGTGCTGTCTTTTTTTTCAAATTTCCAGATTAACTCTTCAGTAATAAGATAATACAACAGTCTTAAGAAATATCCATCAGCCTTGTTGCTCTTCGCAGACTATCATGGAGAAGGGAACGCGTTCTTTGATTAGTTTGCGACTACAGATGAGACTTGAATTCAGTTCGTAAATATTGCGACTAAAAAGCAATCTAAACCGCAGATGCACAGCCCCCAGCAGAAAATAAATTTGTAGCAAACGTTTTCTTTTAAACCACAAGGCGGTTTTCGAGGAGAGTGGAAATTGACGGCAAAGCAGGGGAAAAACGCGTCAAACGGGTGTATATAATAAACTTTGTTTGTTAACTACTGCTATTTGTGATTGTTTTTTGCCCATCGGAAGTTGATATATTCGTCTTATTACAATAAAGTTGTTTGCACTCATTTAATACAAGTGTCTCTAGTTTTAATTAATTTCGCAATATAGTATTACCGTTTTTGTCTTCTCCAAGTTTTGATACATCTCTGTTCTAAACTTGACAAAGCTATTAGGTGTGACTTTCAAACGCTTCATCTTGAATATCTATTTTTTTTTTGTTGCGAAAATTAAAATTTAATGCGTCAAATGCTGTGACAATCTGTACTAATATTTTAAATCTTTTTGGACTCACGGCACACTAGGCAAGTGCTAAAATCACTACTACACCTTTTTTGTTAGAAATGATTGAATATAAATTAACAAAAATTTATGCCCAGAATAACTTTTATTCAAGAAACTAGGTTCCGGTTTTATCAATGACCTTTTGCCATCTTTCAGGTAATTTCATAATTCCTCTTTCGTAGAAGGCTTTGTCTTTATCTCCAAGAAACTGGTACCATTGATTTTTTATGTCTTCTTCTTTTTTAAAAATTTTGCCACTGAGTGAGTTCTGAAGTCTCCTGAATTGATGGAAATCTGATGGTGCAAGGTTAGGGCTATATGGTGGATGTGGCATGACTTCCCGTCCGAGCTCCAGAAATTTCTGCCAAATCAATAAAAATGTGTGTGGTCTAGCGTTGTCATGTTGGAACAGTGCACCTATTCGATTTACCAATTCAGGTCGAAAATTATGTAAGGCTGTGTTTAATTTTGTCAATTGCGTGCATTAGACATCTGAATTGATTCACTGCCCTTTCGGAAGTGGCTCATAATAAACCGGACCTTTCCAATCCCACCTTATTGACAACATAACTTTTTTGTGACATTCGGCCTTTGGAGTAATCTGTGCTGGTTCATCTCGTTTGCTTCATGACCTCTTTCGCTGAATATTGTTATACACAACCCATTTTTCATCCTAGTTTTGCCTGCGTTTTAGAAGCGAATCGCAAGTCGAAATTATTTGCGTCCGTTGAATTTCTTTCAATTCATGTGGTATCCAAACGTCAAGCTTTTTTACAAGGCCTATATTTTTTATATGTCGATGTATGGTTGTTTTAGGTACATTTAAGCTCACTGTGAGAGTTCCCTTACTGTTATCTGGCGGTTGGTCTGGATTATGTCTCTAATTTCCTCGTCAATGTTGACTTGTGGTCGTCCCGAACGTGGTTTATCTTGTGCCGAGAAATCTTCAGAACGGAATTTTGTAAACCAGTGCTGACAAGTGCGTTTTGATAACGAAGTGTCACCATATACCGTACATATTCTTTTATGTGCTTTGGTCGCATTTGTGCCGTCCCGAAACAAGAAGTACAAAATGTGACGAAAATGTTATTTTTCGTGCTTCATGTCGATTGGGCGCTAAGCGAGGAAAAAGGCAAAATACTTCAAGTCACTGAAGCCAAAACTTAAATAAAAGCCTATTTTACAATAAAATCTTTATTGCAACCACCAAAAACATAAATTGACTTATTTAGCTATCAATTGAGATCACTCAAAAATCACTTAACAGCGGTATAACTGTGTATAACTGTGTATAACTGTATACAGTGGTACAACTGAAGCCTTCCCTAAAAGCCGATTGGAATTTAGGTAAAATGTTAAAGCATTACAAGTTCTGTTTTATTTAACTGTTCATGATTATTTCTAAGATTTTCGAAAGTCTTGGTAAGATATTTATTGACCTCAGATTACTGAGTTGAGTGGGGTTTTGTTTTTTTCGGTCATGCTTTATGTGTCATCTGCCATGCGCTGGGAAAGACCCCATCTAATACGCAACTATTTATTATATTCGTGATGAAGGTTAGTATGTAGGAGCAACTTAATTTAATGAGTTTAATATTTAAACCGTCATGGCCACTGGAGGTGGATTTGATGTTATTTAAAGTTTTGTTAACATCTTATATATCTACAAGTTTAAAGGTGAAATAAGAAGAAAAATTATATTTAAAGTAGTGTTTGTAATAGTCTATTAGGTCACTATAGGTAACATTGAGTTAGATACAAAATCAGCGTTACTAGCTAGTCAGGTTCCTTCCGATTTGGGTAACGAGCTAGTTTGCGTGGGGAAGTAGAACCAAGCTATTCTGTATGAAGAAGCAGCTTAAGAAGATTCAAAGACTGGCGTTTGTCTGCATCACAGGGGCGATGGGGTCATGCTGGACAGCAGCAATGTAACTGCTGCTGGATCTGACTTCGTGGCACCTTGTTGTGGAGGGTCGCCTGATCGGCCATTGTAAGGTTCAGCAAGAAAGAATAGGCAGAGGTATGTTAATTGGGAGCGGAGACCGGAACAGCCTGGCTGTCAAGATCCCATGGCTGAAAGTACCTAAAGAAGAAATGGTATGCAAACACCATTTCGAGAAAAACTACACATCTGTATCGATTATATTATTACCTTATATATTATATTATATTTATTATATTATTACCTTATAATATTTAAATATAGGTAATCTTATAAACTGATATATAAATGATTATTTGTGAAACCTTTTAAGGGACCACTGTATTTTGTAAATATTGTATAGTGCAGGAGTGGACAAATTTTCGATCACTACGGGGGACCTGTTTTTTAAATTATAGGCGGTTGTCTACCAAAATCGTGTTCTCACTTTGACTAGGTGGTTAAGCGAATTGGCCGACATGTGAGAACCCTTCATTTACATATATTTTAAAATGCAGTGTACACAAAGAAGAACACAACAATACAATCTTACAAGCTGATTACCGAATTAAACAGAATTATTAAGTTAATTAGATATTTAGGATTTATTTTGTAATAATGTGATAAGAATTGGTATCGCAAATGTGAACATATCAGACAGGCGATCGACTAGGAATAGTTACGCGGTAAACCAGTCGACTATTGTCGACGCTTTGGCCACTCCTGGTATAATAAGTACATATTTAAAAACGTTAATACGATAATGTCAACGTATCTACCAGAGACTAAGAACATTGACAACAACCGGGTGAACACAGGTTCTAAAACGAAAGAACTTTTCCATTAGAAGTTTTTTTTTTATTTTGTTGGTAATTTTCTAATTTATTGATATGTAAACATATTGAAGGAAGTTATATAAAAATAAACTTTTTGTCTATAGAATCAATTTTGTTTCATTTTTGTATTTCATTTTGTGATAAATGACTTCCAAAGAACTTTAATACTGAGTTTGTAAAATTGAAGATTTTGTTGATAAGTGGTGCGTTATATTGTTCGTCACTCAGAATTTTGAAAATGCAACTTCAGTTTCGTGATCAGTGACCTCAAAAAGTATTTTGAGTTTTAAAAATGTTTTAATTTTAAATAGAATGTTTTATTTTATGATTTATCATACAAATTTTAGGTGTAGATTGGCGGCATTTAAAAATTTAGCGGTGGTGGCGTTAATACGTAAGTACCATATATATATATATATATATATATATATATATATATATATATATATATATATATATATATATATATATATATATGTATATAATCAGAATTTATTTTTTATTTTTCTAAAATTTTAAAATAATAGAATTGAAAGTAGGAGTTTATCACTACGATATCTTCAAACTATGGTTCAAACCATGACATCTCATTTTAAACATTTAAAATAATGCTCATCAACATTAATTATGTTTGGTGATATTATAGATTTTTTGATATCTAAATTATTTAAGTAAAAAATATAGAAAATCAACTGTTTCTCCTGCGTGCCGATCAATTTTTCGTACGTGTCAGCTAGCACGCATGTCGTAGGTTAGATTAGATTAGTTGTTAGCTTTTAAACAGAAAATGGATTTACTGCTGGAAAATGTGAACGTACAATGACAAAGTTAATGACTTTGGTCTTTCCGTCCAGAAAAAATCTTCTGGCTATTCGCCCTTTAAATATAATGTTATTCCATTATGTGTATTTAATGGCTTATGAAAAGCGTCTTTCTAATATATATATATATATATATATATATATATATATATATATATATATAAATATATATATATATATATATATATATATATATATATATATATATATATATATATATATATATATATATATAGCCAGTAACAATGGTGAAGGTTTTCCGGCGTGTAAATAATCCACAGGAGTCTGAACCTGAACGGTCCCTATGAATTATGTTTTTCCGGATCTTCATAGGGCCTACTGTGTGCTTAAAATTATGCCGGATTTATAACTTTGTTTAAATTGATTTACTCAAATTAAATTTCAAAGGGAACATCTAATAGGGAAAGTATCGAATTGGAATCTCGTGTATGAAGTTTTGAGGGTGTTAAATTTCGACAAAAGTTTTTTGTAAGAGTTGCGCCAATTCGCATGTGTAAATTTCACTGATCGATTCGCCCTCATACAAACACACGCACACAGGTCTAATGTTGCTATTTAATTTTATCAGCTTATTTATTTAATGACTGTAATTAAATTTGGCTTTCCATGTACAACCAATAAAAAAAATATTACTCATGCGTTAAAAGTACGATCTTGGCGCACGTTTTTTTGTGCGAGAAATGTCATTTTTGCTGTATTTCCACATAACTTGGGTCACGCACGCAAATATTCAATATCGCTAAGTTATATTAAAAAAAACAATTAAATAAATAGAATAAACACAATCAAAACCTCAATATTAAAAAAGTGACGTGAAAGTGACAGAAATTTGTTTCATCAGAAAATTAAAATTACAGAAAACATTTAAAAATGAGTGTAAATTCAATTCTAGAGTTCTTGACGAATGGTGGAGAGGATTCTTGACGAATCCACACCACCGGAGAAAATTGAAAAAACAAATTCTTCATTTTTGATTCTATTCTTTTTTGATGGCCCCTGGATCATAAACTTGTAATAAAAAATATTATCTGCAACACGCTTGGTATTGATAATTGCCCTCTCAAATAACTTAACTTGAGATCCGCAAACCATTTGATTATAGATCTGATTATTATTGTTCCAAAAAGAATGTTTGTAAAAATTTATTAAAGAAATACTGATTGAATAAAATAGTGTATTAAATAAATTGAAAATATTAATTAATACATTATTTGAATGAAATAATTTTTTTTTTAAATAAATATCATATATTTGATCTTCATTTTTTCTATACTGTTTTTAGTGATATATACAGTTTTTCAATAGGGGTGATTTTTTTCACAAGACGAGAATTACGACTTCAAAATATAGCCAACAGAATGATTAGTAATTATCCAACAATTTTATAAATATAATCATCCTTCATTTGTGAATAAACAGCTTGAACTTGGTTGAATAGAATCATGCTTCATGCAACTGCTTATGCTTCATATAATCGACATATTGTTGCGATTCCTTGCAAAATTCGAATAGGCTGTTACTATCGAGGACATTAGAACACCAATAAGAAACCGAAATTCAAGAAGAAGTGAAGCGAATATTTTTTTCAGAAAAGTTAATAATTTGAGTAAATGCTAATCTATGGATTCCGCATCGTTTTCAAGAAATAGGAATTTTAACAGCGACAACTTGGCATATGTTTTAGAAAAGATTTAGGTTTACAACTTTATCACATTGTGAATAGAATGGTTGCGACCGTTACTGCCTGGGATTTCATACTTACACGGAATTGAAAAATTCTTTAAATGTTTTAACCACACTTAATATATATAACCATATAATGGTACAATTCATTAAAAAACTTCTAAAGCGTTTAAAATACATTTTACCAAAAACGTGACTCAAAAAGTTAGTATAACGTTAAACGTGATTATAACGTTAAAACAAAGTTATAAAGCACTTCAAAAATGTCAAATTTTATAGTGGTGTTTTGCTTATATAAACCTATTTTAACCTAGAAAATAATGACCAGAGACAAATATCTAAAATACATTCTATATAAATATTTATATAATACACACAAATTTGTTTTTGCATAGATTTTGTTTTGAAAATATGAGAAAGTATATTCATTTAGGTATAAACTACACAAAAAAATACTTAAACGAAATAAGTATTAAAACTAAACATTTGTTTACTCCTTCTGTATATATAAAAAAAACAAATTATTTATAGCAACCATTCGGAACAAAGTTATTATAAACATTACTACATTTCGTAATTTGAGTTTGTTTTAATAAAATATGCCCGTAAAAAAACATAAAGAATCAATTGTTTCGTCGTTCAGACTGGACCGAATCTTTGTAAATAAGTGACTTTCTGCAGAAAACGCACTTTCCGATTCTACACTTGTTGGTGCAGTTGTACTTAAATGGTCGTACGTCAGTTGCATATATTTTCCTCTTACTCCTGTTTTTCCAAAAATAGCAATTTCGTCTTTTATAATTGGTTCCACCCCTTGCACTTTTGTAATTTTATTTTGAACTGAAATTTTTTGTTGGGTTGCTGATTGAAGTTGCAGTTTTAATTTGTCATGGTCATGAAAAGCAAAGTTGGAGCCAGTCCTTAATGTATTGGTCAGATTTCTTTCCAAGGATTCTTCGGATTTTTCGTCTTTATCTGAATCTGATCTAACATGTTCTTCTGCGTTTTCGGGCGAAAGTCGTTTAATCAAACAAATTATAATTTTTTCATAGTCGCTTTAGTTAACTGTGAAATTAAAGTTTGAACTAAATCGCTTTTATTTTGTTCTCCACTATGTAAGTACTGAAGTACATGCGATAAATTATTTCGTCTTTGTAATATGCGAATTTTTAAAGTAGCATGAAGTTCTTTAACAATTTCACAATTTTGACTCGAAAGAGCTGCCATCACAAATTTTATTGTTTCATCTGCTGCAAGATTAGAATCTTGGCGACATATTGCATCAACTGTTAATTTTATAGGAGTAAGGGTAGTGATAATTTCAGATAATAAATGAAAGTCTGTGTCACAAAAATTCATTCCGGAATTTATGTCAATAAGGGCTTTTTGGACATATTGTCTCAATTGGTAACATGTTTCTAACCTAAATAACATGCTATTCCATCTTGTTTTACAGTCTAATTTTAAAGCAATTTCTCTACCAAAATCTTCTTTTACATATTTCTGTAAAAAGTTATCATTTTTAGTAGGTGAATTTCTAAATATTTTGACTACCCTTATTATTTTTGTTACAAGAGGAGAAATAGTAGCATGACTAATACTGGCCGTAGTATCTACTAAATTAGATTCTATAACGAGGCCGTTAACATATTCTCCATTCTCATCATCTTCTTCTTCAACATTAATGTCGTTATCAACAATTTCATCGTTTGGTTCTGAGTTAGAACCAAACGATGAAATTGTCAGAACTTCTGACCTTGACTTATAAGGTATATCGGTTATAGCTAAATTGATGTCATGCACCAAGCAGATCTGTTGGCTGACTCTAACAAGCATTAAACACCTTTCTGCTGGCAGACTTCCAAATGCTCGTACAAGTCCAATATTCAAAAAAATCCTCCAGCAGTATGTATATTTATATTTAGATATCGTCGATTGCGAATCGATGTCCATTCATCAATGTTATTAATCTGAATCGTTTGCCTTTAGATTTAAGCTGAGCTATTTGATCTTTTATGGTAATTCGAATAGTTTTATTATAATCGAGTAAAATATTTCTTATTGTACTTGCTGATTTTGGAACATCTTATAAAGTGTATGAAGCTTCTGTCAAATATTCAAATGCTCTTTTCCAAAACGCTCAAAAACCACGAGCAATTAATCCTTCTCTAATATCAATAGATGTTTTCAAAATATTAAATGATAAGCCGCCTCGAGCTGCCATTCGAGCTAGTACTTTAGCTAGGTTTTCGTTTTTATTGCTTTTTAAATAACTTGTTATTAAATTAGGTTTTTTAGACTGACTTGGTTGATTTTGATCATTGTTTGCATTCAAAGTTACCTCACTTCTTTTTCTTAGATTTATTCCATGCATTGTCTTTAAATGAGTATGTAGTCCACTAGTAGATCCACCACCACATTTTATTTCCTTGAACACTCTTTACACTTGGCTAGATGACCATTTGTTTCATATAAAAAATAGTGCCAAACCGAAGATTCATCGTTGTGTTTGAAGAACTCCTATTGTGTGGACGTAGACATGGCGTACGATACGTATCGTATATGTCTATCCAAAACTTAATAAAATTATTACAAAAAAATGATGTTGTATAATAAATAAACTTACGATTTCAAACAACAAACATTACAGCTAATAATAAATTCAGAAATATAAGTTATGACGTTATATGTATGTGTTGTTAATCGTGTGCGTGTGAGATGAGAGATGGCGCGGCGCGTAAACAGGAAAGCAATTTTTTTATAACGAAATTCAGTGACTAACTTCACTATGCATTGAAGAGGTATAAATACGAATTTATTATTCTTGTTCTTATTCTGTTCTGCTAATTGAAATAACTAATATAAATAAAAAGTAAGATATTTTATACAAATACCGAAATACTGGTATTTTTTGTAATACCGATTTTCTAATACCGGAAATAATAGACTAAAATCTCGGTTTTCGGGATCCCGGGATTCCGGTATTGGAAGCCCTAATATTATATAGTGTTTTATATTGAAATCCCGTTATATAAAAGGTCCAACTTCATACTGTTTATCTACATAGACTTAACCAGGCTACAGTGCGCCTAATTTGCAGGTTTTTTTTGCAGGCTAATTTGCAGGCTCTTGCAAGACATGCCTAAACCTATATCAAAATGTCAAAGTCTTTGGAAGAGGATGAAACGTTTTCAATGCAACAGGAACTTCAAAGTATGATTGGTATGGTAAAACAAAAATATTGAATGTAATATAAAATCAAAGAAATAAATTTATTTAAAATCACTCAATATATATGTATGTATGTATGTACCATTGTTAGGTCGTTTTGCTTAGACTTGTTTGTGCTGGTATCGGTTCTCTTATTATCCAATATTGAAACCCACTCAGGAATCAATTCCTTCAGCTAAGGCTGTAAAATTATAAATAACAATAATGAAAGTGTTTTATAATCATAAAATGAAACGTACCTTATCGTCATTTATATTTAATATATATATTTATACATCTGTTTCAACACATTGATGGCAGTACGGCTGGGCCAAAAACATTTGCAGGGACAATAGGTTTTAACTTAAGAACTGTGACAAAAGACCTATAACTCAGTTTCAACCTATGCCGGCGAATTTACAAGAGTTTTCTGCTAAATATATTAGTACAGACTAAAAATTCTTGTACGGAATAGTTAAAGCAATTTCAAAAGGCATATTTCCTATAGATTTCGCTAACAAAATCATCAGGCAAAATGTCCCTTGCCCAATGGCTAACTCGTGCAAATAGAATTGTCCGTTTGTATTTTTCAGTAGAAACTACAGCTGAAAATCTAATAACTCTTATGTTGTCAAGGTTTGTTCAGCGTATGTTGTCAAGGTTTATACTCCGACATGGTTTTATATATAAACTCACTCTAGCTATAAAGATGGACCGCGACACTTGTTTAAACTCATCGAGCTATCTAGATATTTACGAACAACTTTAAAACCCGTTATCGAACTTATTGCTTGCAATGTTGACAGATCCCCAGCCGCACGTTCGTGAATTAGCTGTACGTCGAATTTTGAAAGCTAGATCACAAACCTCAAAAAAACATCTGTTTCAGTTATTAACGATAAACTTTACCGCATCAACATATTACGACATTTTGAATTGGCAAGAAAATTTCACTGAGCCACCGTTATTAAAACCGGTAACCGAAGAAAATCTCCGAATGTTTGTTTATGCAACAATGAGGAGAAGGAGAATTGGATTTATTACGCCTTCCGTGTCACACATAAGCAGTAGAAAGAACATTTGAATCTTTGACCGAAGCTTAAGCCACTTTATGCAATAAAACAATGACAGAGTTTCATCAAAGGGTTTCATCAAAGCCCAGATAGACTCGAGATAAGTAATGCCGAAATTAGACAGCAAAAAGGATTTGGCCACTAACTAAATCTACTTACTTATAATAATTATTCTTTATTATTTTGGATGTAAAAATTGTTTCTTTTTTAATAAAACTATCATTACTATTGATTTAAGACTTTTATCTATAAATAGTGTCCATTAGTGTAACTTTGTGTGTCCTCGTAAAACTATTCGTATAGTTAAAACTATACGAAGTGGTCACACAGCTATAGTCAAACTAGAGCAGGACTATACGCTAGTTTTCTAATCGTGTGTACGTAGTTTTATAATTGCCTTATGAATGGGGAACATTATGACTTTTTTTTAAATTACAAGGTTTTACCTATAATGGGTTTATAAACATTTTTTTATGAATTAGTCTTAAGTCATAAGTGTGACTAAATCGTAGTGATTTTTTAAATTCAGTGTTATCAGATTGTGTTGACGCGAGAAATAAATCCATTAAACCATCGTAGTTGTCGTGTGTTTTGCTGATTGGGATTTTGCTCGGATTAAGCTTATTTTTGGTTGAATGAATTTGTCAATAAACAAATTGTCCTTCTTGGTGTGGAAATTAGCACCCGACACGACGGTCGCAAACTAAATCTATGACTGTATAGTAAGAAATTTTTCTTTTATTTCAATTTCAAAGTTAAATTGTTCTTATTCAAAAGGATTTAAATCAGTCTATTTATGCGAATGCACGAGAGATATAATTAATTAATTATTTTTAATATAAACATACATTATGTATATAAATATCTATAAATATCTCCAAAGCTGATAATATATTTATATATTCTATAAACCTTTTCCATTGAGATAGAAAAATGGGCTTCTTTCGGGTAAATAGAAATATCAATCGCTGCCTGACATTGATATGACATTTAATAGGTTGTTACGAACTTAAAATGTATTGTTGGTCGCATCCCGAAACAATTTTTTGTTCTTGTTCTATAGTTAAATTTCCAACGAAAAGCGAATATTTAATCTCAAATATTGCTTGAGATTTCTAATAGGTGAAATTAGATTTGTATCCTTGCATTATCCATAGTAAACAGATTTAAATTTCATTAAAACAGATTTAAAGTAATTTCAATTACTTTAAATACAAATTCAAATTGAAATTGGAAAAGTTTATGTCTGAACAAATTGAAAAATTAGTATTATTTCTTACTATTTATTTCATGAGACATGAAATATGTACTCTCATTTTCATAATATAGATTGCTAGCTATAATAGCATTAAAATGGTCTCTGAAGAGATTTTGTAAAACTGTTTTACTGGGTTAAATTGGATAACAAATTTTTCCTGAAGTACTCACCATGAACCATCATAAAATATGTAACGTCACTCACATATTGTTACCACCATAATCATAGGACATTATAGAGGATTCACCCCACTTTTAAACAATATCAATTATTTGTTCACGTACTTCCTTATCTAGATTTCCACATATAACATGATATACCATTAGCAATATGCACGATACATCGCCTACAATAGTACAACTAATATATTGACTCATCGGGCAATTTAAATTTCCAATTTGCATTATAAATTTGTATTATATATAACTCAAATGTGATTTGTCAATTGTCAGATCTGCGAATGACCGTTTTTTAAATAATTCTTCCCACCTTATTTAACTGGATTTTCGGAAAATTGTTAGAAATTTTCTTCTTCACTTTTTAAGGAAAAATAAATATATATTTTCACAGCTCTAGCATCTCCAGATTTTGAAATATCCTTAACTTACAGCTCCTTACCTGGAATTTTTGAAAATAATAATATATTTGTTCTCCATTTTGTAAAATTTAACTGCCCTGCTGCCATTATTTACCATTGTTGCATTATATGTTATATAAGTTATAGTTCTTGCTAATAATTAACACATTAAAAAAAAACAATTTTGAAATTGTATTTTTTTTTCTTAGTTACATTTTTAAGATTTTAAGATTCTAGATCTAATTATGCAAATCTTAGAAATCTTGCACAAATGTAAATAAATGAATTCATATAAACATGAAAATGCGATAATTTAAATTAAATAAAAATTTCATCCATAACGTTCTCGATATACACTTGAACATTGTAGCTTCAAGGTCATTGTTTGTGACGTCGCGGTTGTTCTATTAAAAGACATCTTGTTGAAAAAAGTAACATTTTAAGAAAGAAAAAAATGGGGTATAATAATTGCGAGTAAAAAAATATTATATATTATTTTATATGTTTTCGAAATAGTAAAAGCATAGGTGGCAGATGTAGTGTGCGCAATCGTTCGATTCTAGGTACTAGATTTTAGCAAGTGCCACTAAAGTTTCAGGAACAAATAAAGAACGGTATCTGGGTTAATTTACCTCGTCCCTTTTATGGTTAAAATAATTGCCTTTAGTAATTGAATTTTCTCAAAATAAGTGTTAACCCTTAAGAGCTAGTCATGGGTCGTTTTCGACCCAAGCGAAATTTTAAAGTGCTGTAACTTTTGAAAACGGGTCCGGAGCATGCTATATCCCCTCCCTAAAAAGTTATGTCCCCCGAGGACCTACCTACGAGGCGGCAGTGCGCTAGTCTCCCTCAGGCCATCGTAGTGAGCACATGAACTTCGCCGCGGACGAAAACGACCCACGACTAGACTTTACGTTGCTCAAAAGTACAGGTAAGTTTTTTAAACTTTTTTTTTTATGCGTTCAATATCATCTTAAAATCGGAAAAAAAAGTTCTGCACACGCAAAAAAAAAATTTTTTTTTCTGTAGTTTCACTAAAAATGTCATCACGATCGCCGGAAGAAGTTTTGAGTATTATTCGGCCTCGAGATAACATAATATATTTTGGATCAGACGACTCCGAGGAGGAATCTGATCTGTTGGAAGACCATGACAGCGATGAAACGGAGTATGAGGTCTCAGATTTAGACGACCGCGATGATGACGACGTCAGTGAACCAGAACAAGAACCAGAACCAGAACAAGAAGAAGAGATACCGACAGGTACTCGACGTAGGAAGTATGTGTACGGGAAGGATAAATATAAGTGGTGCGTAAATGCTTCCGAAAGTCGCGGTCGGAGAAGCAGTATTACAGTTATTTTACCTCGTGCTAAAAACGCGGCTGCTTCGGCGAGTACTCCGTTACAATATTGGAGCACCTTATTCACCGACGATGTTTTGGACGTTATCGTGTTACATACGAACGAAGAAATCGCACGGTTCATGCGTAACGTTGATGACGCTGACTGGGCAGCTGACAGGGTATATCAATCGACGTGTGTTACTGAAATAAAAGCGTTCCTCGGCATATTGTATCTTTTCGGCGCGTGTAAAAGCAACCGAGTGAACCTGAGAGAATTGTGGGGTGAACAATTTGGCGTCCCGTTATGTAAAGCCGCGATGGGACGAACTCGGTTCCAGTTTCTGAGCTGCAGAATACGATTCGATGATAAGACAACTCGAGCGGAAAGACGCGCTACAGACGTATTAGCGCCGGTCCGCGAAATTTGGGACACGTTTATAAAAAATTGTGAATTAAATTATTCTCCTAGCGAGTTCTTGACAATCGACGAGCAGTTATTAGCATTTCGCGGCAAATTTTCGGCGAGAGTTTATATAAAATCAAAACCTGCGCGTTACGGAATAAAAATTGTATCGATGAACGATGCAAAAACATCACATATGTTGTCAGCGATACCGTACACCGGAGAAGTCCCCTCGGAACGAAACGAAAGTGTACCATCGTACTATGTTCGCGTTCTAAGCCAACCTATTCATGGTACTAACCGAACGATCACTTGTGACAATTGGTTCACTTCTATTGAAATTTTCAATACAATGAAAAATGATCACGGGATCACCATGGTCGGAACGATTCGCAAAAATAAGCGGCAGATTCCGGAATCATTCCGTCAAAATGCGACGATGGGCACGGTCCGATACGGCTACGACGGGAGCAATATTTTATTGTCTTTTTGTCCGAAAAAAATAAGGTCGTATTGCTGTTGTCATCGAAACACAAAACAGGAAAAAAGTCCGCAGATACTGATAAACCTGAGATCATTGAGTTTTATAACTCAACGAAGTGCGGCACTGATGTGTTTGATCAGCTATGCGGCAATTACTCATGCGCTCGAAGGACTCGTAGATGGACTATGCGTTTCTTTCTCGGTATGATGGATCAGGCCACTGTGAATGCCTCCATTTTGTACAATTTAGCTTCTACAAATGAGCCGCGTTCTCGAGCCGATTTCTTGAAAGAGTTTGCATTCGATCTGATAGCGCCACAGCTCCGTAAACGCCTTGAATACCCACAAATTCATACATCTACTAAGCAATCCATTCAAAGATTGCTAGGAGTCGAAGAAAATATAACCGCAAATGTTGGGCTCCAAAAAATGAACAAGAGAAAACGATGTTTTTATTGTAAAACAGAAAAAGACCGCAAAACCAACATTTGTTGCGCGAAATGCGGTAAACCCACTTGCGACGAACACCGTATTTCTTGCTGTATACCTTGCCACCATGCTTAAATAAAATATTGACCTAACACACACTAAAACATTGTTACGTTATTAGTTTATATCCACTTTACAACAAATTTATTCATTAAAATCATTTTTACACGCGATTTTAGTCATTTTTACACGCAATTTTAGTACCCAAATTTTTGCTATTTTCAGGTTCAAAAATTAAGCTTTTTTTTTTCAATAAAATTTTTTGGACAATTTTTTTTATGAAAGGTAGGGTCTTCACCTTCAATTTCTTTTTTTTTTGTGTCGATATCTTTATTTGGCTTTAAGTTATGATTTTTTAAGTAAACAAATGATTTTTCGTGAGATACCTCCAGATTTTCAATAACAAAAGTATAACAAATTGTTTTTTTTAAATATTCCTATTGGGGATTTAGGTTGAAGGTTGAAAGAAGCTCCATGAATTTTTTCAGATTTTTTTAAGCGTTTTTACTGATCCAAATAACGCAAAGACGAAAACGACCCATGACTGGTTTCAGAAGGTGCCGAAAATATGACTAGCTCTTAAGGGTTAAATTTCATAAAAAAATATGCAAAGGGATATATAAAGTGTATTTTCAACTAAACTATACATACATTGGAAAACATTGCAAAGTCAACACTTATAAGTAGCATTTAACAAAATAGTAACTGTAAATGGTCAAATTCCTGATCGTGCTACTTGAGTTGCGAGTTCGGATCAAACTATATTGCGTAACAATGTTCCCTGTAAATGTAGTTTGCCCTTACTCATGTCGGGAAGCTTGTCATCGTTGCCTCCTTTATGAAGCATGGTCAATTCCATACAATTCTGCAAAGTAATGAAAACATTCTTGAGTTTTTCTGCGGTTTTTTCGTCCCGTGCTTTATACACAGCCGCAATGAGTTCATCAATACTGGAGAGAGAATTTGTGTTTTAATGATGCATGGCGTTAAAGAATCCCAAATCGAGTATATTGAAATCGGGACTGTTTGGTGGTTGACAAATCATTCTTATGTTTCACCCATCTTCAGAACTAGGTCGAACAACTTCCCCATCATCAAAACTACAACGTGGTTTAGCATCATATTGCTGCATTTTGTTTGGCATGCTTCTACTACTAATAGGCCATTTTTCTTTTATGATGGGAAATAATTTCTCTGTAACTATTTGAATATAGGCTGATCGAACTTCGATGGGCGTCGTCACTAAAGCATGTTTTTGCTCTATTCCAAATACGATTAATGATTTTTCTGGAAACGTGAAAATCCGCAATGATGCGCTTAATAGCACCATATTCTAGTATACCATTGTGGAAGCATTTGACCAAAGATTGTAAAGCTTTTTTTCAATTTTTGGGTAGTTTTTGCATAACGACTGTTAAATTTAACCTTAAATAAATTGTCGACGGGTAAACAACCAAACCAACAATTGTTACAAAATTTTATCAGTTCACTTCAAATACTATTTTGACAAATGGCAAACTTCAGGCGGCTAGTAAATTCACATTTTCATCGCTCAATTTAAATAAGTAACTGCTGATACATTTAAATTCATTATTTCAATAATCCATTGAAAACATAAATCGGACACTTTTTAACGTAGGAAGTAATATTTTCATAAGAATTACTCGGAAAAACATAATTCTTTTTATAATTGAAAGTAAAACAATTTAATTATGGTATTATTTTTTTTTTTATCAAGTACTTTACAACTAAATGCAGGAAGCTGGATGTAGCAGTTTAAAATCTATTTCCACTGTTTATCATATAGGTTATGTTACGTTAGGTTAGGGTAAGTTAGTTCAGGCGAAGTTATGTTAGAGTACGTTATGTTGGGTTAGGTTTGGTAATGTTAGGTTAATTTTTTTCTTCTTATGTATTGCTAAATTTTTTTTTAATTTAAAATATGGCTTGAAAATGTTTCAATGTTTTTATATATCTGTTTAGACTAAACCTGGTGAATGACAATACCATTCCCTACAATTATTGAGTACTATGCACCCATGCGTATATGCATGATACAGATCCATTATTATTTGGAACGTGATGTAGAACTTTTGGCCATGCTATAAAGCTACACGCGCTTTCTTGTACTTAAGATCAAATGGGTTTGTACTGCGTTTTTTCGCACACGAAAAGAAATGTTGTTTCCAAACAGCGTGTACATTTTTTTGCGCAAGAAATCGTGACTTGAATGTTTACAGTACTTCCTCAGTGTGTGTTCAACTAGAATGATTAGCGTGTCGTAAAGCAGACGTTCTTAGGAATCGCACAAAAATGCATTAAAATCTCTGACACATCGCTTGTTTCATTCACACTCACATTCTTTGAAGGGATAGGAAAGCATCTGCGTCTTTTTTAGGCTCAAGAAAATAAGTTGTTTAAGTAGGTTAAGAATTGTTTGTCTACGTTAAGTTTTTAAATAATAATTACATTCTATTAATTATTATTTATTAAATAGTACTACAATTGTACACTTTAACTTGAAATGAAAAGGAGAGTATTTTTATTTAGAATCCATGCCAATGAATATGGAAAGAGCAAATTCAATTACTAAAGGCAATTATTTTAACCATAAAAGGGACGAGGTAAATTAACCCAGATACCGTTCTTTATTTGTTCCTGAAACTTTAGTGGCACTTGCTAAAATCTTGTACCTAGAATCGAACGATTGCGCACACTACATCTGCCACCTATGCTTTTACTATTTCGAAAACATATAAAATAATATATAATATTTTTTTACTCGCAATTATTATACCCCATTTTTTTCTTTCTTAAAATGTTACTTTTTTCAACAAGATGTCTTTTAATAGAACAACCGCGACGTCACAAACAATGACCTTGAAGCTACAATGTTCAAGTGTATATCGAGAACGTTATGGATGAAATTTTTATTTAATTTAAATTATCGCATTTTCATGTTTATATGAATTCATTTATTTACATTTGTGCAAGATTTCTAAGATTTGCATAATTAGATCTAGAATCTTAAAATCTTAAAAATGTAACTAAGAAAAAAAAATACAATTTCAAAATTGTTTTTTTTTTAATGTGTTAATTATTAGAGAACTATAACTTATATAACATATAATGCAACAATGGTAAATAATGGCAGCAGGGCAGTTAAATTTTACAAAATGGAGAACAAATATATTATTATTTTCAAAAATTCCAGGTAAGGAGCTGTAAGTTAAGGATATTTCAAAATCTGGAGATGCTAGAGCTGTGAAAATATATATTTATTTTTCCTTAAAAAGTGAAGAAGAAAATTTCTAACAATTTTCCGAAAATCCAGTTAAATAAGGTGGGAAGAATTATTTAAAAAACGGTCATTCGCAGATCTGACAATTGACAAATCACATTTGAGTTATATATAATACAAATTTATAATGCAAATTGGAAATTTAAATTGCCCGATGAGTCAATATATTAGTTGTACTATTGTAGGCGATGTATCGTGCATATTGCTAATGGTATATCATGTTATATGTGGAAATCTAGATAAGGAAGTACGTGAACAAATAATTGATATTGTTTAAAAGTGGGGTGAATCCTCTATAATGTCCTATGATTATGGTGGTAACAATATGTGAGTGACGTTACATATTTTATGATGGTTTATGGTGAGTACTTCAGGAAAAATTTGTTATCCAATTTAACCCAGTAAAACAGTTTTACAAAATCTCTTCAGAGACCATTTTAATGCTATTATAGCTAGCAATCTATATTATGAAAATGAGAGTACATATTTCATGTCTCATGAAATAAATAGTAAGAAATAATACTAATTTTTCAATTTGTTCAGACATAAACTTTTCCAATTTCAATTTGAATTTGTATTTAAAGTAATTGAAATTACTTTAAATCTGTTTTAATGAAATTTAAATCTGTTTACTATGGATAATGCAAGGATACAAATCTAATTTCACCTATTAGAAATCTCAAGCAATATTTGAGATTAAATATTCGCTTTTCGTTGGAAATTTAACTATAGAACAAGAACAAAAAATTGTTTCGGGATGCGACCAACAAAACATTTTAAGTTCGTAACAACCTATTAAATGTCATATCAATGTCAGGCAGCGATTGATATTTCTATTTACCCCGAAAGAAGCCCATTTTTCTATCTAAATGGAAAAGGTTTATAGAATATATAAATATATTATCAGCTTTGGAGATATTTATAGATATTTATATACATAATGTATGTTTATATTAAAAATAATTAATTAATTATATCTCTCGTGCATTCGCATAAATAAACTGATTTAAATCCTTTTGAATAAGAACAATTTAACTTTGAAATTGAAATAAAAGAAAAATTTCTTACTATACAGTCATAGATTTAGTTTGCGACCGTCGTGTCGGGTGCTAATTTCCACACCAAGAAGGACAATTTGTTTATTGACAAATTCATTCAACCAAAAATAAGCTTAATCCGAGCAAAATTCCAATCAGCAAAACACACGACAGCTACGATGGTTTAATGGATTTATTTCTCGCGTCAACACAATCTGATAACACTGAATTTAAAAAATCACTACGATTTAGTCACACTTATGACTTAAGACTAATTCATAAAAAAATGTTTATAAACCCATTATAGGTAAAACCTTGTAATTAAAAAAAAGTCATAATGTTCCCCATTCATAAGGCAATTATAAAACTACGTACACACGATTAGAAAACTAGCGTATAGTCCTGCTCTAGTTTGACTATAGCTGTGTGACCACTTCGTATAGTTTCAACTATACGAATAGTTTTACGAGGACACACAAAGTTACACTAATGGACACTATTTATATCGATCAGCCTATATTCAAATAGTTACAGAGAAATTATTTCCCATCATAAAAGAAAAATGGCCTATTAGTAGTAGAAGCATGCCAAACAAAATGCAGCAATATGATGCTAAACCACGTTGTAGTTTTGATGATGGGGAAGTTGTTCGACCTAGTTCTGAAGATGGGTGAAACATAAGAATGATTTGTCAACCACCAAACAGTCCCAATATACTCGATTTGGGATTCTTTAACGCCATGCATCATTAAAACACAAATTCTCTCTCCAGTATTGATGAACTCATTGCGGCTGTGTATAAAGCACGGGACGAAAAAACCGCAGAAAAACTCAAGAATGTTTTCATTACTTTGCAGAATTGTATGGAATTGACCATGCTTCATAAAGGAGGCAACGATGACAAGCTTCCCGACATGAGTAAGGGCAAACTACATTTACAGGGAACATTGTTACGCAATATAGTTTGATCCGAACTCGCAACTCAAGTAGCACGATCAGGAATTTGACCATTTACAGTTACTATTTTGTTAAATGCTACTTATAAGTGTTGACTTTGCAATGTTTTCCAATGTATGTATAGTTTAGTTGAAAATACACTTTATATATCCCTTTGCATATTTTTTTATGAAATTTAACACTTATTTTGAAACAAATAGAATTTCTAAATCGGACAATTATTTTGGAACAGAGGGAGTATATTACTTGTGAATTTATAAAAATCTACACACTCTGCACGACACGAGTTTCGACTGGTGGGGTCATTTTCAAGTGAAAATGACCTTCAACTGTTAGTGAAGTATGGATTACCAAGTAGTAACGGTACCTACCGTCTTTTTAATTAATTGTTAATTTATTTAATAGTTATTTAATTTAATAGTTATTTCATATTACCTCTATAGTGTTTACTTTATTCATCTATCCATATATTATGGTATAACAAGGCCGGTTTAACGATACTTATGTATTGAATGTAATTCTCAAACTACGGATTCATTTATTGTGTCATGTCTGGCATTTATAATCTTCCTAATGTAGATTTATTGAGTAACCATTCTTGACTGTCTAATCTAGTTATAAAAATTGATATTTAATATATTATTTTACTATAAATTTTTACCACATTTTATACATTATATTAGCTATAACCCGCGTTTCCACTCGCGTGATTTTTGGAGGTACACATGTGTTGTTTCAACGACTTGCGCAATTATTTTTTGCACACGTAAGTCACCTCGGAATCATTTATAGCCAATATGCTCTTTATTGAGATGATCTAACTATTAGTTGTGTAAAAAAATGTGAGTATTAATGTGTGCGTCGAACCTCTAGAACCATTTACGTTAGAAGCATCAAAATGGCAAGGTATACGTACTTTATGAGGAGTATTCAAAACTGTAACCTGTAACCAAAACTTTTGCTTTTTGAAATTTAGGAATCTGGATACAAAAATGTAGCTTCTCAGCTCGGCATTTTAACCTCCGTAAATCTAATATTTGGTTTAAATTCTCCAACAAGTGTTTCATTGTTTTTAAGAAGATAGGTATATCAAGTTTTGCATCTGTAGAATTTTGTGTTTTTGAAACTTTCACATACAGGCATTGATCTCTTTTTTTATAAAATATGCATATGTGACTTCGCACATTGTACATCACAATCCCAATCGTTGGACAATATAGAACACATATACGTACGTGAGATAGCATCTGGAGTTGGCATGATCGCCTACAATAGTATGACTACTTGCAATCTAAATAATTACTCAAATAGGTACTCAAAGGGTACTCATAGGTACTATAGGTACTCAAACGGCTCTAAACTATTCGATCTGCAAAAGAGCATAATATTTTTAAACAATTCTTTTCCACCTCTTTTAACTGGATTTTGGGAAAATGAAATTACACCAATTTATTTAGTTTTAAAGAAGAATTTATACACGAATTTTCACATCTGTGACAAGTCAATTTTTGGAGTTTATATGATTTACATTTGTAGGTTAAGAGGTTTGAGCTGTGTCTTGATAAATCAGTTTATACCTATCGGGTCAGGATACTTATACCTATATAACTTTAGTCCCAAAACTCCCACCATGAGTTTGAAGAGCCCGTTCTTAATTCACACATAAAATTAAACAAATTATCAAATGTTTTGTCAGTAGTTAATATAAATTCATGATAACCTTTAATTATTTGGTGTGATATTGAGGTTATGGCATTGTTTTTTAGAGTCAAGTGAAACAATTTCATTAGTTATAATTAAAACGCCTTCTTGTAAATTAAACATGATTTATAGTGTTGTGAATTACAAAAATAACAAAGATTAAAACATTACAAGAGATACCGAATCAACAAACCTATGTTAAATCCATTTTGACGAATATACAAATTAATACGCCGTTTAGTGTTATCAAGCACATTTTGTAATAAGGTTATCTATCGTTTCGTATTTTATATTATATTGTTCGCAGAGCTTCTACTATATGCACACGACTGCTGAATACTGAATTTATTAAATATGGAAAAAGAAAAAAAAGTCCAAAGGAGTTAGATCAGAAGAATCTGATGAAATTCGGTCTTTGCTTATTAATCTGTCGTCGAAGAATTCATGGAGATAAATTAATGTTTCACGGGCAATGTGTATTCTAGCAGAATCTTGTTGTAAGAAGCATCATGAAATTCGTTAATAAATTGTTGATTTAATAAAATATTCCGATATATTTGCCTCGGCGTTGCTCACGACACACCAACTTTAATTGGATGCAGTGGGGCTCTAAAAAATGCGGGTTGTCAACTCTCCACATGCGAATGTTTTGGGAATTATTGTATCCGTTTAGATGAGGATTCATCGGTGTAAAATATTAAATTTAATACTTCGTCGTTCGTATTTTCATTGAATCAACTACAGTAGGCCAGTCTTTTATTATAATCTAGTGGTAAAAGTTCTTCGCATATTTGCAATTTTTTAAGGTTATTTATTGAGGTTTTCAAGTTGTTGCCGCATTATCCTGTGACTGATAGTTTAAGTTATATTCAGCTAGTCTCCTAATTGAATTAGTAGGTTCGTCTAGGACTGCATCTCTGATGTTAATTATAACATTCTCATTGTTAATACGAGGCCTTCCACTTCTTGATTTATGGATAAAACTTCCAATACTTCGAAAGCAATTAACCGGGTATTATCGGTTTTTCCCTTCTAAACTGATTTCTGTTAAATACAGCCATAGGAAAAGTTGCGTAAATCTTCTTCAATGTGGGTAACGTGTAAAATACTGTTTTCATTAAAACTTAAGGTTGCGGACCTTTTACCTGGTGTAACTGTTGTTAATCGTCTTTGGGGCTGTTGAACAAAGATCGGAAAGCAAAACTGTAGCTTCTACATTGCTTGGTTTAATAAATATTCGTGTTTTTGTTGTCCTAAAAATTGTCCTAAACACATTTGACGTCTCATAGAAACACACGAAGTATATTCATAATTGATAAAAGAGATGTACGTGGCTCAATGCAATGAGGCTCTGTGAAAAGATATGATAGTTCTCTTTCTAGTTCGTTTTAGTTTTACTCAGTAGCAGTAGAATTTAAAATCTAAACCTAATAATGCAATAAGTCAATAATGTAATAAGTTTGAGACGAAATTATTTGATTATTATTAGTACAATGTGTATTAATCACTTTGCTATTAGACCAGGAGATCAGAATATGCCTCTATGGTAGCGACCGAAGATGAAAAGTGACACAGAGACCAAGATAGCGATTTGCAGAATGCCGCATTGAAGAGCGGACTGCTTATGGAGGTGGGTCCAGCATGATCTTTGGTGCAATTTCTATGGGACACGAACATCATTAGGAGCGCCCGTAGTCACTGGAGGTTTACCGGCTGCTATGCATATTTACTACATTGTAAAAGATTATGCATCTTTATGCATGACATTGCGAAGCCGCACACCACAAGAATCGTGCAATATTAAATGCATGGATGGTTGCGATCGCTACTACGTGGTAATCCATACACTGAATTGATAAATTCACTACTATGTTCTACTACGTACTACTATGTACTATGAACTACTATGTTCTAACCACACTTATAATATGTACAAATATTATATAATTTGTTATTCACAGTTATAAAAATTAAGGTCATTTTCAAGTGAAAGGTTATTTTCAAATGAAATACTAAAAATGTCTGTAAACATGATCAACATAAAATGATTGCGTTCCTTAAACGTTCCTTAAAGAATTTTTAGCTTTACTGGGCGGTAAAGCTAAAAATTAGCGATTAGCGTATTAGAATAAATCTATTTTCTTGTTGTCAATAACATGTGTATGAATGAATACCTGAAACAACCTGAAACATAGTGAATCAACTTTGTATTCAACAGATTAATAATAGTGTTTGCTTTAACAGGTGTATTTGTCCTTGAGCCGGGCTGAACGTAGAGCGATTATTGTAGGAAAATGTATAAAACCGTGTCGGGGCAGTTTTCGTCACGCGCACAATTTGGATAGCTAAATTTACTACTAGCCGTGGATGTCGACTTCAGTCTGGGCGATGTGATTGTAATCACGCTATATCGATTCGATTACTAAAATATTAATTAGATAATTCACACCGTGCATTACGAACACAGGAATTGTGAAAATATTAAGTAGAGATAGGGCAAATATTAATTTATAATTAGGTTTATTCAGGAATTTTATAGGGAGTCCGTAGGAATTCTAAAAGAAATTAAGTCGGGAAAAATTGGCTTTCGTGTACAGTAAACAGAATAAATAAATAAACCTTTGCCTTGATAGCTATTCTTAATATAAATTTCATACCAATATTTCTTACATATTTTTAATTATACTTCTAACGTTTTTTTGTGTGGATATAAAGCGAATAAGCAAACAAGCTTATAAAAATCACACGAATCAGCAAAAATGATTTGATTTAACTTAATTTTCTGTTTATAATGATACTATTCTTAAAATAGTATATTAAAGGACGAGTTCAGTAAGTGTTATTTTACAGCACGCGTCCCAGTTTGGAATTTCTAATGCACAAGTGATGAAAAACGCCTTACGAACGAGTTTTTTGTAGTATTTTTTCAATTTTGCGCCCTTTTATGCCATTTCTAAATAAAAAAATCGCCCATACATGTTTATCAAATGTTATGGTGGTTGGTAACACTGATAATTAGAGATCGGATTTTAGGCAAAACACCTATCGTCAGTTTTTCAGGCATCGACTTTCTAATAATACACAAATTTGTTTTAGTAAATTCTGAATCATTAGAGCCCTATTTGATTTTGCCTTTTTTTACCTTTTTTGTACTATTTTTTTTTATCACCTATTTTACCAGGTATTTTGCCTATTTTCGTTTATTTTTACCTATATTTGCCTATTTCTGTGTCTATTTTGTATTCTTGGCATTTTCTTATGCAATTTAGGTCTATTTATCAAAAATTAGATTTGTGACCAGTCTTTGAGAAGCCATCCTACCTTCACCAGACGAAATTGTTTTTTTTTTGCTTTTAGCGGTGTCACAGACCGATTTGTTTGATCATCCCCTTTCTTTTGTTAAAATACCGCGAAACTTACGCAACCAACTATTCCCTCCACTCTTTAATTTTCTCAGCCAATCTTTGAAAACCTAGTCCTTCTACAGATCGTGAATAACTAACGTAATATTTGAAAGTTCCCTTCTCACTGTAGTCATTGCCTTTATATCAGTTGTTTCTGCTGTTTGTTTGGCCCTTGTAGTCTTGTGTTGTAGTTGAGCAAAAGTGAATTTGAACGTTTTTTTTATCAAAATGCCAAAACAAAAGTAAAAGAATGGATATCAGGTATATCGAACTGAAATTGGATGGGGACGGTGTATTTTGCAACGCCTGCAGTAAAATAGTAAGTTCTACAATTTTTCACCATTAAACACAAACTAAAACATTACTGATGTTAAATGTATAATTGTAGGTGGTATTTAAAAAGAGTAGCCATGTTGAGCAGAATTTAAAAACATCTCTCCATAAAGAAAATAAAACCAAAAATTTGAGGCAATCACTAATTAACTCAAAGTACTTTAAATCAGCAAACTCAGGTGAAAAATGAGTTTTATTTAGATTTATGTACAGCTTTAGTGGCCGCAAATATACTTTTTTTTTTTGGAAATCACTGAATTTAAGGGATTCTTGGAGAAATATTGCAAAAAGAATGTACCCAGTGAATCTACACTACGAAAAAACTATTTGTCTAAATGCAACGACAAGGTATGCAAATTAATTTAACAAAATCATAGGATACTTACATAAATCTTGATTTCTACTTTAATGAAATTAAATTATCTGCTGTTAGGGACAATTCTGTGTTTTTTTAACTGCAGGTACCTTTAAAGTTTAAAAAAGACAAAATAGCTCCTAATATAAAAAAATTATAAATATTTTAAATTTTTAGTCTATTGAAAACATACGAACTGCTATTGGTCTCCAAGTTATACATACAGCGCCGTCGTTTGGATTTGGAGGCCCCGGGCATATATATTGAGGTGGGGCCCCCAGTAAATAAAATACGGCGAGTTTGGGCGGGCGTCGCGACGGTTGCAAACCGCGCAGCGCGATGCCGCTTGCATTAAAAGATGAAACGTTCAATTCCCTGCGGGAATGGCGCGAAACCGTTCCCGCAGAGTTCAAGTTGGCGGTTCTGTGAGACTTTTCCTGGATATCCAAAAATCGTCGTTTTAATGGCGTCGCCACGCCATCTTGGGCACAATCGGGATTAAACTCCCAAACAAACTAAAAGGTTCTATTGCCGATCAAACGGCACCGGTCCGGTTTCGATCCGTCAATTGGTTCCGAAGTTCTATGTACCCCCGCAAAACGCCTCTGGTTTTTCTCACTTTTTACCAATTTTTCTCTTCAAACAGCCGCAGATTCGCAAAAAGTCATCGCAGTTTAAAAATTCTTGCCGGAATGGTTGCGCGCGAACAGTGGACAAAACACTTTTTATTGTAGCTCTAGTGCGCATTTGTTGAAATGAAAAAAATATTTAGATCAGGCAATATTAGTCAAGTCCAGACAGGACCAGACAGTGCCGTCGTTTGGATTAGGAGGCCTCGGACATATATATTGAGGTGGGGCCCCCAGTCAATAAAATACGGCGAGTTTGGGCGGGCGTCGCGACGGTTGCAAACGGCGCAGCGCGATGCCGCTTGCATTAAAAGATGAAACGTTCAATTCCCTGCGGGAATGGCGCGAAATCGTTCCCGCAGAGGTTAAGTTGGCGGTTCCGTGGGACTTTTCCTGGATGTCCAAAAAACGTCGTTTTTTCTTAGGCGCAATTTGGATTAAACTCCCAAACAAACTAAAAGGTTCTATGGCCGATCGAACGGTACCGGTCCGGTTCCGATCCGTCAATTGGTTCCGAAGTTCTATGTACCCCCGCAAAACGCCTCTGGTTTTTCTCACTTTTTGCGCATTTTTCTCTTCAAACTGCCGCAGATTCGCAAAAAGTCGTCGCAGTTTACAAATTCTTACCGGAATGGTTGCGCGCGAGTGTTCTGAACAGAACGAACTCAACCGGCGACCTGGAGCCCATCAAATAAGTCCTGGGCGTCCGTGGAAGTGATTGCAAAAATTGCTCGGCAAAAAAAAAGTATTTGCTCTTGCACCAGGTGAACGGGACGTCGCAAGATGGCGAGGGAGGGCTCTAAACACGTGGCGCGGCGGCGGCTAGAGGTTTTGGGAAAAAAAAATTAGGATCCAACCAAAAATGCGCCAACCAAAAAAGTAAAATATCGTGATTTTAGTTTTCGGTCTGGTGCGTCCGAACCTGGGGGAGTTGAGTCGCGAAAACGGCACCGCTCGACGGGGATCTCGGTTCTACAGCGGAAAAATGTACACTCCCGTTTTGCACCCCCGCCGCCGCTTCCGGCGGGCTGTTTCCGCAAAAACCACGATTTTAGGGTAGGTTTTGGATCCCCGAAGGGGCGCGGCAAGACGGAGGACGAAACTTGGGGATGCGCAACGTGCGGACGGACATTCACAGTTAAGTCATCGAAGACGCGCGGTTAAAATACTCAAGATCTGCCGCCTCCGGCGGCATAAAAATGTCAAATTTGAGCCTTTTTAAAACCCACGTGGTGCGGTGCCCCATGTGAAATTCGCGAAACGCCACACGTCAGTCGTCTCATAATCGATCTGCAGCCACTGTGGGGGCCCCTAGTCCGTGGGCCCCGGGCATTCGCCCGATTGACCGACGCTAGCGACGCTACTGTATACATATGCGTGGACGAAACAACTGATGCCATGGGACGATATGTTGCAAATTTGATAGTAGGAAAACTAACCAATGAAGGTCCTTCAAAAGCTCATTTATTGGCCTGCAAAATTTTAGAAAAAGCAAATGATGCTACAATATCACGTTTTATTAACGATAATTTAAGTAGGTAAGAGTCTAAATTTTGTCTACAGATTTGTTTTAGCATTATTATGGCCAAATGGTATCCAGCATGATAAAGTTAAATTATATTATTCAGATGCAGCTGCATATATGGTGAAATCTGCTGTAAGTTTGAAGATTTTTTACCCAAATGTCAATTGCTTAGCTCACGCATTGCATTTGGTATGTGAAGTAATACGTAACGAATATGAAAACGTAAACGGACTAATTGCCAGCACAAAAAAGGCATTTCTCAAATCTCCGTTAAGAATTTAAGTATATAGAGGCCATTTACATGGCCTACCGCTGCCTCCTGAGCCAATAATAACACGATGGGGCACTTGGCTGAAAACGGCCTTCTTTTATTGCTACAATTTTGAATCAATTAAACAGGAGGTAAAGACTTGATTCTCTATTTGTTGAAAATATTCCTACTAGTAAATTTCAAATGTTTAAGGAAATACAAGATTTAGATTCTGATGCGGCTAGGGCTCTAAAAGATGCAAAAATGCTTTGCGAAACCTAACATCAAGAACGATTTAATTTATATCAAGAGTAATTTAAAAATTCTTGTTGATGGTGTAAAGCTACTTGAAACAAATACCTCACCTTTGGTGGAAACAATTGGCATTATCAATAATGTAACGGAGTCCATGATGTCAACCCCAGGACAAGTGGGTCGAAAAGCATACGAAAAATTGACAAAAGTAATAAATAAAAACACTGGATTTGCTTTTCTGAATAATATTTCAAAATTATTGACTGCCGAAAATGCTTAAATGCCAGAAAAATTGACCATATCACACATCCCAAATTATAAATTTGCACCACTAACATCGTGCGATGTGGAGAGGTCATTTTCCATCTACAAGACCATATTATCTGACCGTCGTCAACGGCTGACGGAAAATAATTTAGAAAAACTGATGGTGTGCTACACAGATAACAATTAATGAAAATTAAAATTTTTAATGTTTTCAGGTTCTCGTTCCATTTTTTTTTTAAATCTAGGTCAGTTCTTGGGTATTTGAAACAATGATTAATACTCTTAGTCTTCTTTCCGACGCTTCGTCCTTTATTTTCGGACTTCTTCAAGGAAGCTACAATATTACATATTCACAATAAATAACTTATTTAAATGTCACCGTCATAAAATTCAAAATTTAATAATTTGAATTTTATGACGGTGAATTCAATTTTATAGAAATAATTCGGTAAGTGGAAGATAATGTAATGTTGTAGCTTCTTAATGTTGTAGCTTCTTTGGAGAAATCCGAAAATAATGGACGAAACCTTGTAAAAGACTAAGAGTATAAATCATTGTTCCAAATACCCAAGAACTGACCTAGATTCCAACAAAAATTAAAATTTATAAATAAAATTTTGAGTAAGTAATGGCCTTTTTAGCGACCTAAAACTGTAAATTTAAAGCCTTTTTTCATTAATTTATTTGCCTTTTTGCCTACCTTTTCTGATAGTTTTTGCGACCTTAAAGTCCGACCTCTACTGATAATTGACACTTGAAAATAATTTAATGGTTATAATTAAAATGGCTCAAGAAATATCTTGTACTCCACCGGAGTTAAAAAAAAATAGCTGCCAATACAGTAAATAAATTATTGCCAAATAAGTCGCGAGGAAGATACGAGAAAGAATACCGCAAATTTAAAGAGTGGTGTGATCTGCATCAAGTTACACTTGTTTCAGAAAAGGTTTTGCTTGCATATTTCGAAATACAGCCTAAGAAGTATAAACCATCAACTTTATGGTCGATATATTCTAAGTTGAGGTCCTGTTTATCTATACATAAGGATGTAGCTATATCCAAATATTGTAAATTGCAGGCCTTATTGAAACTGATATCTCAGGGCTATGTACCTAAAAAGTCAAAGATTTTAGAAGAAGAAGATATTCATAAATTTATAAGGGACGCAGATGATAAGTCTTATCTGGCTATGAAAGTGGGTAAATTTGTATGTACATCGCAGCTTTGTATGTAACGGTATTCATTTTAGATTGTCTTGATAATGGGTTATTATGGTGCGCTTAGACGTCAGGAATTAACAGATATGTCTGTCGATGACATAGAATACCGATCTGATTCCATCATTGTGTCTGTATCTAAAACAAAAAATTACATACCAAGAATGTTTGCAATTACAGATCCTCATTGGATTGACTTAATTAAAAAATATGCTAACTTACGTCCTAATAATGTTACGCATAGGAGATTTTTCTTAACTTTTCGTAACGGTCATTGTATTAATAGTCCAATTGGTATTAATATTATGGGGAGAATATCAAAAGACATTGCGACATTTCTCAAGTTACCAAACTCTGATCTTTATACTGGACATTGTTTGCGAAGAAGTAGTGCGACACATTTGGCCAACCATGGTGGTGATTTGTTGACAGTAAAAAATCATGCTGGATGGAAATCTTCTACTGTTGCGGAGGGGTATGTTGACGCTTCGTTAAAAAAGAAGATTGAAATATCCAAAATGCTTGGATCCGAGCAAGCAAATATAAACTTACCTTTATGTTCTTCTAGTGCCCCACATTTGCAATTTGATGGCAACAGTAGTAGTAGCACTGTATATAATGTTCCAGGTGTGAGTGTTACTGCTCAAAAATCCAATGTAACTATAAATGTATTTAATAATTGTACCATTGAAAATAATTCAAAATAAATATGTGTTATATCGTTAATATCATTAATTAATTAAATTTGTGTATTCATGATTTCCACACATCTTCTTCAAGTGCTATCTCCTCTTAGAAGGTTGGCTATCATCATAGTTATTTTCACTTTTGATGTTGTAGCTCTAAACTACTCAACGGAACTATAGTTGTACCATTTTCTTAGGTTATTTAACCAGGAATTGCGTCTTCTATATCTTACATTCATCTTATCTATATTCAAAACCTGTCCTGAAACCAAAATCACTTTGTTTTTAACACAATTTTTAACACTAACACCAATCTAAAGTTAACTTTTTGTTTTTTCACTATAAATTTCTCTATATAAACTTTATACCACTCAAAAAATACATAATTTCAACGAGAAAATTTTTGTTGTGATTCCACCCATCACATAACCTCAAAACTTTCTCGCCGAAAATTTACCATCACTGATAGCTCGAAAATGAATTTCTGTGGCAACTTTGAATAAATTAACTAACTGAAAAAATTACAGCACTCATGACACGCATATGAGTGCTGTAATGAGTCCACTACAGACGCAAAATAGAAAAAAATATTATTAGGTCCTGTGATATAAAATGTCGGAAATTGCACATTTTTTCGCACAAGAAACTGTGAGTCTGAGTAATAGTAGCACAGGATATATAGTTCACTCAAGAAATCTTAAATATCATGCAGGAATATCTTTGTAACTTCTGACCCGCTATCATTTCAATATATATTTCAAAGCGTACAAACCAATAAATGGTAGAGTTACTTTAGTAATCCTTAAATGCGCTTCCAAGTTTCTATACTAAATTTACCAACTAATTCTTGTAGTCTACAATTATATGAATATTACATTTTGCTTTTATAATTGTTCATTACGAGGGCCCTAAGGCGAGTGTTTCAAAAAAACTCAGTATCGTCTGTCTCGCTCTCGCTCTCGTAACCATTTGTCTCGTCTCGCCTCGTCTCGTTCTCGCTCTCGTAACCGTTTGTCTCTTCTCGTCAAATATCGAGATAACATAGTCCAAAACGAGGTATTTATTAATTTTATTGTAATTAATAAATGCGTAATTATTTTGTATAGATAATTGTTATATAATAAAATACAATTTTATAATTCTTTATTTATTCATAAAGGTTATAATATTTGAAGTTACAGGTTGCGAAACAAAGAAATTTGATTATTTAACTAATTGAAATTTTCAAATTTAAATCACAAGATCACTTAGAATTCAAACATAATAATGGTTGCATTACATCATCCTTTAATGATGTGCGCGTTTTGATCATTATAGCACCTGCTATAGAGAATCATCTTTCAACTGACACCAGGTACATTAGGTACTGATGATGACATTATGCTGAATAAATCCTTGTCCATCTTGAAAATCGTTCCAAGTGACTTCCATCACTTACCAAAATATTTTTATTTGAATTTTCTCTTTTCAGTAGTAAATATTCATCAAAATCATCTTTAAATGCTTTTACTAAATTATTGTACAGATTAGCAATATCAATACATTTTTTGAATTATTTACTTCCGTTCGGACGAGTAACTTTTCGGATTCTCTCTCAAAATGGATATTATTTACATACTGATTTTACATTTTTTTATTACTCATGCATTTAAAGTACTATCTTGGCGCATGTTTTTTAGTGCGACAAATGCCTGTAAATGTGTATTACCACATAACTTGGCTAACGCACGCAAATATTCAATATTGCTAAGTTACATTAAAAAAAAATAAAATAAATAAAATAAACACAAGTGACAGATTTTTTTTCATTATAAAATAAAAATAAATATTAAAGAAAACGTTTTAATATGAGACTAATGAGTGTTCTTATGACGAATCCACACCACCGGAGACAATTGAATAAGCAAATTCTTCATTTTTGATTCTATTTTTTTTTTTTGGATGGCCCCTGGATCTCAAACTTGTAAGATACGTCCCCTCACATGAGTAATAAAAAATATAATCTGCAACAACCACCCGTGTTGCAGATAATATGTTGCATCTGGGGCGGTAAGTGGTCAACTCTCGAGCGAATGTGCGCACTCACTTCCTTAGTACGCCCAATTTCGCTCTCGTGATGAAAATAATTTTTTAAATAATTTAATATTTACAAATATATGTATAAATTTTTTAAATAATTTAATTTAAAATTTAAATAAAATATCTTTAAAATTGTAAAAATATGTAAGTATATAATTATAAAAATCTCTCATAAAAATGACCTCTCCAAAAACTCTTTCATTTTATTGAGTTTTTGTCATTTGTCATTTATATAAAAGTTTACATGTTTAGATTTTAATCTTAGTAGTTTATATTTATTATGTTCAATTTAATTAATATATACTAAATAGCCCTGAAGAATAAGCCCTGAAGAAGGTCAGAATTAAAAAGACCGAAACGTTGGCAAAATATCAGTTGTTTTATTAAATTAAATTCCTTTGCCCAATAATTAACTAAAAAGCTTTCGAATTGGTAAAACCATACAACATTATAGATAATCAGATAAACTTAATAAAGACGGAACAAAGCTTGAATATATAAATATACTCAACCCTTCCGGAACTCTATAATACTAATGAGTCTTTTTAGGACTACCAAAAACAAATCTCTTATGAAATTTGTCAGTTATTCTATAGCTTTCAGTCCACCTTCGTGGCACTCAACAAAAACCATAAAAATAACATTGAGTTTTAAGATCATGTCTTTCCGATACCTTGAGTGGATAGCCATCTGTGGACGCGTTTCGAGATCTATCTCTCATCAGCACAGCTATGCTTCCATGAACAATATTTTGTAAATCACTCACTTGAAAACCCATGTGGTGTTTAGGTTAGATGTTTTTAATTTTGACATTTTGTGAGAGAGACATGAACTTAGCAGGTTATTGATATAAATGATAAATTTTGAATTGGTAAAACCATACAACATTATAGATAATCAGATAAACTTAATAAAGACGGAACAAAGCTTGAATATATAAATATACTCAACCCTTCCGGAACTCTATAATACTAATGAGTCTTTTTAGGACTACCAAAAACAAATCTCTTATGAAATTTGTCAGTTATTCTATAGCTTTCAGTCCACCTTCGTAGCACTCAACAAAAACCATAAAAAATAACATTGAGTTTTAAGATCATGTCTTTCCGATACCTTGAGTGGATAGCCATCTGTAGACGCGTTTCGAGATCTATCTCTCATCAGCACAGCTATGCTTCCATGAACAATATTTTGTAAATCACTCACTTGAAAACCCATGTGGTGTTTAGGTTAGATGTTTTTATTTTTGACATTTTGTGAGAGAGACATGAACTTAGCAGGTTATTGATATAAATGATAAATTTTGAATTGGTAAAACCATACAACATTATAGACATTAAGTTTATCTGATTATCTATAATGTTGTATGGTTTCACCAATTCAAAATTTATCATTTATATCAATAACCTGCTAAGTTCATGTCTCTCTCACAAAATGTCAACATTAAAAACATCTAACCTAAACACCACATGGGTTTTCAAGTGAGTGATTTACAAAATATTGTTCATGGAAGCATAGCTGTGCTGATGAGAGATAGATCTCGAAACGCGTCCACAGATGGCTATCCACTCAAGGTATCGGAAAGACATGATCTTAAAACTCAATGTTATTTTTTATGGTTTTTGTTGAGTGCCACGAAGGTGGACTGAAAGCTATAGAATAACTGACAAATTTCATAAGAGATTTGTTTTTGGTAGTTCTAAAAAGACTCATTAGTATTATAGAGTTCCGGAAGGGTTGAGTATATTTATATATTCAAGCTTTGTTCCGTCTTTATTAAGTTTATCTGATTATCTATAATGTTGTATGGTTTTACCAATTCAAAATTTATCATTTATATCAATAACCTGCTAAGTTCATGTCTCTCTCACAAAATGTCAAAATTAAAAACATCTAACCTAAACACCACATGGGTTTTCAAGTGAGTGATTTACAAAATATTGTTCATGGAAGCATAGCTGTGCTGATGAGAGATAGATCTCGAAACGCGTCCACAGATGGCTATCCACTCAAGGTATCGGAAAGACATGATCTTAAAAATCAATATTATTTTTATGGTTTTTGTTGAGTGCCACGAAGGTGGACTGAAAGCTATAGAATAACTGACAAATTTCATAAGAGATTTGTTTTTGGTAGTCCTAAAAAGACTCATTAGTATTATAGAGTTCCGGAAGGGTTGAGTATATTTATATATTCAAGCTTTGTTCCGTCTTTATTAAGTTTAAAAAGCTTTCTCTAATTTTTATTATTATTTTGTAATGAACAAAAAATTTCACGTGATGTCACGTCACTTTTTTAATATCGCAGTCTTGATTGTGTTCATTTAATTTCAATTTATTTGTTTATTTTAATGTAACCTAGCGATATTGAATATTTGCATGCGTTACCCAGGTTATGCGGAAAGACAACGAGATTTTTCGTATTAAATAATCTACGTGAGAAATACTAAAAATAATAAATATAAATAATAAAAAATATTTATTTTTAAAGAGCCCGATTTTAAGACGATAGGTAACTTCTCTAAAAAGCAATAACCTTTTCATTAATATGTGTGCCATGACGCGGCCAATCTTTAACAGCCCAGGGCACAACATGTCGCTGTTGCCGATCGCTTATACAAACGGCGTACCAGGTTTTCGTCAACTATTATTGACCGATGGTACAGTACAACCTATGTATTATTTAATTTTTTTCATTAAGATACATTAGTCTCATTTTTATTAACGAAATGCCAGAATTTTTTTTTACATATGAACAGTCAATTTCTTTTTAAGTCAAAGTAATTACTTTTGTTTCTGTTTTTAGTTAATATGATTTTTGGTTTGAAATATATCTTTAAATAATTTTACAATTTCTGTGTAATCAATTAATATTTCGACTTTTAAAAGATTTTTGTTGTATTTAATATTTTACATGTATTTAAATAAATTAATTTACATAAGAATTCCTAAAAATACAAATAGTTGTACCAATTTATTTAAACTTACCTTCTCCGCCAGGTTTTACCAGTTTCAAACTATCTAGTACCCGTTTTTTCCGCTGTAAATTTCGATTTATTCAAAAATTATAAGCTTTTCCTCGATGTTCTAGAAACCTGGAGATTTTCTTTGATTTTCGGATATATCTTTAGTCATAGTTTCAGATCAGACCATAATACCTTATTGAAAAAATTTAAGTTTTCCTTTGATTTTGGACTAGACTAAGGAAAGTTTAGTTTTTACTAAATTTTTAGAAATACCGTTATATGTATTATGCACCCACCCTTGGAAATTTGAAAAAGTTGTTGGAAAATGTGGAATTTGGACCAGAAGTCGGGGAACCGAATTGTTGGAAAATGTTGAAATCACATAAACCACAAAGAAATTGCGTTTTGGAATCTGTTGACGTTCTGATTTTAGATTTGGATCTTGACCAGAGGAATAGAATTTTTTTACTCAGAGCTCGAAAAAAATATGATTTGTAAAATTTGTTCAGATATATTAAAACATTTTGTATGTGCCACACCAGAAGGATTAGTTTTGGATTTTGAAATTTACCAGGGTAGAGGAACATTACTCGAAGTTTGTGATGTAGATCTAGGAGTTGGACCATCTGCTGTAATACATTTGAGGAGGTCGTTACTTCCTGGTACCCAGGTATTTGTCGATGGTTTTTTTAGAACAATTCCACTTTTGGAATTTTTATTGAACAAGAAAATCGTGTGTAGGGGTTACGGGAACAATAATGAAATCTAGGATACCAGGGCAAACATTTAACTGCAGAAAAAATAATTTAAAAAATTACTAGGGGTTTTACAGAGCCAACTGTTAGACATCGTGAAATGGTTTGATCAAAAACCCATTTTAGTAGCCTCAGCAGGCTTATGGTCTAAATTCTAAATGGTCGAAAAAAGACTAAAATTTTAAAACTTATTCGACACGATCAACCCCAACAAAACAAGTAATCAAGCATTTACCGAAATTAAGTGAAGTGAATAATTCAATGACGTGCAAATTTAACAATTACCTCCAAAAAAACTTTTTTTTGCGAAACATGTAACGCTTTTCTATGTTTATTATCGCCGAACATAATTGTTTTTATGATTACCATGTCTATGTACAAAACTAATACTGATTTTTTTTTCGTTACCTACATAATACATTTTGACCTGACTACACTCCGATGTGCATTAAAATGGATATTTTCTTTCAAAAAACCTTTCCTTAAAAAATGTAAAAAAATTAATTTGAGCTTTTTTACTCATAGTTCATCCATAGGGAAAGTTTCATGCATTTCTGCAAACCGTTTTCAGGGAGGCCCCAGGAGGATATGAATTATTATTCAGTAGAATCATTGATCAAGTTTAGTATAGCATTTATTATACTATACACATACAAATTTTACATTTAGAACACCAAAGCGGATAGTTTTTGTCGTCTGCTGGCACAAAATTTTCTTGCCGACTTTGAAAGCATTCTTTGAAATTTATGTTCTATTTATTAGGTTTACTTAGTAAACTTTTCCATTGAATTTATTCGTATATCGAACAACAATCCATCCGATTGTCACATTTTCCCAAAAGAAAAGTTTATAAAATGTGGTTTCGAATATAGTACTAAGCCGCTTTAACGATATGAGTTGTTCTTCTTCGAATACCTTGTTTCTAGTTGTAGTTATCTAGAGAACATTGTCGAGGCTGAACATCCAGGTAGTTTTTTTAAACAACAAAATAATTATGATGTAATGTATATATATATATATATATATATATATATATATATATATATATATATATATATATATATATATATATAACTATAAAAGCGTTAATTTCATCCGTCATTATATCATTGGAGTTATTGCCACTTCAAGATAAGCGGTCTTTTATGCCAACGCTTAAAATCATCATCAGTCCATGTTTCTCCCAATTGACTTGTTAATTTTCGACCACTGCGAGTACTGGTAATTATAATTGCTATGTTTATAAATAGAATGTTTGTTACACAAACAATTGTTTTAATATTGATTTTACTCATCACTAATTCATTGACACTTTTCATCTATTCCGATACATTAGTGACATTATATATATTCCAATTAAATAGCTCTAATCTAATCTGAATAATTTTTGATTCCAAACCAATGAAAAGTGATTATAATACTATATAGAAAATAAAGCTTCTAGACAATACATGCTGGTCTGGTCCTCCTGTCAAACATATTATCATAATTTAAATGCCATATGTGTTAAGATAGAAATGCAAGAGCCATTTAAATGCCATACTACGAAGCAGGATGAGCAGGTTTGGACTGATGATGAGCATGTTTCAACATCGGCTGACGTTGAATTCCCAAACTGCTCATATTTTTTCGTTAACAATCGCACTCTTATGATACAATATGCAAACAATTTGCTAAACAATTCACGTTTTTTTTACGTTTATTGATTTACTTAGCCATGCGGTTACTACAGACAAACTTATCAGCCCTTTACTGACTGCCAAGAATTTCCGGCAAGAGTCCGACCATTTATTACATGTTTGATAGTACATTATTATTTTCTTATTTATGATATAGAAATCGTTCAGTTCATTTTCCTTATCTCGAAATAACGAGTCATTAAAAAATGCATGAGACATAAATTACAAGCAAATTCATAGAAAAAAAAAAACAAAAAGAATCATGGATTGCATGTAAACTACTTAATGCAATATACGAATGTCTATATTTGAATGAAAAAAGTTTATTTTTTATTTTCATTTTTTTTTAAATTTATTTTTTATTATCTTTTCATTTGCTACTTTACCCAAACTTTCAGCTATCTAGTCTCCTAAGTGGCACATACCTTTACTCTTACCTCTGCCTGTACCTCTACCTGCCCCTCTCCGTATACCTCTATTCTACTTGTACCTTTATATCAAGTAAAAACAAAATAAAACAGAATGTATATTTACTGGTCTGCGTATAATTATAAGAAATTTTGCCGATTTGTAATAAGTTTTAAGTTGAGAAACACCGTTTTAATATTATCATTGAGGTAAAATTTTTTTAGGTGCGACTTAACATTAATTCAGATTTTTTATCTGACGAAAACGACGTTTTCTGACGGAAACAAATTTTAGTTAAGTCATATATACAAGGTGGCTTTTTGCAATTAGGGAATTACCTGGAAACGATTCAGCAAGATTAAAAAGTTGTGAAAGGATAAGGTCGGTTTGCTCATTAAGGAGATTAACGGATGTGTTACGGCTTTGTAAAAAAATTGTTAATGATTCTAGCAGATTAAATCTCGGGCCTTTGTTGCAATTATGCAAGATTTTTAGATTGTCTATTTCTAGGAATTTATGATTACATTTGAGACAATGGTTTGAAAATGAACTAGTGTCTTTTTTCGTGACGAAAAGCGCGAGATTGTTCTGAAAACCTTTTTGACTCCTGATTTTTTGATGGGGTCGATTTTATCGTTAACATTAAACAACATGTGAGACATTGTTTAATGCTAAAGATAATTGCCTGATTTAAGTTATAGGAGAGGAGCTCATCAACCCTTGCTTGTGTGATGCAGTATCGCTCGTTATTGGTGAGCAACATGTGGCTAAAATTAATCAAATATCACTCTCAAATACAACAGTTCAAAGTCGCATTTCAGACTTGAATAACGATATTTTGGCAACTGCTATTTATGAAATTAAAGAAAGTCCTATATTTGCGCTGCAATTAGATGATTCAACGGATGTAGCTTCGTGTTCAGACTTACTGGTATTTACTTGGTATATTAAAGATGACCATGTAAAAGAGGAATACTTGTTCTGCAAGTCTCTGCTCACCACTTCTCGTAGGAAAGACATATTCGAAACGCTAAAGCAGTTTATTGTAGACAACAGACTGGACTGGTCAAATTTGGTTCGCGCTTGTACAGACGCACAGTGGTCTGAAATCCTAAAAAGCTGGTCAAATTATTAAGGAGTCGTTCAAATATTGTGATTTTTGGTCTCCTCGCGTTTTTGAGGTCGCTGATCTAGAAACTGAATTCAGAACTTCGAAATTCAAAATGGCAGATGCAATATGGCAGATAATTTTTCGAAAAAAGCGTTCAATTTTGTTGATACTTAGGATTTAGGGGTTTTAGAAGTCTATGATCACGAAACTGAATTGAAAAATGATCAACTGATTAACTGATCGTTGATTTTGTGTAGAAAAACTTACTGTTTCCTGGAATTTGATACTTTCAATTGAGGTTCAATAGAAAAGAAAATAAATAGGAAACAAAGCGATTTATTAAAATTTATTGTAAAAAAGTTAAAATTATTAATTACCATGAGATGTATCCGATTCATCTGATTCCAAAATTGGAGCTGTAATATCTGCAAATAATTCGTTAGCTTGCGAAAAAAGCGACTTCATTTTTGTTGCGCAAGTTTTCGGAAACTTGTAATATTAGGATCTGATGAAACCAAGAGCCTATAAAAAACGTCTTCCTTGTTTTTTTGACGCCAACATTTTCGTGCAAAATTTTCTAGAAATTTTTTTATATATTTATTGAACGATTCTTGTGCTTCTTCTTATTCTTGGATAATTATCCGATTGGAAGCAATGATGACTCAATAATCCTATTCCCGTGAATTACAATTTTATGGACCGTTGACGGCATGTAGTACAACGAGTACAAGTCAACAACTTTTCTTGCAGGGTCAACAGCGTAATTTGTAATAGTATATTACGTAATGTGAGTTGTAAGAAGCATATTACGTACGAGCGGAACAGTTGCGTAATTCCGCGAGTACGTAATAGCCTTACAACTCGAATTATGTACTATACTTTATCTACGACCACACTAATTTCTTTCTGTTTAGTAAGAAAAATATGATTGATGTAACACTATCCACCTTATTTAACTTGATAGAAATGAAAAGAAATACATTAATAATGGTTACATACTTTAGTACTTTAGTATTTGTAATTTTTGTGACATTTAAACGTGGAGAAACGAAACGAGTGACAGCTTCTATATGAATGATGTGACGTTTAATGATTGTTTGGAAATCACGGAGTACTATATTTAAAAAGAGTATGAACGTGCAGCTCTCAACCAATCAACGAAATGTAAACCAAATAAGCAAGTGTTATTTTGAATTATTCTTTTGAATTAACCAACATTAATCGCGGATTATTACATATGTGTGTTGTATGATGTATTTACATAATCCACGAACTGTACAATATTGAGCAATCACAAGAGTGGTCGCAAATAAATTTATTTACATCAATTTCAAAACCACTGGAAATAACCTGTAATATTACGTGGCAACGTTTTATTACATATTCATCAGCTGCAGTGATTTTGGCCACTCAAGACCTCGGCCACTCAATACCACTCAATAGTTATTTCTGAGAAAAAATATTGTTTAAATATTATCTTAATATATAATTTTTATTTTCAATACAGGCAAGAAATTGTATTGAAAATTCTTTCAAATAAAAATGAAGAAAGAGTGTCGAATAGAAAAAAAATAAAGGAATAAAGTTTTGTTATTCTGTTGTTCAGCCAGCTCTTCCACCATCTTCAAATTCAAAAAAACTTATACAAAAATGCATATAAAAGCTAAAATGCTAATTATCGCAAGCTAGTTTGTTGCAATATTTTAGAAAAACCTATTCATGATACTGTCGCGTTAATGACATAGCCGCCGTACGCGGCTTCTTTAACTTTTGTTCTACAAGACCGAAATTGAGAAAAAACATTCTTCACAATTTTATGAAAATTTAACAATTTTTTTGCATTTTAATAAACATTTTAATAAAATAAAAGAAAATTTAAGAATCTAAAAATACAGTTAAATTCTATATATCTTCATAAGAAGGATCCATTTTTTATATATTATGTTCTCTAATTCACAAATTAACTAATAACATAAATAAATATAATTACTAGTACGTTTCGGCTCCTGCATTTAACTGCTAAGAGAGGCCATTTGAGTCGCTAGAAAATGACAATCTGATAAATAATAATAATTATGAACTTCCATAGACGCGTTTCTGCCTTTCGGCTTCATAAGTATGGACTTATCATCTAATCTCAAATTGAATTAAGATTAAATATAAACTACAACATACTCTGTGTGTTGTTTGTTCTTTAGAGGAAATGAATCTACATTTCAACATTATCTTACTTATATAGCCAGGTTCAGACATCTTCTTCGACCACCTGCGTTTGCTGTACGAGCTGGTAATATAAAAATAGGAAAAAAATACTATGTGAATTTCCATATTAAAAGAAAAGAATTAAGAAAAATATACTATAATAAAAATAGTAATAATATTTATTTACGTTATTAGTCAATTTGTGAATTAGAGAATAAAGCATATTTTTCTTTATTCGTATAATATGGAAATTTACATAGTAATTTTTTCCCTATTATTTGGAATACACTTAAATTGGCTTAAACACCATGTACCGGACTTTCGAGGTTAGGTTTTGATGTGACATGTGTGTATAAAGAGCCGAATATAGTTTGAGTGATTAATATAAATGATTATTGAATATATGGGTAAAACCATTCCAATTATAGATACAATCATTCAAACTTACTTAAGCGTAATATAGCATGGCTATATAAATATATTCAAACTGTTGCTCTGTAGCTCTATAATATTAAGTCTTATTAAGACTAGGAACAAATATCACATTGAAACAACTAGAGATTTGCATGCTATTCCTAGAACCAGACTATTTTCATCGCACTAACGGAGCTAGGGAAATAACATTGTTTTTTACATTCATTTCTTTCTATTTCAATTAAGTGAATAGCCATAGGCAGAAGCGTTTCGAGAACTATCGCTCATTAGTGCAGCTTTGTACAAAGTTTGAAGAAAATTCGTGATTCAGACGTCGGAAGTTCCCCTTGTTAGTAAGCATTAAGTAAGTTACTTAAGCGTAATATAGCATGGCTATATAAATATATTCAAACTGTTGCTCTGTAGCTCTATAATATTAAGTCTTATTAAGACTAGGAACAAATATCACATTGAAACAACTAAAGATTTGCATGCTATTCCTAGAACCAGACTATTTTCATCGCACTAACGGAGCTAGGGAAGTAACATTGTTTTTTACATTCATTTCTTTCTATTTCAATTAAGTGAATAGCCATAGGCAGACGCGTTTCGAGAACTATCGCTCATCAGTGCAGCTTTGCTCTTTTGAATTATAAAATGGAATATACTTACATTGTCTTGAACAACATGTGCCGGACTGTCTAAGTAAGTTTCTTATTTGACATGTGTGTTGAAAGGCCTGAACTTATTTTCAGTTATTGATTTAAATGATAATTGAATATTGGGGTGAAACAAAACTAATTATAGATACCATCATACGAACTTACTAACAAGGGGAACTTCCGACGTCTGGATCACGAATTTTCTTCAAACTTTGTACACTTTTAGTAGTCCATTGTTATAAAAAGAAAAGGATGTGTATGACTAGATCCACCGATCTAGCAATTACGAAGCTTGGACTTAACGACTCGGCCATCGCCATCTTATACACGCTGACGCAACGCAAATGTATATATTCGACGCGGAAAATTTCGAAGAGAGAAAATTGCAATTTTCTCGAAAATGTCGAAATAGTACGCCTTACTACTTGCACATTATGTCGTCTCATAATGTGCAAGTAGTAAGGCGTAATATTTCGACATGATTACAAAATATTATAACAAAATTATTATTAGCAGTCTAAAGCTTAATATTTCACAAACGGATCCCTCTATCGATATATTGTTTTTACAAACCTGTAATGTTTTTGGAATACCTATCCAACGACACCCCACACCATGGGTTAGATGAGAAAAAAATAGTTCCTACTTTAAGTGAAGAGGAAGTACCCTAAAAAAAATATTTAAGATTTTATTTTACCACTTTGTCGGCGCGACTAATCTGTATGTCCGTTACAAATTACAGCTTTCTCTTTCTAATAGCCTCTGAGCTAAACTGCGGACGGGCGGACATATCGAAACTATAAGGGTTCGTTAACTGGTTCCTTGAAGACTCGTTGTTGATCGGAACCCTACGGAACCCTAAAAACAGAAATATAAACACATGTATATGAAACAACATATAAAGAATATAAAATATTTTTCACGTAAAAAACACTGCCCAATTAATTTAAAATGATGGAATCACAAAAACATTCTTGCATTGATAAATAATAATAAACGAGGGGCCAAACTCACAATCTCAAGATCAAAGATCTCTCACCTGAGCCGAAAGATCTGAATTGCGGTACCAAAGAGAGAAACTAGCATAAAAAAGAGAATTATATTCTAATATACAATTTACAATACATATATTCTAATATACGTCAAGAAGTTTTACATCTACCGAGCGAAAAGATGCAGCACTATTTTTATTATTGCAATTAAATAATATTAGAGGTAAATGGTAGAGGCGCTGACTAAGCAATTCGTTTCAACAAAACAACAAAACAATAAAAGCACGTTCAATATAAATCAGCATTACTTTGAAAAAATCTACGTCATTCCGTAAGTTGTTTTAAATTTTACAATTCTTCTCATTTTCACAAACGTCAGTCGAAACTCGTTCCTCCTATTTTTTAAGTTCCTCCTTTTCCTCTCTATTTAAAAACTAAGCCCTGCCTTCTTCTTATCATCTCATTTTGGCAGCCAAGCATTGATTTCTAAAAAAAAAAGACACCAATGTTATTTTTTCGTTTTGGTCGGCGATGATAAATGCCCGAAACCGCTTGCGGATGCGCACCAATAACTCAAGACTAAATCACATATCCAGTTTAAACGAACGACCAAAGTTTCACGAAAACTTTAAAATGAAATAAAAACGAGGAAAATATATCGATTTCCTACAACCCGGAATTTCTCTTTTCCCTGGCATATAAAGTAATTGTCGGCGATTTATCGAAATTAAAATGTAATTTTATTGATGTAGGTTTTTTTTCCATTTTCAAAAATTATTTGATTATTTAAATAATGGAAAAAAAATATAATACAAAGGCAGCGGCACTTTTTTACTTGAAAAATTTAATATTCTGAATAAATTTACGTAATAAAAATACTTAAATAAACATTAGGATTGAAACAGGGAAACTGATGGAGAATTGTTTGTATCCCTTTCCTCTCGCAAACAGATAATTTAAATTTGATAGAATTCTATAATCTATTAATATAATAGATAATTTACAAATACGGGAAAATAATTATTAAGAAATGTTAAACAAATAAAGTGATTATTAATCGCACAGGATTAGACTAAAAATTAAATTATAGTAAAAATATTTCCTGAAATTGTTGATTTTATATTTATTAGAAATAATTAATATCTTGCTGTCACAATTGCTTTTCTACTATGGCTAAGACAGAGAACTATGAAGACTATCAACAAAATATACTCCTCTTAAAGTATATTTAGTCAATTAATTAGAAAATCTGTAGTGTAAATATTATCCTTTTTTCGGAGGAGAAGCGGAAGTGCAGTTCGTCGAAGTGTAGTATTTGCTAGGGTCCTGCGGGGTTGGGCTTGCGGAATGACTTGAGCACGCACGGACTAGTAATTTGGGACCGCCGCGCCGTTGCTCCTGCTGTACACTCGGCGCGATAAAACATTTGGCCGAACGACCCGGTTCTGCAAACAAGAATCAATAATTTGTCTCTCTCCTAAGCAACCTGGTACTGTTCTGGCAAATTAAGTTATATATATATATATATATATATATATATATATATATATATATATATATATAAATATATAAAGAATCATAAAAATATATTACAAAATCCCCTTTTTTTAGTGCGCATTAAAATTAGAATTATCTATATTAGTCTCTTAAAATTATCTACTCATTTCTTCGTGATAGTTATTTCACTCTCTTCAGATATAAGTGTCCAACTTGATATTTTCCCCCATAGAAAGTACAAATTTCATAAAAAAAGTTATTTTTTTTCGAAATTAAAATCATTTGTAATGGAAATTAATTTAATATTTCATATTTTTAATTTTTGCTGCAATATCAGGAGTAGTTGAGGACTTACATCTTCAAGATCTATGTGTGATTTAGCATTACCCTGTTTTTTGTCCTACCAAAATCTCTGCAATTGCAGGTAACAGTTTTTGCATTCACATTTTTTTTGTTCTTCTCTGGTAATTTGAAACAATCTTACTTAAGAAAAGGTCAAGTTTCCCATCAAAATACTCCGAGAATAATTCCCAGGCTAAAAGCAACTAGAAACAATACCTTCCGTAGAAAATGTTTACTTTAGTATTATACAACTCCTGTACATTTTATATAGTAAGAGCTTTATTACGTTCCTTCATTATCGCTTTGACATTTGATGTTAACCACGGCGCATATTTCTAGTTATAAGAGCTTTTTGATATGAAGCATATAGCATCATTTAACCATGGTGCATCGAATAACTTCATATTTAATAGAAGAAATTCAACGTTTTCATCAATATTTTTTAGATACATTATATTTTGCCAACCAATTGAGCTTAAGACGGCATCCAATATTTCAATGCATATAGAAATATATACAATGCATATAAGTATACAATGCATACAAGAAATATATAGGTTTTTAACTTCAAATTAATCCTTTTGAACCTTTTTAAATTAAAATTACCCTTTTTGAATTCAAGTTAAACTTTTTATTATTTAATTTAAAATTAAATATTTTTAGATAAATAAATAAAGTTAAATAAAATTAAATATAGTTAGTTAAAGTAATAAAGTTAAATATAGTTAGATAAATACTTTAGAAACCATAAATTAATAATAAAACAATAGAATGAAAAAAATATGAAAAATTATAAAAATGTTAATGTAATGGTTGTCCAGCTAAAGCTAGCAGTTATTTAATTGATCATATATATCATATCTACATAATATTTACTACAATCAGTAGAAGTAACAGTGGCCAAGTCAGATTATTTTCTGATTCCGCCAGCATATTTCTTGCAGCTAATTTTGATTTTGGAAAAAAAATCTATAGGGTTTAACATGGGTGAATGTGGTGGAAGAAAAATAGCATAGACTATAGCCTGTTTAATTTATTTTATCACAACCTGCCTGAGTTTTATGGATTTAGCGTTTTCCAGAACCTGCAAAAGCCTTGCAGGCTTGCCAACCATTAATTGGAGATGTTGCAGATGTGCTCAAGTTGACATTTTTATTATCAAATATCTTCAATTTCATATTTTTTTAAAGTAATCGATGGATTTTCTTCAATAATTTAATATCTCTTCAGATAATTCACTATTCCTTTTTCCACCATGAATTCGTCTAACCATCTCGGATCCATCCTTCTTATCCAGGCTTCTACGATGTTACTTTTAGCAATTTTGTAAAATAATCCATCAAGAAATGTAACAAAAATGTTTGAGTTTACTGATGAATTAGAAATTATTTCAAAATGAATAATATCATGTAAATTCATGGCGGCAATGGGTGAATCATTTCTGCTTCTTACTGTTGGATTAAAAATGAAAGTAATAATAATTCATGTGTGCGGGACCTAACCGACACAGAGAACAAGGAAGTCAGCCCGGGTTCCCGGGAAGACGACCTTGACCTCACACTCGTAGACAAGAGCAGTCCAGCCATGTCTACAGAGGCAGAGCTAGATGTTCTTGTAGGGACAGAGGAGGACTTGCCGTCTCCTGTCACAAAACAAGAATGACCAGCAGGCGCACCTAAATAGCCCAAGTGAACATCCATCATGCCAAAGCAGCTTCAGCTGTGATGGCTAGGATCTTCACCAAGCAGCATCTAGGGCTAGCGCTGCTTCAAGAACCCTGGACCTACGCAGGTAAGATCAGAGGCCTTAGCAACAGGGAATGTAAGTTGGTATGGGACAGCCGTGAGGTCTCCCCTTGAACTTGCATTATGGTAAGTACTCCACCGCGAAGTAGTTATCGCATTAGCATACTTCCCTGGCGATGGTAACAGCATACCACCCATTGAAGTACAAAAGCTGGTGGAACACTGTATTAGGAGAAGGCTGCCACTCATCCTGGGATGTGACGCGAACGCACACAATGAGATGTGGGGCAGCACGGACACTAATAAGAGGGGTGAGTACCTTTTAGAATACCTCATTAAAGAGAACTTAATTGTGTACAACGTTGGGAACACACCAACATTTGTCACTAAAGTCAGAAATGAGGTACTGGATATTACGGTAGGTAGCGCTAACGTAAGTAAAGTAATTAAAAAGTGGAGAGTTTCAAGTGAGCCCTAAATGTCAGATCATAGGATCATAGAGTTTGAGCTGGAAGGAGCGAGTGAAGAAAACACCCCCATTCGAAACCCCAGACAAACTGTGTGGCCTATGTTTAGTTCCCAACTAAAAGAAAACCAAGAGCAGGTGACAGTGCGGGGTAGTTTCAAACACTACACCGTGCTGGAGCAGGCTATAGGAGAAATAAATGTAGCAATCACCACGGCATTTGAATCCAGCTGCCCGGTAAAAACCGTGAAGGAGCATAAGGACGAAAAATGGTGGAACAAAAATTTGTCTACATTAAGAGCAAAAGTACGTAGGCTTTTTAACAAAGCCAAGCAATACGGAAATTGGCTAGAATACTCTGAGGTGCTTACCACCTACAACAAAGAGATCAGAAGGGCAAAAAGGGAAAACTTTAGGACCTTCTGTGAAAACATAGAATCCACGCCGGTGGCAACTAGACTGCACAAAGCACTAGCTATGGATAGAGTGGAAATGACAACCACTCTGAAGAAACCGGATGGGACCTTCACGGAGGATGAAGAGCAAAGAGCTCTCCTCCTACTAGAAACCCATTTTCCGGGATGTAGAGGATACAGGTAGACCGAAGGCTTGATGCAACCACGGAAACCAAGTCGGGCCGACTGGAAGAGGGCAGCGTCCATCTGTACGGAAAACCGAATCAGATGGGCTATCGGCACTTTCCAGCCTTTTAACGCCCCAGGTGTGGATGAACTAGTTCCTGCCTTCCTACAAAAGGGAGAGAGAGAACTAATGCCGTATCTTCTAAATATCTTAAGAAGTAGCTTAGCGCTCGGATATATACCGGAGCTATGGAGAAGGGCTAAGGTGGTATTTATACCGAAGGTGGGGAAGAGAGACACCACTTAACTGAAGTCATTTAGACCCATTAGTCTAACATCTTTTATGTTAAAGACAATGAAGAAGGTGATTGATAATTAACTTAGGACTATAGTGCTGGTAGGTACACCACTACACAGGAGTCAGCATGCTTACAGAGCAGGGAAATCCACAGAAACCGCCCTGTATCAGCTGACAAACGAAATAGAAGCAGCACTAGAGACAAAGGAAGTAGCGATATGTGCCTTCTTGGATATAGAGGGAGCTTTTGACAACACCTCACACGCGGCTGTCAGGGGGTGGGACCTCGAAAGAAGGAGTATCGACAGCACTTTCTCAAAGTGAACTAGAACGGCGGAGACACAAGTGGGAAAAGACAACATTAAGATCTCCACAACTCGAGGGTGCCCACAGGGAGGTGTACTATCACCGCTAATGTGTAGCCTGGTAGTTGATGAACTACTGGTTAGGCTAAACGACCTAGACATCAAATGTCAAGGTTACGCCGATGACATAGTCATAATGGCTAGAGGGAAATTTGAGGGAACGCTCTGTGAAATTGTTCAGAGAGGCCTCAACGTAACTAGTAGATGGTGTCAGACAGTGGGACTGAAACTCAACCCGAGCAAAACCACGGTGATACCATTTACTAGAAGGAGAAAACTAAACTGCCTACATCCCATACTCATAGATGGGAAAGCAGTAGAATACCAACAGGAGACAAGGTATCTGGGTATCACACTAGATGGCAAACTCCTATGGAATAGACACGCCGAGGCAGTGGTAGGTAAAGCCAAACGCGCCCTAATGGTGTGCAGAAATCTGGCAGGAAAAACGTGGGGTTGTAACCCCACTATCCTGCGATGGATGTACACCATGATAGTGAGACCTGCAATCACTTATGGGACAGTTGCGTGGGGAAGTAGAATCAAGCTGGCCTCTTTGAGGAAACAGCTTGAGAAGATTCAAAGACTGGCGTGTGTCTGCATCACGGGGGCGATGGGGTCGTGTCCGACAGCAGCATTGGAGCTGCTGCTGGATTTGACTCCGCTGCACCTTGTGGTGGAGAGCGCTGCCAGATCGGCGATCGTAAGATTCAGCAAGGAAGAAATGGGCAGAGGTAAAATAATCGGGAGCAAAGACCGAAACAGCCCCGCTGCCAAGATCCCCTGGCTGGAAGTACCAAAAGACGAAATGGTATGCAAATACCACTTCGAGAAAAACTACACAGCAATGTGTAGTAGTAAAGCCGATTGGAGCGACGAATCCTCAGCATACCACATATAGCAAAATGCCATCAAATGGTATACAGATGGTTCGAAGACAAAGGAAGGCACTGGTGCAGGAGTGTTTGGACCTCGTACCAGATACTTCGAATCCATGGGAACATCCCCAAGTAACTTCCAAGCAGAGGTACACGCAATCGAAAGATGTGCACAGTTTAACCTCGACAGGAATTACCGCAAAAAACGAATTGCTATCCTGGCAGATAGCCAGCAGCCATCAAGGCCATTAGCTCATACACCATCAGATCCAAACTGGTATGGGACTGTCTGGGGAAGCTGAACAAGCTTGGCAGGGATAATAAAGTAACGCTATACTGGGTACCTGGACACACTGGTATAGTCGGAAACGAAGAAACCGATCATCTAGCAAACAAGGGATCCAGTAGCCCCTTTATAGGTCCGGAAAAAGTTTAGATGAAGAAATAATAGGAAAATGGATGAAAACCTGGAAAGAACTTCCAGGGCTAAGGCAATCAAAAGTGATGCTGGGATCTTCTAACCAGAAGAGAACAAAAGCTTGCCTGAAACTAAGCAGGAACAAGCTCAGAATTCTGACAGGAGCCCTGACGGGACACTGCAGACTTTCAGTAAACTTGCAGGAAACATCTCAAGGCCCTAGGCCTAGAGGAGGATGATGGATGCAGATTCTGTGGTTCAGCAGAGGAAACCCCAATACATCTGTTCAAAGGCTGCGGAGCATTACTCCGCAAGAGACAGATGTACCTTGGGGCTCACTGCTTGAACACAGAGGAGCTGCAGGCCTTGAATCCCACCCAGATCCTGAAATTCCTAAAGGAATCAGGATTAGAGGAGGCGCTCTAAATGGGTAAGTACACCAACACTTGGAGGAGGAGGGTGGGGTACAATAGATCTATAAAGGTCACAGTACAAGTCGTCACCACCATATCTACAATCTACATCTACTGTTGGATCTATGTGGGAACATGGGCTAGAGTATTTATCTTTGATAGAGCTTTATTTCGCCGGAGATGGTAATTGAAGCGGGATTCAACAATGAAAATTTTATTCACCTGTCTTTGTGGAGCATATTTTGAAAATAACATTGCATAATTGTTACGTTGTCCAATTGTTGACGTAGAGTTTAAACGATCCAGTCTAATCGTAAAGGTTTTCAATGTTATTTTTAAAGGTTTGAATGCATTAATTGCAGATGTTGCAGATGTGATCAAGTTGACGTTTTTATTTTCAAATATCTTCAATTTCATATTTTTTTAAAGTAATCGATGGATTTCCTTCAATAATTTAATATCTCTTCAGATAATTCACTATTCTTTTTTCCACCATGAATTCGTCTAACCATCTCGGATCCATCCTTCTTATAACGTCTAATTATAGATTTAGCGTTTTTTTTTTATTAATACCTGCTATTTCTGCTGATTCTGCAATTGTTTTAAATTCTTCAGAATATTTTATAAAAATCTCCTTTTTGTCTAAACTTTTTTTAGAATAATTACCTCTGCTAGGTTCAAATAACAAGTACAAGTAATTCATCTGCGTATTCTATGACATGTCTTAACCTGCGATAATTATTACTAGTTTTATTTTTTATTTCTTCTTCGGAAAATGTACGAATTATTATAGTACGTTATTGAAAAAACTTAAACAAAGCTTAAAAGAAAAGTTAAAACTAATTTTTTGCATCCAAAAATGTTTTTATTTCAGCGACGATCGTTAAAAATCTACATCTAAAATATGTCTATGTCGATGGGTCTTATAATAATCTCGAGTTATTGAGAAGATCCATCATCATCGACAACCAAATTTTTATTTTTAAAAATCATTTCCGCCAATGTTATTATACAAAATATAATATATGTATTTCTTTAATTCGATTTTGGAATGAGACTGAATGTGTGAAGCTGGGTTATTAAACTAATCTAACATAAAAACATTAATTGCAATAATCTGTAAACCTCGATGACTAAATTAACATTTCCATTGATTAATAACCGATTTAATTATCTTTTTCTTTGTTCCAGGTGAGTTTAATCCCAATGCAAATCCTGAAAATTTTCACAGGAAAATAATTCGCATTTTTTTTGTGAAAAGGTTTGTAAATTTTGATCGAAAATTTTAATTAAGACTTCAAATAAATATAATTAAAATAACTTACATCACCCAATTAATTTTGTATTAATTTGTGAAGAAAAAATATTATAGGTTGTGGTTAATTTGAGTTTAAAAAAGGTTAATATGGAATTGAAAAATGTATATTATATTATTATTTATTATTGGATTCATATATATATATATATATATATATATATATATATATATATATATATATGTACTGTATGTACTTACTAAAATGTGCTTACTTAAAAATACATTTCGATAAATATAAAGTTAAAATTAAAACACGCTTCTCGCATACTTAATACACACAATGTTATGGATACTGTCTATAAAAGTAATCAATTCTATACGTGTCGGTATAGTGTCATTCAGAGACGCTTGTTTAGATTAATGAACTTTTGCTGCAAACTAATGTGCGTTGGTTCACTAGAAGTCGATTTCTCGTGCAGTTTCTAGAGTTATTAGAAGACGTAGAAAGTTTCCTCCCTGAAAGAGGTGACAGATACCCTCCGTTAACAAACAAGGAGTGGTTATTTGATTTAGTACTGTCATCAGGGCTGTCTAACCTTTTTGTAGTGGCGATCTACTTTTTGGTATATATTGTTTCCAAGATCGACCAAAACGCGTAGCGGGCCACCGGGGTGTCTGGGGTCATGGAGTGCACCCCCCATGTGGGAAGAAAATTTTGAGAAAATGCATAACATATTGCAATTTAAAATGCCGTTTTTCATGTAAAAATAACCTAATACGAAAATCGGAATTAATTTTTAGGTTTTTATGTAGGTACTTATTCTCGGGGCTGCACATTTAGCCAATTAAAAAATTACTCGCCAATAAATTTATGATAATGTTTTTTTGTTTCGGTGTACTTTTATAAATCCATTGCAGTCACTTATCTCTCACTCTTAGCAAACGTGAGAATCTATTATATGATGTTTATTTAACATTTCAGCAGGAAGAACAAGTATTGAAATTTATATAATATCTGATACAAAATAACAAAATCAGGAATATAGTAAATACTAGCATAATACTAATACTAATGACATCGTTGGCATTGCATGGATTTGGCAATATCTTCAAAGGCGGGATCATACGACAAAAGATAAGAAATAGATCAAGATGTTCATCAGTTAAAGAATTTATTATTTTTGATTTTAACACACACATATCAGAAAAGGCGAATTCTGCGAAATACGTCGATCCAAAGCAAGACATCAATATATATATATATATATATATATATATATATATATATATATATATATATATATGTATATATATATATATATATATATATATATATATATATATATATATATATATATATATATATATATATATATATATTATTATTATCGATAATTCCCCTTTAAGGAGAGCGCTAAAACACATCAATTAACATGTAATTTTTTCTGCCTTATTTCTGCCCAGAAACCTCTCATATATTCACTGTGTTTCTTCTTCATCTCTTCTGTGCACTTCTTTCCTGTTTTCTTCTCTTTGGGAGTTTGTTCAAAATTCTGTTTTCAGATTTTTTCTCTGTATTTTTTTCCTGACGGTCATGTCTTCTGTCGTTTCCCTTGCCCAGTCAGTTTTCAATGTATTAGTCATCACTAAGTTAAAAATTTTCTTGGTTAGTTTGTTTTCATTCATCCTATATATGTGTCCATAGAATTTTTCCCTTCTTTTCCTGATGTTGTTTGTAAACGTCTCTGCCTGTTCGTACAGTTCATTTGTTGGTCTCTTTGTCCAGATCCACTCTTTCTGAACCGACATATAGATCTTTCTTAGTATTTTCCTGTCTTGTTTTTCTATATTCTTGATTTTCATTCGTCCCTTGATTACCGTTGTTTCTGAGGCATACAAGGTCTCTGGTAGAACTACTATTTTGTAGTGTCTTAATTTACCATTGATAGAGATACTCCTTTTGTTGTAGTGGTTCCATGTAAGTCTGTATGCTTGTTGTAGTTTTTTGATTCTTTCTTCATTGGATTTTGTGTTCAGTCCTGTTTTCTGTATAATCTCTCCCAGGTATTTTAAAGTTTCTACTTGTGTTGTCTTTCCATACTTAGTTATAGGTGGGTGTCTGTTTGTGGATTTTGTGTCCATATACTGTGTTTTTTCTTAGGAGATTTGTAGCCCTGCTTTGGATGAGATTTCGTGGAGGGTCTGTATAGCTACTTTGACTGCTTTACAACTATTTTTTATGATGCCTATATCATCAGCGAATGCCAAACATTTTATGTTGACGATTCTATCCTTGTGTCTCCCCATCTTTACCCCACTGACTCCTTTTTCCCACGTCCTGATTATTTTCTCTAAAACTGAATTAAATAGAATGGGTGAGAGGCCATCTCCCTGTCTCACTCCTGTCTTAATTTTAAATGGTTCCGAGACCTGTCCCATGACCTTCAATTTTGATGTGGTATTTGTTAGTGTTTCCTGGATTAGATTTCTGGTCTTGTTGTCCACCTTCATTTCTTGAAAATGAAGAAGTGAGACTGAAGAGTGTTTCTCTATTTATCGAGTCGTAGGCCTTCTTGAAGTCGACTAATATTACTGTGGTGTTCCTGGTCTTTCTCGTTGTTAGTATTGTTCTCAATCACCATATCTGTTCACTGCATGATCTTCCTTTCCTGAGCCCTCCATGGTATTCTCCTATATGTGTGTCTATCGGAGGTTCTAGCTGATTTAACAGGGATTTGGACAGAATTTTGTATGTCACAGGTAGTAGTGAAATTCCTCGGTAGTTATTAGGGTACATTTTCTCTCCTTTCATGTGGAGGGGGTATATTAGGGCTAACTTGTGTGTCAGTGCACAAGATGTAGGTCATACATAAAATAACGTAACGATTAATATCTAATAGACACAGAAAATAATAGTACGGACAATCTTCAGTCACTTTTGGCACATGAGCTCAAGATGCTCCATGTGAGCCGTTTCGCTGCGTCAAAGCAAGCGACTATGAAACGGTCAAGTACTATAGTGTCAGGGGCTGAAGGCCTGCAGTCTTACAAAAAACTAAAAAGCGACTAAAAACTGTATGTTAACTTAACTATTGGTAGATTATCCCAGTACGTCCGATTCAATTGAATTGTGTGTAATTGTGTTCAATTGAATTATGTGCTGTATCTACAAACATCTCCGAATCATCAAGCATAGAAGCTTTGGCACACAATTCAATTGAATCGGACGTACCGGAATAATCTACCAATAGTTAAGTTAACATCCAGTTTTTAGTCGCTTTTTAGTTTTTTGTAAGACTGTTGTCCAACAATGCAACCTTAAAATCATGTCCACATCGCTTAGGAAGAATCATAAGAGACAAAAAACTTAGAGATCCCCAATTGAATCCATTGGTGAATTTCAGATTGACCATATAGCTATTTCTTATCCCCTCCAGAAATTGGTACATTAGATGTACAAGTGAGAAAAGGAACAAACATCGACTCTGATCACTATCTGACTAGAATTAAAGTTAAATTTATTCCTAGAGATTTTTGTACCAAAATTACACAGAAGGCTCGAGAAATTGTTCCCCTGAAAAAGAACACAAAACACCCCTGGTGGAACTACGGTGACCAAGCTCTAGAGATAAGAGACTTCTTCATTTTCAAGAAATGAAGGTGGACAACAAGACCAGAAATCTAATTCAGGAAACACTAACAAATACCACATCAAAATTGAAGGTAATAAAATTTGCATTTCTGAAATACAACAGTAAAAACTCCCAGGAAACTCAACAAAAATTTTATGAGATCCGAAAACAAGTATCTAAAACCACAAGACAAGAAAAAAGAACACATAAGAGAACAACTGAGCTCAATTGAGGAAAACTTCAGAAACTACAGAACTAGAGGTTTCTAATGAGCGTTCAGAGAAAAACTCAAAGGAAACATTCCGCAGAACTTGTTTCAGGAAAAAAATGGGAAATTGCTCCTTACAAATGAAGAAAACTGCAGAGAACTAGCACAATACTTCTCAGATCCACTTATTTGGCCTGAACCTACTGAAAGATTTCCCCCTGGTCACCCAGAGTCACCTCCACCAAACCAAGAAAATATCTGAATAACATTACACGATTAAAGAGCAACAGAACCTCGGGAAGCGATGGGATTGTGCCAGAAATCCTCAAGAACCTAGGTCCAAATTCACCCAAGGAACTTACAGAAATTATACAGGAAATCTGGAAAAACAAAACACTCTCCAAAGACTGGAAATGTGCTATGATTCACCCACTCCACAAAAAAGGAGACAAAACAGATGTAAATAACTACAGGGGAATCTCCCTACTTGAAGTCGGCTACAAAATTTTCTCTACATGCCTGTTTAAAAGAATACAAGAACAACTCGAGCAAAAGATTGGCGAATATCAAGCTGGATTCCGTCCACACAGATTGTGCACTGAACAGATTTTCAACCTAAAAACCGTTCTTAAATTCAGAGCCATCAGAACCCTCCCAACCATTTGTGCTTTCGTAGATTTTAAGAAGGCTTATGATTCAATTGATTGACAATCCCTGTTCAACATCCTGAAAGAACAAGGACTAGTCACCAAAACACTGAAATTGACCATACAGATCCTCACTGATACGAAATCAAAAGTAAATTTCATAAGAGAAATCTCAGAAGAATTCCTGATAGAAACTGGTGTCCGGCAACGAGATGGTGTCCGGCATTTGGAAGATTGTTACCGCCTACAATCACGGAAATCTACAGAATTTTTTTCTAATATTGCGGCAGACCTCAGGAAAAGAAGGTGAAAATTTTATGGACATGTTAAGAGACTCCCTGACACCAGGTTAACCCACCAAATTTTCCAGAGAGTTGACAAACTAAAGTCAACTCTCCCTTGGACACAACAAGTATGGGCAGACATGAGAAATGCTGAAATCCAACCAAAAGAAATTTCGAACCGACACATATACAGAGGAAAAATTGATAAGTGGGAAGTTGTTCCCGAGAATGAAGTAATAAGATCAGGCACCAAGTGGATGGAAGAAAGGAAGAGGATCTTTAATGAACAGTTGAAAGCATCCTGGATCCTTCGCAAGCGAATTATAAATAAAGCTTCGTGTGTTCCTAAAGGGACCAACCATGTGAAATAATAATAATAAATTATATATATATATATATATATATATATATATATATATATATATATATATATATATATATATATATATATATGTGTGTGTGTGTGTGTGTGTAAAGAAATCATGACATATCATATACTGATGTCTTTAGTTTTCTTAAGTTTGAATCACTCGTTCCATGGAAAGACCGAATAGACCGAACAGATATTTAAAAGTGAACAATTTGTAAATTTGTAAAATTAGTTAAGACTAGAATTAGAAACTGTAAATGTTGTTTCTCTTATTCTTATAGGTAAGATAAATCATTGTAACACCTGTATATATTGTAAATAAATACTCTTATTCTTATAGAGAAACGAAATTTCGTTTTTAATTCTAAGAAACATCAAAATTGGACTATAGAAAACATATTATAAAATAACATTTTTTTTGGGTGATTTCAAAAGAAATGGAAAATCTCAGGTTTGAATTAATTGGGAAAAACTAATGTCATCACTATAACCTCAATGAAGACAGAAGGCAAAGAGATTTTCAATATGCCACCTGAATTCGAAAACATTGCACATCATGAAAAGTTAAAGAATACAACAGGTTTTAAAAAAGTAAAAGCAACTTTAACAAAAAGAGGTACTTTAAGAAGAGATTGGATTACTTTGAACGCAGATAGTTTAAAAGAATACAAAGATGAAGATGGGAATATACACTTCCATGGATAGAAGAACAAGAAAAATATTTCCAAACAAAAACAAATGAGCAACCAAAATCAGAAGTCCTTAACCAAAAAGAGGTATTAGATAAATTTGTCCTTAAAACATTTAATGGTGCAAATAAAAATGTATTACAATGAATGTAAACTTTTGAAAGTGAATATACCGTTCAATATAACTCAAGATATAGAAAAAAATTGAAATTGTTAAACTGTTTTTAAAAGGCTCATGTACCAACTGGTACAGTTCAATGCTTATACACTACACATTAGACTCTGATTGGGGAAAATGGTAGAAAATATTCTATGATACTTCTGCAAATAAAGGTTGGACACCAGTGAAATACACCATTATTGAATTTAATTATATTAATGATTCCTTGTTAGAGTATGCTCTAAAAAAAGAAAAACTTTTATTATTAGAAATAAACAAATCAGTGGACAAGTTCAAGTTGATTGATTTAATTGCTGTGGTACTTCCAGATTACATATTTGATAGAATAGACAGAAGCAAATTGAAAGAGACAGAAGATTTTTTTAATGAAATAAGAGGTCTAGAACACCTAGTGAAAACAAAAAGTTGGGATAAGAAAGAAAATATGTACCCAGAAAACAAAATGAAAAAAAGAGAAAACCAAAATCCATGCAGAATATGTGAAAAGGAGAAGAAAGATAAAATGGTTACCATGCTGAAGAAAATTGATGGTTTAAAAATAAACAAGATGAAAGCCGAAGAGAGCAGGTTATAAATGTTAATAATTCAGGATTATAACTAGAATTGAATGAAGAAAATGCAAAAAAACTAATAATTCCATAATTAATAAAAATCAAATTTCTATTGAATGACACCTTACAAGTTTCTGGAATCTATGACTCTGGATCAAGTGTGTATTTAATTAATGCAAAAATATTGAAAATAAAAGAAATAAGAAACAGGTTATCTACAAATAATAAATTTGAGGACGATTAATGGTGTAAAGAAAACAAACCGTATAATAACACTGAAGATAAAAATCTACAATATTAAAAAAACGATGGATATATGTGTTGCGTATAATGAAAATTTTAATTACGATTATCAAGAATTTTAAACTAATTCAAAATGAAGATCCAAGGATCAAACAATATATCACTCCTAAAAAAATAAAAATGTCAGCATTTCTGATGTACGAAAAGATGAAAAGGCTTTGGACTTTAAGGTAGTGAAACAAGGAAACATTGAACACATAATTAAATAGGGTAAATTTCAGTGAGCATATAAATGCTAATGATTTCAAATCAACTTATCTTATTGATCATTTGATCATTGATCAACTTATCAATTTCAAGAAATTGGTAAGTTGATTGACAAATATAAACCAGTATTTCATATAAAGTGTTTCATATAAAAAAGAAGAGAAAGAGAATTAAATGAAATTGTTTTTCCCCAATCTCAACATTTTCCATTAATTAAGGATTTAATGGTAAGATTTAATTTAATGGTAAGACTAGGATCTGTAAATATTTTTCTGCTTTGGACATAAATTCAGCATTCTGGACGATTCCATTGAAACTAAAAGACAGACAAAAAACTGCATTTATAACTCAAGAAGGTCATTTTCAAAGGACTTGCCTCCCATTTGGTTTGAAGGCAGCCCCAGATATTTTCAAAGGATATTGACCAACATCATAAGAAAACACAAACTCTCGGATTGTGTAGTTAATTATACGACATACTGATTTTTTCAAAAACTTTTGAGGAACATATATCTCATCTATCAAAACTACTGGAGGTAATACTAATTGAAGGATTTAGACTCAAATTCTCTAAATGCACTTTTGCAGAAAATTCTCTAAGATACTTGGGTTCCTTAATAGAAAATAATCCTATCAGACCACCAAAGATTATTTAATTGCTGTCAAGAACTTTCCAATTCCAGAGACAAGAAAGAACATACGTCAATTCTTAGGGAAACTAAATTATCATGATAAATTTGTTCCAAATATCTAGATCCACTACACAATTTATTAAGAAAATATGTGAAATTTATTTGGTCAGAAGAATGTCAAGACAACCAATTTTGAGAATTTTTGATCCAGATTTACCATTTGAGATATACACAGATGCAAGCTGTGCTGAAACAAAAAGATGAAAATGGAGACAGTAAGTCAATGGCATATTTTTCAAAAGAACTGAATGACGCACAAAAAGGAAACAAGGCAATATACCTAGAATGCTTAGCTATAAAAGAAGCGGTAAAATACTGGCAACATTTGCTTATTGGAAAGGAGTTTATGGTATATGGTGATATATTATGGTAATCTGAACATAAAGGCTAGAACGGATAAAGAACTTGGAGAATTGACATATTACTTATCTCAATATGATTTTAAAGTAAAATATAATACAGGAAAATCTAATCAAGAAGCACATTGTTTGAACAGAAATGATGTTTTCGAACCTTATGAAAATACAGATGAAATTCTGAAAGTGGTAAATGTAATCAATCTAAGAGACATTAAAAATGATCAACGAACAAATACCGATCTACAAAATAATATAAATAAATTTAAATTAAAGAACATCAACTATAATTTTTTTTAAATAAAGATAAAAATCAGAAGATTTTATTAAAACAATAATAAAAGATGTACGCAATACATTTTGCTATATAGGAAGAACACAAATGTTAAATAACAAATTGTTAATAATATTAAAAACACCATTTTATACAGCAAAAAACAACAGTTCATCAAAAATATTCGTGAAATGTGCGAAATCTGTAAAAAAATAAACCAAGAAAAAAATCTAAATATGGTTTCATGTCACAATTGGGTCCAGCAACAAAGCCATTTGAAATTGTATCCATTGGTACGATTGGAGGTTTCGGGAGATCTCGTTCAACAAAGAAATATTTAAATCTTCTAGTTGATCATTTTACGTGATATGGCTAAATTTTAACATCTAAAAACCAAAACTCGAATGATTTTATAAAATTGACTAGAAAAGTGGTACAAATTCACGATATAAACTTTATTTTGACGGATCAATATCATGGCATAAATTCTCTAAATAAACAGATAAATACAAAAATGTTTTTTACTGCAGTTGATGCACCATTTTCAAATGGTCTAAACGAAAAACTAAATCAGACATTAGTTAATAAAATAAGATGCAAGATAAATGAAAGTGATAGAAAAATATCATGAAACAGAACATACAGTCACAAAGTTTGCCCCAAAATACTCATTGGAAGGCGATTATTGGAGGGATTCTTATAGGGTTTACATTAAACCCTATAAGAATTTCTAGGATTAAATATATCTATCCCTACAAGATAACTTGCCTGATAAAAAAGCAATTTGGACAGCTTTTAAAAATCTAAATTAACAGAAAACGCGACGACACACAATTACAATCGTTTAACGCTGACGAAATAAACGATAACATTGTGTCTATTTTTGTCCTAGTAATGGTTAATAGCTGCAGATTTACATTTACTAAATTTGCACGGAGAAGTACAATAAAAGCACCGTTGGGTTTAGATTAGATACACAGCAGGGAATTTATGACATTGTAAGAACATTAAAACCTAACTCTCGTGAAAATGATAAACCACCATAATAAAATTATGTGCACCAAAAATTACCATTTAAATAACACATATGGAAAATTGTTGTGGTGAAACTGGTTACTTTCCGACTAATTGGAAAGTAGCATTTTAAGGAATCCAAAAAGCTGCGTGCTTAGCTAATGAATAAAGACCTTGAAAGAATTTGTTGTCAATCAAGTTTATGAATTTTTTGTTCCCGAGAAGATAATTCCAGAACAGCAAACAGGTTTCCGTAAATGACACAGTTCTATCTCGGTCCTATCTGCTATTAATGATGATTGTATTAGAGCCTTGGACGTCAAAAAGACTTCTATCGAAAACAATGCTTGATTTCTCTAAAGCCTTTGATACGTTGGATTACTCTCTCCTGATTAGCGAAATTTAAATACTATGGCTTCGATCACTTCTCTTCCAGCATTACTTATTAAATCGCGGTTTTGTTGGGTAACTCTCTGTCCCAATAAGGGACTAACCCAGTATGGGCATAACTTCAGGTTTACTACAAGGATCAATACCGGGGCCTATGCCATAAATTAATAACAGCAAAAGCGGTGGCTATGTCAATGATACGCACGTATTTCAACATTTTGACACTACAAAGGAAAAGGAAGCTATATTAAAATAATACCATTAATTGTGACCTTGCAACAATTTTAGATTACTTGGAAGATCACAACTTAAAATTGAATGCATAATCGTAAAAGCACTGTTCTACAAAATCAGTGGCGGCTCGTGGATGATGTTTGTGGGAGGGCTGAAAAAAATTATAACAAAAAATCACTACGAGTTGAAAAAAACTCATTTTTATTGACACATACAGAAACATATTGAATTTTTTAATTCAGTGACAACCTGTTAACCAATTATGCTTCATATAAATGTTGAAATTAAATTTTCGGTCATAATTATTTGAACAACTTTGTGACACTGGACAAATATTTAAATCTGGAGTTAACCGTCCTAATGATTTAATTTCAATTTATTCTTGAAATTCCAGTCGTGCAAAGTTGATCTTCTGCAAATGGATAACTGATTTTTTTGCTTCGTTCATTTCCAAAAAAACTTAATTCAAATCAAATTCAAAAATACCTATCTTACATTCTATGTGTATAGATAAGAACTACTTATTTATTAATACTTTGTTTTAAATTGTCCACTTTTCAATTGTCCACCAATTAATTGTCCACTTAACGTTCTTTGCCGTTGCCGAAAATCGAGTTCTTAGAAACAAACTCATAAAATGCCTAAAATACAGAGTGCGGACTACAATATTTTTGCAGCCCACGATATACATATTACAAAAACGTATATCGCGGGTGGGAGTAACCAGGTAAATTCAATAACTCCGCGGCGAGACTCGGTCTGCATTGACTGCAGCCCGGATGTGTATATAACCGCACTAAATTCCACAATACACACATACAGAGCGCATATCGAGGTATTTATTACCCACAATTCAAAAAAATAAATATACTTCGAACGGAAAAATATGTTTTTGTAAAGTAATTATATACTAATGGTATAATTTATAATAATTAAAAAAAATGTTTTCATTTTGGCGGGAGGGCTGCAGCACTGCAGCCCTTATGGGCGAGCCGCCACTGTACAAATTCCTGATTTTAAATCCTGCCAAAAAAATTAAAAAATGAAGTATAAATTAAGATCAACAAAGAGGTCCTGCCATTAACAAATGCAGCATAGAATCTTGGCCTACTAATTGATAGTGACTTTTGATTTAAAAGTCTTGTTAATCTCATCTTAAAAAACGTTCGTTCTCTCTCATCTAAATTATTGCTTGATTGTTTTTTATCCATGTTTAGATCAGATAAACAAGCGCAGATTGTAAAAAATACAAAAAAAACTGCTGTAGATTTATCTACAAACTTAGAAAAGGAGATCACGTATTAGAAAAGATTAAAGAGTTGAATTGGTTAAGAGTAGAAGATCTCTTTCAATATTGCCTAGGCGTCTTTAACTTTAATATGTTTGCAAAATCTCTGCTACCGTATCTCAGATCATCGCAAAATAATAGGCGTTAAGTTAAAGTAAGGTTTTTTTTAAATTATCATTGCCTCGATTCCAAAAGTCCTTCACGTTCAATGTCATGCAAATGTATAATACCTTCGAATACTTTTATAAATGCAGGGGCACACTTTTCTTACAAAACTGAAAAATTTGTATTAAATAATAAATAAAGCAAGCAAGAATCCTTCGTTCTATCCTCATTTCCTCTTCCACATTTGAAAATATCGTTGTTACTATTATTACTTAGCTATTATTATTAAGTTATTCTTTAGATATAATTATTATTTAGATAATGTTATTACCTAATCGTTTAATATTATTTAGTCATTTTTATTATTCACTTATCCATCACCATCCCTGTTCTATATCTGTACATTTTGAATTTAGTTTTTCAGTTAGCTCTGTATATTATATTTTTATATTTATTCTTAAATACAAATTATTACCGAACAACAACAAATTGCACAAACAATTTTACACATACAAATTATTACCGAAACCAAAGTGTATGTCAGTTGAATCGCATATAATTTGTTATAGAGATGCAAATTATGTAATTACAATTATTGCAGGGTGGAAAAAGGACTAGTCGCTTGATATTTACATTTTTTTTTGTTTTGCTCATATAATTAGTGTAAGAAGAGAATATAGTGGATAAAAAAGACATAAAGTGGATAGGCACTTTATGGAAAGACACAGACACTTTTAAGGATTTTAATTTAACAAAGAAAGTTGAAATATAACTTACTTACTTAAACTATGTGGTTGCGTATATCGAAAATTGTCGCGCACGCTATCATTATTGATCCTCTCGGTCGTCGTAAGTTGAAAAAAGCGCGCAGGATTCAAATCTTAACACACCCTCTATCTAATTGTAAGTGCATTCATGTCAACTTTTGATAGTAAATTTTGGAAACTTTCTCTTGGTAGCGCCTTGGTTAAAAAATTCGCACATTGCTCTTCAGATTTCACATATTCACAGATTGTCAAAGTGATTGATATCTTTCTCTGATAAAATGAAATTGAATGTCAATGTGTTTTGTCCTTTTGTGGTATCCTGGGTTTTTATCATTTTAATTGCGCTTTGATTGTCGATTTGTAAAACTGTGGATTCAGCACATTGGAAATTTAAATGGTTTAATAATTATCACAGCCATTTTGTCGCTTCAACAGCTGCGAGATGTTCTGCTTCAGTCGTGTATAAGGAAATTATAGATTGTCTTTTAGAATAGCCAAGACCCGTTCAGAGTAGGTGGATTGATCGATGGAAATGGTACCCTTTCCTCCATCACGCTCAACCTGAATTCAAATAAAATTACTGACGTTTCTTTTGGTTATTTCTAATTCCTTTTTTAAAGAGTGCAGCATCAGTTCAACCGAGTTCTTGTCTTCTACCAGAATCAAATCATCATCAACGAAAATAGTCATGAAAACAAAATTGACATTAATAGAACTATAGTAAACACATGGATTTGCAACACTTTAAATTAGGTTATGACTTGTAATGAAAACTTTATGAAAAACGTTATGAAAAAAGAATTGGATTGACTGTACTTCACGTGGCGACTGTTTCAGGCCATATAGAGACTTCAAAAGTTTGCAAACCATTCCATTACCATGTGTTACGCCATACAAAAACAAGGTTTTATGTCAAACTTTGCAATTTCTAGGTTGTACTACGCAGCGATGGCCAAAAGTGACCCATAGTGATTCATTTCGAACAACTGGTGAAAAAAATTCTTCATAGTCAATTACGGGTTCTTGAGCTCAAAACATTTTTAAACTTAATTTTTAACATTTTAACTCAAACGTGCCTTAAAACGAGGTTTTCCTGAGTTATGAGAGGTCTTGATCATGAAAATCCACTTGCATCCTACGACTGAACGGAAAGTTTTCAATTTCACGCCAGAGCAAAATTAGGCGCATTACAGTGAGCCAGAATCCAAAAAAACTGATCATAAATAGAAGCTGACGTCCAATCTTCAAGAAATGTAGTATCTGGGGGTTTTCGAGGTCGCTAATCACGAATCTGATATTTAATTTTTTTTTAAACAAATTGGCTGACCCAAAATGGGGAATGACTTCCCCAAAAAATGTGATTAAGTAGCATATTGGGTTTAATTTAGGTCGCTAATCACGAATCTGATTTTTTTTTCAAAAACAAAATTGCTGATCCAAAATGGTGGATGACTTTCCCACAAATGCGATTGATTTTCTCCAAAGTAGTATAAGAGGTTTTTCGAGGTTGCCAGTCACGAATCTGAAATTAAATTTTTTGTAAAACAAAATTGTGAATACAAGACGGTGAGTGTTTTTGTTATGCTGACCTTAGTAACAATAAATGTTATACACTTCTGTCTCTGTCTTCTCAATATATAATAACGATTGGATGTCAAGGAAAATGCATTCACTTCAGATTCAAATTGTGAATCAAACAATAAAGCTGATAAATTTGATTTTTTTAAGAAGCAGGTTCTTCATCCCTGGTAGAAAAATCGTCGGGTTTGCCCGAGCACTGAACTGCACCCGGCAGGGGATCGATATAAAGACCCGATTACATGAAGCTTGTTATTGACCCGATCGGGGAAAATTCCAGTTACCCGATGGTCGGGAGCCTGATGTGTTAACTGACCAGGATAAAAAATATCATCCAATTTCGATGAGCCCTGTCAGCTGATCGATTGAGAACAAATAAGGAACCCTGTTATCATGGGCCCGATCAAGAAACTGTTCGGGCTTAAATTAAAATGCCCGATTCAAAATGCCAGATCAGGGGCCCAACCGTGGTTAAATATAACGAAGTAAGCAACTGTTAGGGTTTAAATTTGTTTGCCCGATAAAATATGCCACATCAGATGCCGTACTGTAGATAAATATAAGGAACTTAGTATCCAGACTGTTGTGGTCCAAATTAACCGCACTCCAGTGTACACAACACTTTGCTGTTATTTTAATGAATTTGTGTTAATACTACCAGACTTCTATGGAGATAAATCTGTTGTGTTAAATATGCATCATTTAAAACATATGCCGGATGATGTTAATTTTACAGGTTGTAGTTTAAGTGAAATAAATGCATATGCCTTTTAGACTTTTCTAATGAAAATTTCATACGCTCTCCACATCGCCCATTGCAACAATTTTATGTTTATTTATGTTATTGAAGACTTTATGAACAGTCGTCGACCTCAAAAAAATCTTGCGGTAGCATCAATAAAAATATTAAAGAAGAAAAATAAAATCGATATTTTAAAATTGCAATATAAGAGGACAATATTGATAACAAAACCACCAAACAATACTGCACTCTTACATAATAAAAAAAAATATTCAAATCACCCAAATATTTTTGAAAGGAACTATTATAGTGATAAAATGTTCCAAAATGTTAAAAAAAATCCATATTTTTAAAACCTATCGACTCATCAAGCTTAGGAATATTGGGAATTGAAAAAAATAAGTCGCCTCCATGTTCAACTGTTTTGATACGTGAAATTAATTGTAAAGTTATGAAATTATCATTGAATTATGAGCTAAATGTCGTAATTAAACATTTTGTGATGCCATTCCTTCATGAATAATCAACAATTTTTTTAAGAAATATTTTTTATTAAGAAATATTTGAATCATTGTGATTCATTTTCCTGAACTCACATTTTTACAAATCATAAAGTTTTATTAGTTTACGAAATGTTTACATTTTACATCCCTGCACTCGAGGAAACCGAGAAAGGAACTGCGCAATTAATTTTCAGTCGGCTTAAATCGTTATTGCAGTTTTAAGAATCTAGAACAGGGGTGGCCAACCCCGCGCCCGCGGGCGCAAGTGCGCCCGTAAGCGATGTATTATGCGCCCACAGAAAAATTCCCGATAAATTTTAATAATTGTTCAGTGACAGTTAGTGTCGAAAGAGTGACACTAAAGATTTTGGTAAAGATCATTTATGAACGTCCCTGGGTGCCATCTCAGAAAGTATATTGGCGCATGCGCAATAAAATTGCAAAAACAGTAGTAAGAAAACAGTTCTTAAAACAAGAATTCGTTATCTCTTACAAAGAGGTGCGCACTAAAATTGTTCGTTCGACTGGTCGACTATTCATTTTGAAATAAAGTTTCAAATTTATCTGAGAGGTCGTGCCAGTCGCGTTGATCGCACCGACGCGATGGTTGCAAACAATTACGCATATTGTTAGCATTGAGCGTGTTCCATGGCGCAGTAGTCTAGGGACGTCGGTTATAGATCTCAACAAAAATTGCTTTTATTATTACTTTATCTTATTGATTTAATAATAAAAACTACTCAGTATGGTTGAGGCAGGTCCTAGTAAACGACCACGTTCTTACATTTTCCAAAAAGATTGGGAAGAAGAATATTGTTTTGTGGAAGTAAAAGGAAATAGTGTTTGTCTTCTGTGCAATCGTACCGTTACTACTAAAAAATATAATATTGAAAGACATTTCAAATTAGAACATGAGAACTTCGATAAAAATTATATGCCTTATAGTACTATTCGAATTGAGAAAATAAATAGTTTAAAGAAGGGATTGTTCAGCCAACAATTATTGTTCAAAAAGATAACAGATAAATCAAAAAATGTAACTATGGCATCGTTTAAAATAGCACAGCTTTTGCGAAGAACAAGAAATCATATTCAAATGGGGAATTATTTAAACAAGCTTTACTTATTGGTGCCGATTCTCTCTTTGATACTTATTCTAATAAGCCAGAAATAATTAGGGCAATAAACGATTTACAGTTATCACGCAATACAATAAAAAGAAGAACTGAGGCTATATCTACCCATATTAAAGATCAACTTGAATCTGATATGAATAGGTGCTCTTGGTATTCACTTCAAATGGACGAATCTTTGGATGTAACGGGCACATCTCAATTAGTAGTAATAACAAGAATGGTTTTCGAGGACTACTCTGTGAAAGAAGAAATTATATGCCTTTTGCCAATGAAGGAAAGAACGAGAGGTGAAGATATTTATCAAATATTTAAAAATTATGTTTTGGAACAACAACTTCCCTAACATAAATTATCTTCAATTACAACTGACGGAGCTCCAGCAATGATCGGTAAAAATAAAAGATTTATAACTTTATGTAGAAAAGATGGATCATTTCCAATTTTTTTTGCTTACTACTGCATAATACATCAGCAAGCTCTGTGTACTAAAGTACTTTAATTTAGCCACGTTTTGGATCTCATAACAAAAATTATAAATTCTATAAGAGCTGCACCATTACAGCACAGACTTTTTAAAATGCTATTGGAAGATGATTGTGCTGAGTTCTCAGATTTAATAACTTACACCGAAGTGAGGTGGCTTAGCAAAGGAAAAGTATTAGACCGGTTTCTTAATTTGATTAATGACATAAAGGAATTTCTTGAACAAAAAGGGGAAATTTATAACAAACTTGAAGATCCTAATTTTCTTGTAGATATGGTAAGTGCTATTAAAGCATTTAAGGGTAAATTAACCCTTTGGAGTTCCCACTTAAAAAAAAATTCTTTGACGCATTTTCCACACATGTCAAAAATATTTCCAGAAAATCATTTAGGTTCTCCAACGTATGTTAATTATTTAACAAAATTAAATAATGAGTTTAATGAAAGATTTACCCAATTTGACGACTTGGAATCGATTTTATTTTTCTTTCAAAATCCAATGATTAATGTTGACATTACGACAGTTTACATTAAGTACAGAAATAAATGGATTTTATGCAACAAATTTAGAAAATTTGGAACTGGAAATTGTAGAATTACAAAATGACGCCGCTTTAAAAGTTATTAACATGGACAAGGAATTTTGGAAATTAGTTGAAGTACGTAAATATCCAATATTAAAAAAATGTGCACTGAAGTTAAAATCTCTTTTTGGATCGACTTACTTAAGTGATGCCACATTTTCTTCAATGCAATTTATCAAAAATAAGTTTAGATCACGTCTTATCGATGAAAATTTGAATGACAGTTTAAGAGTAGCAGTATCAAATTACTGTCCTGATTTTGAAAAATTATGTCAAGAAATACAGTCTCAACCTTCTCATTAACGAATAATAATTTTTCATTTATTATGTAATAAATGTCCATCAATAAAATTGTTATTACATTTTTTTTTTATTATTTTAACCTATACAATAAAATAAAAAATTAACAAAATTAGGTATAAATCACAATTAAATGAAAAAAAGTATTAAGAAAGAATAATTAAGAATTTAAAAAAAATAACTTTAACAATATACATATATGATGTCATTACATATTGTTGCGCCCACAACGTTCATGAAAATTTGTAAGGCGCCCTTGCTTCCAAAAAGGTTGGCCACCCCTGATCTAGAATAAGCAATAGGTTGTGTATAATAATATTGAATAAAGAACTATTGAATAAGATTTTGTGGTATAAAAAGTTGGAAAAATATGAAGCTATGGAAGCTAAAAATAAGATAAGTTCATCAGATAATGTGGTATGTAATTATAAAATTTATTCTTCTATATATTCTTTCTATTTTAAAGACGCAATTAAATTGCTTAAATATTGCTCCTATTCTTGTAGGTTGTATTGGCTAGACAATATACGAAACGGGGACCGTATATTCTTGTTGAATTAAAGAACAAGGCCCCAAAACAGGAAAAACGGTTCAAAGACGAAGATAGGCGCTTAATTGACCAATTATTGAGGTTTTATGGTGATGCTGCTGAAAGTTGGCTGGAATATATTTGCTACGTAAGGGGTGAAGCTAGTGAGTTGATAATTGGTTAATTACAATAGTTAATTTTTTCAAAATTACTTAAAATACAAGACTTATATAAAGAGGCATATGGAGAAAATTAAACGTTTGGATGAAAAGCAAAATGCACTCACGTCAGATTCAAATTGTGAATCGGACAAAAAAGCTGATATATTTGAAAACAAATTTAAAGAAGCAGGTTCTTCAGAGGCAATCCGGTGCTTTTCATTCATGATATGCTGGTTACAACAATTATAATCGGTAAGAATCTCGGATGTTTTAAAGAATAATACTCAAATTTCCGAAAATGTAAAAGACCTTAATGTTATCTGGGATGGTTTAAATAATGTAAAAGGGATGGACAACGTAAAGGGATGGGACGAAAAGTCTGGGATGGACAACGTAAAAATAGAAATAAAGTTTAATAACTCAAAGCAACATAAACCTTTCATTGTTTCAATGTATTTATAATAAAAATGTTTTTACACGAATAAAAAATTAAATTGAAATTAAAAACACAAACATGATAGTGAACCTGATAGGGCGTGGTATGATTCTGCCTCAATAGAATCTTCTTCAGGTACATTTGTAAAGCCCCTGAAAGGTACCCGACAAGAATGTAATGCTCTATTGAAAAGGCCCCTGTGCGGTAAGCCCGATCATGTGTATAGTAGGGCATGGTCTCGATCCGACCGATGGGATTTAGAACGGGCAACCTAGTTCATGCCCGAATCGAGTGACTAAACTAGTGCCCGACTGTTTGCCCGAAAGGGTCCACTATAAAGGAGCCTTCCTCAAACCGCATTACATTTGGTATCGGGCACCCGGAAGGGATATTTCGAAGGAGCCCGATTCTAATGGGACATAATCTTACCACGCCCGGCCAGGTTCCCGGTTTCAATTTTACCAGTTTGTTAAAGTTTGCTAAAGATTTTTGCAAGCGGAATGTATGCTTTGAGTAATGATATTGGATACTTTAAACAATGTGAAAGACTGGGATGGACTACGTAAAACTAGAAATAAAGCTTAATAACCGAAAGCAAAATAAACCTTTTATTGTTTCAATATATTTATAAGACGAAAATATGTATTTTACACAAATAAAGAATAAAATTGAATTTAACTTGATTTTTTATGATATTTTTGTGTTTGTTAAACTATAAAACCGCTTTTATTCACCAGCGAAAGTCGAACACATTAATTAATTACACACATTAATTTAGAGATATAATCAGTATAATTATCAATTAGCATCGTCATTTAATTACCATCATTTTTTTGTATTTTTCTCAGCTGATTCGTTATAAATAATGAGTTTTGATTTTTATATATGAAAGAAAATAGTATATTAAGTGACAAGAGTTGTAAGAAGCATATTACGTACGAGCGGAACAGTTACACGACCCGCGTAGCGGGGAGGGCGTAATTCCGCGAGTAAGTAATTGCCTTACAACTCGAGATATGTACTATACTTTATCTACGACCACACTAATTTGTTTCTGTACAATAAGAAAAATTTGTTTGATGTAACACCTTCGACCTTATTTAACTTGATAGAAATGAAAAGAAATACATTCATAATGGTTACATACCTTTTTATTTAGTACTTATTTGTAGTTTTCGTTAGATTTAAACGTGAAAAAACGAAATGAATGACAGCTTCTATGTGAATGATAATAATATGTGACGTTTAATGATTGTTTGGAAATCACGAGGACTACATTTAAAAACAGTATCAACGTGCAGCTCTCAACCAATCAACGATTCGTAAACCAAATGTTGAAGGATGATTATGAATTTTTACATAACATTAATCGCGGATTGTTACATATGTCTGTGGTATGATGTATTTACATAGTCCACGAACTGTACAATAATGGGCATTTGCTACAGTGGTCGTAGATAAAATATATTTTAATTAAAAAACACAAAATTGAAAGTAAAGCTAGGAACCTAGCAGGGCGTGGTATGAGTACCCGACTAGAATGTTATTGAATTAATATTGAATGTTATTGAATGTTATGAATCCCTATTGAGAAGACCCCTGTACAGGAAGCCCGATCATGGTGATAGTAGGGCAGGGTTTCCCTCCTACCGATTGGATTTAGAACAAGCTACCGAGTACATACCCAAATCGGGCGACTAAAATGAGCTTTTCTTCAATTCTTCATAGCGCATAACATTTACGCACCAAGAAGGGGTATTTCTTTTCTACCAAGGAATTTACAAAACCTAATTAATCCTAAAACTATGACTTTTCAAATTAGAAATATCGTTGCCTTTTTGTGAGGAAAAAAGTAAAAGAAACAAAATTCAATTGTATTTGACTACTTAAACCGAAAACGGTCAATTATTTTACACAAATGTCTAGTTAATTAATTATCAACCAGATCCATAATCAAGCCTGTTTACAGTTTATATATTACATGCGAACTTTCGATAATTTTATAGTTTTATACAGAAAATTGTTTTTGGGTTCGATTTTTGTGATCTGTCTTCCTTAATAACGTTACTCATAAAAAAATATTTATTAATTTTTAAATTAATAATATTATAAATGAACTGTAATAATATTTGTGATTATTCTACAAAGAAAATATGCTTCTATAAAACTAAAGGATAAATTAAAAAATAAATTGATAGATAATAAATATTCTTAGCAACATTAAGTAATATGGAAAGTATTTTATAATAATATAGCTCAAATCAATAACATTTTGAATTTTACTATATGATAGAGATGCCAAAATGTCGCACCCAGAAATATATCATATTTTAACATGAACGGATCAGTGTGTGTTAAAAGTAGAAATCCAATTTGTAATTGTTGAGCAGAAAGTAATATTGAAAGCAATAATTCACTAACAAATTGATAAAGTATAATTGAAATCGTGATGCCATAGGCCATGTCAGAGCAGAACAATATTTTTTTTTCGATACGTCATCCGAGTATTGATAAAAAGTATATTGTATGAAAGTCCCGGCTCACTCCTACTGCAAATTAAAACAATTGACATGGACGGCTATTGACATGGACGAGCTACATAATCTGCATGAATTAATATAAATTATTCCATAAGAATTCAAATTAAGTACAAATATTAATTTGTACTTAATTTGAATTATTTATTGATTGAATTCGGTTTTATTAATTTAAAAACCGGTTTTCAAATGTGACTATTTTTTTTAAACCGTTTTTTTAAAACCGGTTTTAAAAAAACCTTAGCTGCCGTGAAATTGCCAAGTCATTATAATTATTATAGAAATTAAGGTATTTAATATTGAAACGATCACTATAAATATTGATAGGTAATTCATTAGGTAACAAATTATAACAAAGTTGTTGTATAGGTGCTTCCATAGACATTAACTGAAATAACTTACTTGGTCTTACTTGAGATGTCACAACTTTTTTTAGCGAAAGAACTGCGTTGCGAGACTTGATATTTTTTACATTTTGTGTTTTTTTTTCATTTTCATTTTTGATGGGATCTCATGTCTTTTTGTAGGTCACCCCCCTATTTTTTCTAGGGTAATATATTGTCTGCGCTGCACCTTCATACTAGCAACCATACGTACATACGTACAAGCATCGCGCTTTAGATGAATTTAATTTTTAATAATCATTATTTTTTATCTAACGGATAATAAAATTTCGGGATTTTTCATTTTTTCCTTCCTTTAGGAGGATAGGCTAAACGGTAACATGAATTACACGTTAACATACATTATTAGTATTGAATAGTACATGCAGTATTTTTATTAGGGGAGACATGGGCAGTCGGGAGACATGAACGCCCCCTCGTAATTCCAATTTAATTGTAGTTTTTATTTTATCTTTAGGTTGGTAGTTTATTTTGTTCATTGGTGACTCTGTTTATCCATATACTATTTGAGATTTCGTTAAATTGTCGCAATCAAACGCTTTATAAGATTAGGTGCTCGTCAATGTAAATATTTTGTTGTAGTTCCGCAGTTAATAAACAAAGAACCAGCGAAAGGTATAAGATTTTTTTTATTTTCTTTCTATTGTATATTTACTAACGTATAAATTAACCCGTAAGTCACGCCAAAATATTTAACAAAAAAACTTCATGACAGAGTTAACTTGAAAAAGTATGCAGAGGGAGCAATGGGCAGTTATTTTGAGGGAGGTTTGGGCATGGCCAATGCTCCTATCTTTAATTACCTGATTTAATTAAAATGTTCAAATTAATTAAAACTGCAGAAAAATGCCGTTCGTGTAAAAAAATAAGGGTAAGCGACGCGAAATTCCAAAAGACATAATATTAAGAAGTGGCAAAAGGTGGTAAGATAAAAACAACTGCTGATAAATATGATATCCCTGATCAAACTTGCAAAAATCAACTTTGTTGATTACGTTTGTGATTTATACACTGTTTAAGATTATTTAACTTTTTATTTCTGGTTTATATCCGGTGTTTTTAACATCGAAACTCCCTCCCTACCATAGGGAGCTTTGGGCACAAATGACATGTTTTAGAAATTCATTTGTAACTTTGAGACTGATTATAATTTGTAGACTGTTATTTGCAAACAATCTTGCCAAATGAATGGTGCACTTGACCTAGGCAATACATATTTGATATATTAAAAAGTGCTTTGTTATTACCTATTATGTTAATAAGTGCCCATCACTCCCCTACCTCCCCTATATGTTCTAAAATTAGAAAACAAAATCATAAATAAGAAATAATGTATAAAGGCACAATATAATAGAATTACTGATTTAAACTAGTTTTATTAATTGTAGAAAAAAAAGTATTTTAATAAAAAGAAAGTACTGATTGTGAAAAAATTGACAGACCAATAAATATCACACGATAAACGGTAAAAATAGTGGTAAAAATAAAAATAGTGACAATATTATTGTCGTAGCTGGCGGAATAGGTCTTACCAGACAAGTGGCTCCACAGGAAACGCTTCGGAGCACTCCGTAACTGCCTTTCGCGTGACCTCGGAGTGACATATGGATATATTTTAAAAATGTGTTTCAACTGAGTCTCTTGTTGGGGTTCCTCTCATCATTTCTTTGGTTTCATTAGTTCTTTGTTGCTTAATATATGGTGTAGATTAGCCGCTGAATGTTTTCCCAGTTTTATTTTTTCTCAAGCATGTAACTTATAATGGTTCTGGGACCAATAGGTTCTCCCATGTTTGCTGATTCCATTTCGGCTTGCCATCTCTAGCATTCGAAGATGGCGTGGTTCGCACTGTCTGTCTCCCCGCAGTACATACATAATTCGTCTGAAGCCCGGCCTATGTTGTCTAGATAATCTCTAAAGCAACCATGGCCAGAAAGTGCTTGGGTCAGATGATCACTTATTTTACCGTGCTTTATTTAATCCAGGTGGAGATGTTCGGAATAAGTAATCTGATCCACTGTCCTGTTTCCGTGAGTTCCGTTCTTGCTTTTTTATATCCTGTTGTAGCCGGTTTCGTAAAGCTTCTTTCGCTCTTCTGCAAGTAGGTCGATTGGGAGAATGCCTGCAATGACCAGGGCAGCTTCCCCCATACCGTTCGATAGCCACTACATACGCCATGAACTTACTCTTAGTTGCCGGAAATTTTTCAGACAGATGTAGGAGAGTAAAGTTAGTCCTTGTCAGAAAAGGGGATAAACCGATTGGTGACCCTAGATCGTATAGGCCAATCTGTATATTGGACGTCTCTGGAAAATTATTGGTACTACTTCTGCTAACTAGATTAAAAGATGACCACGAGGCCTTAACCGGATTATTCGACAAACAATTTGCATTCAAGAAAGGAGGTTAACCATGGATGCCTAGAAATTGCAGAAAAAGCCAAATCTGGATCGCAGAGAACCAGAAAATGTGTGCACTCCTAACCGTTGACGTTAGGAATGCCTTCAACAGCGCGAACGGGAAAGATATAATGGTTAGCTTGAAAAATAAAGTTATATCTCCATACTTATAGCGCATGATAGGAAGTTACCTTAGCAATCGGAGCTTGTTGTTGCAAGGCGATGCAAGTACTAAATGTATAAGATCGAGAGATAGAAGAGCTTGATAAGAAGGCTCCATACTAGGGCGTACCCTCTGGAGCGTACTATATAATGGAATACTAACTATGAAATTGGCAGTGGGGGCAACAATAATTGGTTTCGCCGATGACAAAGCACTGGTACTTGCCAGAACTGACCAACGTATCATGCAAACGGCAAACAGAAAACCTTGCCTAGCAAAAATTACCAGCTATACAACGGAAAAGGGCTATGTGTTCTCACACCTGTAAGCAGCACCGCTTTGGGTTTTTCTGCTGCTAGGCTAAGTTTTCTGTTTGCCGTTTGCATGAGACCTTGCTCAGTTCTGGCAACTACCAGTGCTATGTCATCGGCGAAACCAATTATTGTTGCTCCCACTGCCAATTTCATAGTTAGCATTCTATTATATAGTACGCTCCAGAGGGTACGCCCTAGTATGGAGCCTTGTTATCAAGCTCTTCTATCTCTCGATCTCGATTTAGTACTTGCATCGCCTTGCAACAACAAGCTCCGATTACTAAGGTAACTTCCTATCATGCGCTATAAGTATGGAGATATAACTTTATTTTTCAAGCTTACCATTATATCTTTCCCGTTCGCGCTGTTGAAGGCATTCCTAACGACAACGGTTAGGAGTGCACAAATTTTCTGGTTCTCTACGATCCAGATTTGGCTTTTTCTGCAATTTCTAGGCATCCATGGTTAACCTTCCTTTCTTGAATGCAAATTGTTTGTCGAATAATCCGTTTAAGGCCTCGTGGTCATCTTTTAATCTAGTTAGCAGAAGTAGTACCAATAATTTTCCAGAGACGTCCAATATACAGATTGGCCTATACGATCTAGGGTCACCAATCGGTTTATCCCCTTTTCTGACAAGGACTAACTTTACTCTCCTACATCTGTCTGGAAAATTTCCGGCAACTAACCGTAAGTTCATGGTGTCTAGTACAAATTTAAATTGATTTAGTACGGTTATCTTCATAATCTCAGGTGGAACTCCATCTGGGCCTAGCGCTCTACCGATCCTTATTTTCATTCCTGCTGCCTTTAGTTCCTCCGCAGTGAAGGGTGGTGAATTTTTGGGCTGTTCCCACTCAATAAGGGTATGCCATGGAAACAGTTCTTTAGCCACACGGCGCACTTCCTCCATTGTCATTAGTAGGTTTTGCAGCTTGATACTCCCATCTAGATCTGCGCAGAGTTTCCTCCAATGTTGTTCTTTCGTACTATTTATGAGACGACGAAGATACTTTCTTGCAGTCTTATATATTTGGTTTAGTACTTGCATTTTATCAACACATATTTTGTCTTTTCTTTGACGTTGGTAGCTTCTCCTGGCAGCTACGCATGCAGCTCTCATGCGCTCGATTTTGTCTGTCCACCAGTAAACTGCTTTACTTGTATTGTGTCCTCTTTTTTTGTCAAGTCAAGGCTTTGCATACTCTACTCATCAGATATACTAGTGAGCCCGCGTCCGTTGTTTGAGCAGTTCTTGTTTCTCTTATTAGGTGTTGCTTTATATTCTCTTCGTTAAATTGTTGTGTAGTTCAGCCAAGCTTAGAGTACATGTTTTGTTTGGATCTTTGTTTTTCCTTTATTTCATAAAGCATGTACCGGTGGTTGTTCAGACTTTCCTTATTCAACACTCTCCAGCTTTGAAACAAGTTAGATATAGAGCTGGATGAAAATGTGAGTTATATAATGGACCATGTGTTGCCCCTGATGAATGTGGGATCATTTCCTTGATATTGCACGACCATATCTGTTTCTGCCGCGCAATCCGTAACCATGCTTCCTCTCTTATCCATATAGGGAGATTTCCAATCAGTCAGGGAGACTGACTTTTAGGCTTTTTTTATTTTTCTGTTGCCTGGTATTCTGGCTTAGTTCCGCAAGGGATTTGTACAGTTGCTTGGTTGTTTCGTTTGGGGGAAAATAACAACTGTATATGATAAGTTGTTGCAGCTCTACCAAGACAAAGCCCTTCGCTTTTTCAGCTTTAGTTACAGTTACGTTTTGGTTCCAGATCCAGATCGCTAAGTTGTTTGTGGTCGTCGTAAGCCATTTGGCCTCTGTTGTAAGTTTTTGGTTTTGCTCGCTTATCAGGACTATATCACCTTTCACTTCCTTCGACGTGGCGATCAGTAAGTCATGGGCTGCACTCCACCTCATTTGATTAATTTGTATTATTTTAATCATTGTTGAAATTTTGTGAGCCTGGCCTCCGCTAGCGCTTTTCTAAATATTGGGCATTATCCAGTGTCTGCCCGATGTCTTTCCTGGTCGCAGATAGGGCAGTATAGTTGATTCTCACAGCCCTTCGCCTTGTGGCCTTCTTGGCAACATCTTAGGCATAGCATCTGGCGGTCTGGGCCTTTACAGGCAGTTCAGTGATGACCCATTAGCCAGCTAACACCTATAAACCTGTTTTGAGTAGCTTTTGTATATATTTCTCTATTTCTTCAACGGTTGTAATTCCATCGATGTCCTTTATGTGGATAATTGTATCTGATTTTTTTGAGCGGACTTCGAACTCCGGACAAACAGTACCAGACAGGCAAGACTAGATAGGCAACACTAGACAGACATGACTAGACATACAACACTAGAGAGACAAGACTAGACAGACAAGACTAGACAGATGACAATAGATAGACAAGACTAGAAAGACATGATTGTGCAGAGAAGACTAGACAGACAAGACTAGACAGACTTTATAAAAGACTGCTCTAAATATTTTTTAATTATTTTTATTTATTATAAAGCATTGACCAATTACTGTAAATCAACTGAACAACCACTATATTTATGTGACAAATAACTATGTTTTTGGATGAATCAAACATTTAGCTTCTTATTTTCTGTAAAATTTTTAATTTCTAATTCCAACTAAAAGTAGAATTTTGTACAATAAGTAGCAATATAATAATGCATACATTAATTTTATACAAGCATGCAATTTATTATTTTCTTTGTTCAATTTACTGTACGTGTTTAGCCCTAGTTTTATTTTAATATAATGACACCGAAGTAATCTTAAACATTTATTGATACAAATGGTTACATATAAATGGTTTAAGACCAGAACAAATAACAGTTCGTCGGGTCTAAACATGTCGTAACTTGAAATATAGCTCATAATTCGAAGCCAAAAAATCCCGAACAACTCGTAAGTTGGGACCCTTGTAAGTCGAGGTAACACTGTAATTCACTGTAATGCAAGATCTACAACTCGTTTATAAAATTTAGCTAACACCAGGGAGAATTATCTACTCGCAACTAAGATGGACACATTAACAAGTAAATTATTGTATATGATGCTATTAGGATGCCATTATTTTAATAATTTGTAAAAGTATCCATATCGTGTGTTTAAAGTCCAATGTAAATCAAATGAAATTTCATTCTTAAACAATTTATGTTTGCTGGTACTATGTCAACGACTCGAAAGAGGTAGTGAAAATAAATTTTCTAACGTATTTTGATATTTAATTTTTATTTTTTTTTTATTTTGAATCAGTAAGTCTCCGCCTATTAGTCTGGATTTATCTGGCTCTAATATAACTTAACTTAACCATAACCTAATCTAGATTAAATCTGGGTTAACCTGGAAATCTTCTTGGAATTTGAATTTAACTTGTTAAATCAAAAGCAAAATTGAATAAATGTTTGTATTACACTTGCGAATAAAATTTAGGTTTATCACGCGAATTTAAATCGCCCCATTATGATCCTCTCGTTAAACCTTAATTTTATCAGTTTGTATAATAAATAACTATTATTTCTTAATTATATAAAATAAGACAGATTTTTTACATCAAATGCACCGTTTTGGCAAATGAAATTCATCGTTTTGCAATTGAAATTTACCCTTGTGCAAATGAGATTCAAGTCTTTTGCAAATTACGCTTTTTACATACACATTATATTTTTCAAAAACATCAAACAATAGAATTGAAATTTATTAATTTCAATATATTAATTTGGTTCAAACCATGACATCTCATTTTAAACATCAAATAATGTTAAATACCTACATGGTAAAAAATCAAAAGTTTTATTATATTTGTGTTTTGCTTTGTTCATACTTAATTTGTTCCAACTAGTTTCGGCTTTATTAAATTTAAAAATTAGATAACTTCAGGGAATATATAATATGAACAGTTAATACTTAAAAAGTATATTTTGTAACTAGGGTAAAAGTTGTCAATTTTTCGCGAGAGCGAAATTGTTCACACGAACGAAATTGACAATCTCGCCCGTGTTACAAACAATATTTTTTATTACTCATGCTAGAGAATGTATCTTACAAGTTTGGAATCCAGGGGTCATCCAAAAAAAATTGAATCAAAAATTGAAAAAAAAATATTGATGCAAGAAGAATTTGCTTTTCCAATTGTCTCCGGTGGTGTCGATTCGTCATAAGAACTCTCCTCAGTCTCCGGTATTACGATATAATTTACACTCATTTCAAAATGTTTTCATTAATTTCATTATTATTTTGAAAATCTTGCTTGTTTTGTGATTTTTTGTGATTTTTATTTTTTTGTTTATTTTATATATGACCAATGTTGGACCAATGTTGGGTCCGATTCGTGCTTTCAACAAGCACCTTTAGCGCTGCAAATGTTATGACGTCAGAAGTGACATAAAGCTCAGACGTTCACTGTGTTCGCGTCGTTTACCTTGAACGTCAAAACATAAATATCTGAAATGTCTGTAAAGCTTTCAGTTAAAATAGAGAAAAGTGGCGAGGAGGTTGAACTATCTTTAATGCCTGAAAGCGCGCCTGAAAATAGTGTTGTTTTTGTCCTCAGATTTAATTAGTTTTATTTTGTTGGGTTCGTACATTTCTAAACGTCCTTATTGACAATTCGCGCATTATTCTTTCTCGTTTAGCATCACCTACTGCCCTTTCATTGTATGTAAGTCTTTCATGATCTCCATTATTCTATGTTTGTCTACATTTGTGTATAAATTAGTAAGATATAACGTGAACATAAATGCTCCTGTGGGTATGAACAAACCGTTTAGCCTATCTATTAATTCAATGGTTTTCTTTACTGTATATTTTCATTTAATATTCTAGTTATTTTTTAGGAAATCTATCATGAATTTGATCATTTTGTGTGTTGGGGAATTAAAGAACGAAACAACAAGTCTAATTGATGTATCTGTTGAATTTTCTACCTTGTCGAGTTTGAGCTCAGCTTGAACCCTAACTCTCAATTTGCCAGACACATCAATGAAACATAGCAGTCCTTTGACTCTGAAAAAGTAATGAAAATCTTACATCTGTGCTCCATGTATTGGTAAACTAATTACCTGCAGAAACTGGAGATAGGTAGATTAAGATGGAAAATTAATAAATCCTGCCTGTTCACAGTTAGACGCTAGATCATGGACGATTTTTGACATATTTCATGATAGGGTTGATGAGGATTTGATTGGCAAAATTGACAAATGACAGACATGACCGCCTAAATAAATAGGAAAGTATTTACAAAAAACAAGTTGACGATCGACATATAACAAGAAAAGGAAAGTTATATTTTTTATTTTTAAATATTAACTGTTCATATTATATATTCCCTGAAGATGGCTAATTTTGAGATCAGCTAATTTTTTAATTTAAATTTAATAAAGCCGAAACTAGTTGGAAGAAATGTAAATTATTCCTTTTCTTGAAGTAAATTAAGTATGAACAAAGCAAAACACCAATATTAACCTTCAAGATGGTCAAATCCACAATGAAAGTTTTATTATAATACAAATAATTACATAATTAGAGTGAGCGTTATCTAATCAACACGATCACATACTTCATGCCTATTGTAATAAACATATTCAAAGAAACTTCGTCCACAATACCGTCTTTAAATTTTTGAAGCAACTCCTTAAGAAAGTCGCACACAATTCAAATACTCTACTTTTTATTTAACGACCTACCTGCTTAAAGACCGCTCATTGTCAGAATTCATTGTCAACTAATTCAATTTAGAAAATTAGCTTTGTTACTAAGTTACTTAAAATAGGCAGAAAATATTCAACAGTCATTTAATAATCTGTAAAGTTTATAATCTTTAAAAAATATTTAAAAAGGAAATTTAGATTTTGGAGGTAAAATCAAACTATATTTATGTCTTTCATTTACTGACATAGCCCCTTTTGATCTCGCATCCACGATATATGTAAAATATAAGCCCGGTAACATATAAGAAACTAGAAGCCAGATGCCCAGAGGAGAATTCATCCTCCAAGGTATCTATCTGCCCCGTTCAAATTCCTCAAGAAGCTAAAAATATTATAAACTTGGCTTAAATACACTTGTATCAACCGATATTTTTTTACGGTTGGAAAGCAGAAAAACGGATCAAAACTGAAAGCACTAGCAATAACAAACCATAATCAAAATTAATTAGACTGAAAATACAATCTATTGAGAACTCTGTTGATAGGAGCAATTACATCCTAGAAGAGAATGAGCACTAATAAGAGAATGATTCCTAAGTGACTTTTCCCTTATTATGAAAATATAATGTGTTGAAAACTTCAGTGTCCGATGGCACACCAGATTTTTATTCAATTACTTTATTATTTTCGAACATAGTAGTTTCCACAAGATTCACATTATTCACTTACACATTCCTGTTTTCATTACACTGCTTATAGATATGTCCCCTCTTCGCACAGTAAAAAAACGAGTAAAATTTTGTTTATTATTTGGTCCATAGTTCTGACATATTTCTTCCTTGTAATTTAAACACTTGCTCCTGTCCGCCCCTGGTTGTATGCTAATTTATATGTTGTCTGCAGTGTCTTCCCAATAACAGTTAAGGTTTCAATGTTTCACAATATCATCACAATAATTGTCATTCAAAAACCTTTATTTTATTTCTGTGTCCAAATTTTTTAAATCACAGTTTCTTGACAATTTTTGTAATTCAATTATAATTCAATTTCAATTATAAACTGTTTAACTGTTAGGTTAAATATTAACTGTTCTTGACACCTTTTTAAAAATTCTGCGTCATGAATTGCGTACTTTTGAACTGAATTGTGGTATCTCCTCTAAATTTGTCACAAATGGTTTCATATTTTTCCTTAGCTGGTGACATTGGAGTGCACAATGTAGTTATAGTCAAAGTTCCCTCTAAGATGCGCGGGTTCGCGGCCGCACACTAATTTTTCGAAAGTTGGGCAACCAGTTTTGTATTCCGCCCACAAAAAAATTTTGAGGCCCAAACAAATTTTTAAAATCGGACATATATATGTCAAACGAAATCTCTTTTGTTTACAATAACTACGTCATCGAGCATTTGGTTGGTTTGCTTTATGTTAACACATTGTTTGCGAGGAAAGTCTTCGTATACTTCATTAGAGAACGGGTGTCGACAAAACATCGCCTGCGATTCGACGTGGATTGGGGCAAAATTACCCGCATATAAACACGGCACACATCTGTTTGACCTACAAATCAGAAGGAGGTATATTGAAGCTAACACATACAGGCGGTGCTTCAACTTTGGAAAAAAATCATTATTTTTACTTCTTCTTAAGGTGCCTTCTCCATTACTGAAGGTTGGCAAAAATCATGGCAAATTCTGCACGATCTTATGGCGCTCTGAACAATGAGTGGGAGTCCAGACCAGTCCAGTCTCTTATGTTTCTTAACCAGAAACACTTCCTTCGCCCTGGACCACGAGGCCCCTCTATCTTGCTCACCATAATTAATTGTAGAAGGCTATATTTTGTATTTCTGAGGATATGTCCTAGGTACGCTGTATTACGTTTATTCACAACAATGGTGATAGTGCACAGCCCTGACGTACTCCACGTTTAATATAGGGTAATAAGGTATATCGCTCGTGGTGTCGTCCTCGAGTGGTACTGCAGCAGTCTGGTGTTAGTACAATTTTTTTATGTAGGAGATATATTTCTGGTCGAAGCCTTTAGTCATCAGAATGTTAATTAGGATGTCGTGTTTTAAACAGTCAAATGCCTTTGCGTAATCAATAAAACAGATGTACACGTCCTCTTTTCGGCCCTACCTTTTTGCATGAGAACTGACAGCCCAAACAACGCTTCTCTTGTTCCAAGACTATTTCTAAAACCAACCTGTTCCTTGCTTAGGTCTTCTTCGTATTTCTTACATTTCTTACGCATTTATATTTTTACAAGAAGTTTAATCTAGACATTCAATAAATGACAAACTTAAAACAAACGGAACACAGCCTGAATATATAAATATATTCAGCCTTCCCGGAGCTCTATAACAATTATTGAGTCATTTTAGGACTACAAACGGAACACAGCCTGAATATATAAATATATTCAGCCTTTCAGGAGCTCTATATAAATTATTAAGTCTTTTTAGGACTACCAAAACAAATCTCACATGAAATTTGTAAGTTCACAGTTTGTATGTTCGAAAAGCGTCCACTGAGGGCTATCCTCTTAAGGTAAGGGAAAGGCATGATCTTAAAAACAATGTTATTTTTATGGTTTTTGTTAAGTGCCACGAAGGTGAACTGAAAGCTGTAAAATAACTTACAAACTTCATGTGAGATTTGTTTTGGTAGTCCTAAAAAGACTCAATAATTGTTATATATTCGGGCTGTGTTCCGTTTGTTTTAGGTTTGTATGATTATCTATAACGTAGGATGGTTTCACCAATTCTATCTTATCAATTCAAAAAATGGTTATGTTTACATCCGACGGAGCAAGTGTTATGCTAAGACGGAAAAATAGAGTGGTAAGAAAATACCGTATCTTACTGAACAACATTGCCTTGAGCATTGGAAGATTCGGGTTTGGATGAAATATGGAAGCAAGATATTGAGACCTCCCTTAGGACATTTTACACTGTTCAGTAGATCAGGAATTAAAAAAGGAAAATTAATGCCACCGCATATTCAGATTTGAATAAATGTTATATTAAATTATAACGGAGCAAATAAATCCAGACCATATATGGCGCAGTACCTCTCGATCCGAAATAAGAAAAAAAATTGGATAAAGGTTAGATTAGGTTATATTGGAGCAGATAAATGCACACCACATAACGCGCAGTAGCGCGACCTCTCGCTGCGGTGGCGCTAATACCTAACCTAACGTAACCTAACCTATCGTAAAATCTAACCTAACGTAAGTACCGAATTTGCTGCTGTTACGTATCGAAATTTGGTAACCATTAAACGAGGTGCGTTGGTTATCTCGATATTTTGCAGTGGATGTAGTGGATTAAAAATTACGAAACCCTAATAGAATATTGTGAATATTGTAAATAAGTCGATCAATGTAATGATCCAATCGGTAAATATTGTTCGCAAATTTTAAATAATCTCCAATATACTGGCACTGTTTGTTCTGAACGATGTTCTAGGCGAATTAACAATTTTGAGTAAATATCTACAAAAAAATTGCTTGAAATTATTGATGCACTCAATTATATAAAAGCGAATGTACAAAAATTAAAAGTATTCACAGTATCTAGGAGAAAATGTTTTTTTAAGTAAAAATATTTTAACAAAGGTTGTAAATTATATTGACAATAATGACAACGCTTCCATAATCCGTTTCATTGAAGGAGTGTGTAATCAATTAGAAATAAGATTTCCTGATGAAGCGATAAAAAATTGGGATTCTTTGAAATACAAATTTGAATTTGAAATATCAAATAAAATAAATAATTTTGCTTTCGGAAAAGACAGGAGCAATAAAATCATTTAGTTAAAGTGTAGAATATATACTACAAAATTCGGAGTTTGAAAATATAGCAATACTTTATGATATCATGGGAACTTTTCAAGCTTCTAGTGCTGACTGCGAGAAAGGATTCAGCACAATGAATCTAATTAAATCCCAACTCAGGAACAGATTAAATGCCGATTATTTTAATGATTTGATGAGGATTTAAATATATACTATAATTAAGTCAGTAATATACTATAATAATTTTTGAAAATCTCGAAATATAATAGCTTGATTTACATCTAGAAATTTAATTTAACAACAATACGATATCCCCCCTCCCTTTTTGCACTCTAAAAATCTTTCGAAGATTTTTGCACAATCATACTTTTGTGCCGTGCAATCACTGAAAAAATTAGAAGGAACATTTGAAAACATCAGCTTTGAAACAAAATTAAGTTTTGTTTTTGGATTATATTTGTGTTATATCAAAGATTCGAAAATAACTGGAAAACTAAACGAAATTTTGAAAAATGTTTCAAATATTTATTTATTTTCTAACCTAGTAGTTTCCACAAGATTCACATTATTTACTTTCACATTCCTGTTTTCATCACACTGCTTATAGATATGTCCCCTCTTCGCACAGTAAAAAACGAGAAAAATTTGTTTATTATTTAATCCATAGTGACATGTTTCTTGCTTGTAATTTAAACATTTGCTACTGTTCTCTCCTGGTTGTATGCTAATTTATATGTTATCAACAGTGTCTTCCCAATAATAGTTAGGGTTGTAAAACCCTAACTATTATTGGGAAGTATTTCACAATATCATCACAATAATTGTCATTCAAAAACCTTTTTTTGTTTCTGTGTCCAAATTTTTTAAATCACAGTTTCTTGACAATTTTTGTAGTTCAATTATAAACTGTTTAACTGTTAGGCAACGTTTTCCTATGGCTGTATTTAATGGAATCAGTTTAGAAGGCAGCTATTACGATCAGTTGATTGCTTTCGAAGTACTGGTAATATTAACAACAAATCAAGAAATGGAAGGCCTCGTATTAATAATGAGAATATTATAAACAACATCAGAAATGCAGTCCAAAACTAACATACCACTTCAATTAGGAGACTAGCTCAACAGTTGAATTGATTTCGTACTACCACTCACAGGATTATTCGTCAAGATCTTCACATGAAACCATATAAGTTGAAAATGTACCAAGAACTTTTACCACTCGATTATAATAAACTACTGGCCTACTGTCGGTGGTTCCATGAAAATATGAAGGACGAAGTGTTAAATTTAACATTTTTCACTTATGAAACCTAGTTTCATCTAAACGGATACATTATTTCCAAAATCATGATGAGAAAACACATTTTATTAGAGAGACCCCACTAGTCAAGACGCATAATTAAAGGTTCAATATTTCTCGATGATCATTTAAACGCTGCCACTTATAGAGTCACTATTTTGGAACATTTTATTAACAAACTTCATGATGAGGAACTCCAAAATGACTTCTTCCAACAAGATTTTGCTAGACCGCATATTGCCCGTGAAACATTAAATTATCTTCATGAATTCTTCGACAACAGGCTAATAAGCAAAAACCGATTTCCACCACGTTCTTGTGATCTAACTCCTCTGGACTTTTTTATTTTTCCATATTTAAAAAGTTCAGTATTCAGCAGTCCAGTGCATACAGCAGAAGATCTGAGAAGCAATGTAATAAGAAAATGTGAAGAGATAGACAACACGGTATTGCAAAATGTGCTTCCAGAGGATTCTGTTATGTAATTAGCATCAGACCTCAAAAAGTCAACCATCCGTCACAGTCAAGCGGTGCGTAAGTAGCATCTGCTGCTGTCGTTACTGGTTTAGCTTGTACTGTTATAGACAAGGTGGAATAACCACTTACACACGTACGACACGGCTGATACTCTTTCCACATAGAAAAACAAAGGAATCAGATTCGAGGCAACCAAAGTACTATGCAAACGTCTTTTTTTTTATAGAATAGTCAATTTTGTAACTAGGGCGGTAGATTGTCATTATGACACGAGAGCGAAATTGGAATCACTTGCTCAAGAGGGCAATTGACATTACCACCCGTGTTACAAACAATATTTTTTTTTACTCATGCGAGGGGATGTATCTTACAAGTTTAGGATCCAGGTGCCATCCAAAAAAAAAATACAAAAATAATTAAGAATTTTCTTTATCAATTGTCTCCGGTGCTGTGGATTTGTCATAAGAACTCTCTCCAGTCTACGGTATCACCATAGAATTTACAGTCATTTTAAAACATTTTCTTCGATTTTTATTTAGTAATAAAAAAAATTCTGTCACTTTCACGTCACTTTTTTAATATTGAGGTCTTGATTGTGTTTATTTTATTTATTTAATTGTTTTTTTTATGTAACCTTTGTGGAAATACAAGCAAAAGTGGCATTTCTCGTACTAAAAAACGTGCGCCAGATAATACTTTTAACGCATGAGTAATAAAAAATAATAAAATGAATTAATATAGAGATACTACTAGAGATAGTACAAAGTAGTAGCGATTTTAAGAACGATCTAACTTGCAAAAAAACGATCCTAAAAATGGAAGATTTGTTTCTTTTGGGATGTTGAGCAACTCTTATTCTACTGCTACAATAAGATTGAGGTTGGGGCACGACGCCTTGATCGAATTCTTCGATTAAGCTCATCCGATAAATTTTCTATCGGATTTAGGTGGCCACTCAATAACCCGAAAACCGATTTCTGTAATGTAATCTTGCACGATTCTTACAGTGTGCAAAATGTGCTCCAAGTGTGAACAATTGCAGTCCACGTAGGGTACCACATGAAACGCTAAAATCTCCTCGATGTACATAGCACCCGTTAAACCCCTTCTCCCGTTACCACGGGCGCCGCTAATGATGAAAGTCGTATCGGTTCGTGCTCCCATAGAAATTTCACCCCAAATCAGGCAGGAACTACCCCCATAAGCAATCCGCTCTTCAATTCAGCAATCTGCAAATCGCTCTCTTGGTCTCCGGTACATTACTTCTTCTTCTGTCGCTACCATAGAGGCTACTCATCTGAGAATAGAACAGACCCCCATTGTTCCATCGTCCTATTTAAATGTTCCCTTGAAAAGGTAGACGTGCTTGACGATGACTGGAGTAAGTTTTTGACAAACCTCATGTGTTTTCCACTGGCTAATAAGCACTCTTCATACCTCCCGGTGCAGTTGTTGCAGTTGACACAATAAAGCGTTCATCCCGAGCCGTTGTAAATTTCCTTCTATCTGTACCAGGTCGTGTATTAAAGGATCCAGTATCCCTATAACGTTGGAACACTCTTTCAATTCATGGCGCGTGTCATATCCAGTTGCCTAACAACAGCTCGCTGGCTAAGTACATTTTCTTTTTGAATACAAAAATGGGCGGCTTTTTGCAGTCTAGTTTGCATTAATTAAACTAATACTATTGAAAACCAATCAAATTATGAAAAACGAATAATGTGCAAATTTCAATTGCAAGGGCAATAATTAAAATCTATCACAATTTTGCTATTCTCCTTATAAACACTACATTAATACGTTTGTTTTTGTTTATAAGAATTCTTGACAAATTTAAACTCTTATGAAAGCATATTAAATTGTTTTTCAAACGGCACATTTCGTTTTTTCATTTCATAAATAGTTTCTAAAAAACTAGTTAAGTTAATAAGTCAAAAGTACAGTGGGCCGATTTCTATCTACGCAAGAATAATATTATTGAAATCTATTATATAATCGCACTGAATGGATCGTCTCGCTGAACATTAGGAAACGTTCAGGAAACTTCTAATTACAACAACTAATTCTTCTGTTGAGAAAATTGTAGATAATTACCCTGCAATCCGTGCTTAATTTGCAGAATTTCTCTCAAAACTTTCCACACAAAATATATAACATTAAATGAAATTGAAAATGAAAAATTAAACATTAATGAAATATACATTGATTAAAATCAGGAGCATAGTAATTACAAGTTATTACTAAAATTTATAATTAAATGAAATCATATTGTTTTCCAATCATATTGTTTTTCCTTTACATTGTAATAAATTGAATATATTTAAGATGATAACCTAAGATTGTAATACAAAATGATGCACACAAATATATACAACAAAATAGGATCCTGAGAATTGGAAACAGATGAAACACACATAAATAAAAGTAAAAAGAACAGATTCTAGAACATATTGGAGGAATTTGGGACAAATCGATATCAGAATGAAACAATAAAAAAAATTAATAGGGTCTATAATTTAAGGAAAGAATTCAAACCAAGGCTAAACATATTTAAAGGCAAGGATGGCAACATTCTTAATAATACAGGTGACATTTATAAAAGATGGGTTGAACATTTCAGCGAGTTGCTTTTTGAGAACAATAGGGAAGAGAATAATAACGTACTTTCTCAAGGGATATAATCATGGACTTGAACCATCTACCATAAAAGAAATAAAAAATGCAATCGAATGTCTGAAGAACAACAAGCCCCAAGGCAGCAATGGTCTCCCTGCAGAACTGCTTTAAAATATAGGTCTAAATCTAATCACACGAACACATAAAATAATATGTAGAGTATGGATAGCGGCAACAATCTTGTAATATGTAATAATTATAAATGTATTACATTACTAAAAAGAATATATAAAGTCCTCTCTAATACAATGGTTTTCCAATAAGATTGATATGATTTTAACACGAAGTGGTAACCACGATAACACACTCATAAAAGTAAAAATCACGAACATCATGAATGACGTTCAACATCATGAACATTTTGGAGGAAATAACTATTATACAATTGTATAATATTTTCTGACAATTTAATACAAGCCTGTTATACCTCTCACTACTTGTAATTTATGGTTAGTATATTCAAACAATTTACTATATCTAAATATATGCGGTTCAAGAACGTTTGGTTATTAACCAAAGATTTTCTGAAAATAGACGTTCTTTTGACAACTTCAAAATGTCGAAAATGTCGAATTGTCAGAAGTGTTGAAAATATATCTGTCGTAAGAGCTAGTATTGCTGAGATACTATTATTAATTGCTCGTCCTGCTTTAAACTTAGGACTTAAAAATATGACAATTTGGTGGATTTTGCAAAAAGACTTGAATTTATAATACCCGTATATGATTGTTTTGACCCAAAAATTTAAGCCAATTGCACATCTTCGGTGCCGAAAATTTGCAGCTTGGAGTTTAGAACAACTTGAAAGGGATCCTAATTTTGATCTAGCTTATTAAGAGCTTAGTGTTACTGAGACTTCAAATATATTAATTCCTCGTCATGCCCACGCTCTTGGCGGATTTTGCAAAAAGGCTTGAATTTATACCCGTATAAGATTGTTTGTCCCAAAAACTTAAGCAAAATGTCAATCGTCGAGTTTAGAACAACTTCAAAGGGATACTTTTGTAGGGACTCATTATTGACAAGATGAGTTGCACAGGTTCGGGTTTTTCCTAAACCGTTTTATGGCCCAGACCGTTTTATAAGCGGGCTGGAGCTGATCAAACAAAGCCGATAGGTTCGGGTTTTTCTTAATCGTTTTATGGCCCAGACCGTTTTTATGAGCGGGCTGGAGCCGATCAAACAATACCGATTTTTCCTCCCTCTTACTTGGCGTCAGCACCAATAGGAGGGAAGAACGAACAACCAATCGGGACAACGGAAAACCTCTCCCACCAAAGTTACCAGAGAGAAGATGCGTTTGACCGAGGGATAAAAGGACGGGACGGGAGTGACAAAGGGACAGTTTTTAGAAACAACTTCGAGAGACAACTTCGAAACAACATCCAGACACAACTTCCAGCAGAACATCAGTGAACACAACTCCCAGCAGAACATCAGAGACAACTTCCACAACTCGCATCAAAACCGGCACGCGTCACGTGACGCGCAATAAAAAGTTACATCGTCTCCGGGTTTGTTATTTTCCTTTTCTCCACACACTACCCCGTCACCAAACTTTTACGAAAAAAATCTTTTCAAATTCGCTTGCGCTCATTTTTGGTTAAATTGATATGTTCACAAGCAAAATTGTTTTTGGTGTGAAAAGAATCCACAACAGATTTATGTAAAGGTAACTGTATGGTGTGGTTTATGGCATCCTGGCATCATCAGACCATTTTTTTCTCTAAAATGAGGTAGGAGATGCAGTTACAGTGAATAGTGAGCGATACCGACAGATTTTGTCTCTAAAATAAGATATGAGATGCAGTTACAGTGAATAGTGAACGATACCGACAGATTTTGTCTCTAAAATAAGATATGAGATGCAGTTACAGTGAATAGTGAACGACACCGACAGATTTCGCCGGGAAAACCAAGCTGGACTCTATGAAGAAGCAGCGTGACAGGATTCAGAGATTTCCGAAGAGACCTGAACAGTCGCGCTGTCAAGATCCTCTAGCTGAAAGTAGTAAAATACGAAATAGTATGCAAATATCATTTCGAGAAAATCATACGAGCATATACCATATTGATCAAAGTACCATCAAGTGGTATACAGATGGTTACCATATGAAGGAAGGTACTGGTGCAGAAAAATTTTGACCTTGTACCAAATTTCTTCGAATCCTTGGGAATCTACCTTAAGTACCTTCCAAGCAGAAGTATATACAATCGGAAGATTTGAACAATTTAAGCTCGACTGGAACTACCGCAAAAACGAATTGTTATCCTTTGAGAAAGCTATCAAGGCTATTAGGCCATACAGCATCAGATCCAAACTAGTATGAGAGTGCGTAGGAAGCTAAACAAGCTTAACAAAGATAATAAAGTAACGCAATACCAGGGGCGGTTATCAGGGGCCACTGAGGGAAATGAAGAAGCCAATCACTTGGCAAATAAGGAATTTAGTTATTTCTTTGTAGGTCCGGAACTCTTTTGCAGTAGGACTATGAATACAATCCTTAAGAGATTAGATGAAGAACTATGGACAAAAATAATGAGAACCTGGAAAGAACTTCCAGGGCTAAGCCTGAAACTATACCGAAACAAGCTTACACTTCTAACGGAAGTCCTGCCCAGGAAATGATGTTAATTGCATATTCGGAGTTCAGTAGACGGAACCCCTATACATCTAACATAATACATAACGGGGACTGCGGAGTACTTTTCTGTAAGAGAAATTTATACCTTGGGTCTAATTGCTTAAACGGACAGGTATTCCTTGAATCGCACCCAGGCTGACACTCCTAAAGGAATCAGGACTAGAGGAGACGTTCTAAATTGGTAAATATACGAACGATGAGAGGAAGTGGGTAGTGTACAATAGATCTATAAAGGTTGTAGTACAAGTTACCACCGAAATCTAAAATCCGGAATACGACCGTTGTTAAGAAATTGTTTGTGGCCAAATTTAGATGCACTTGATTTGTAGGATATGTGGTTCCAGCAAGACGGTGCCACATGCCGCACTGCTCATGAAACTCAAGGTATTACAAAAATAGTTTTGCGGAAGCATAATCTCATAGGATGTTCACTGATGTTCACTGGCCACCAAGAAGCATTTTTTACATTACTTCTTGTGGGGCTATTTGAAAGCAATCAGCGACACACACACTTGATCACAAACACTTGATGCATTACGATTGAATATTGAAAGCAGCCAAATTTCTTGAAAAGTGGACCAGCTGTGGAAGGAATAAAGAGCGGTTTCTACAGAGAAACTCGCAGTGGCTAATTGGTTCAAATATGTCTTTTGAAATGTCTGTCGCCAACTACTTCCTAAGAACGCTTACCAGGTCCTGGGAGGCAAATTTGATCTTAATCTGAAAAAGTTTGTGTGAATCAACGCTCGGATGAAATAAAAATCCGTTTTAAAGCCAAAATGGGGTTAATTGTAGGTAAGCCAAAACCAGGGTATGGCAATACAATTGATGGCAATACCGCTCGAATGTTTTGAAAATCCAGAACTAAGTGCTAATATTACAGGATTTGATTACATATATTAGATAATAAAAAGAAAATTGGAATTATACTTCGGGCTTTATCTTCAAGATTTGATATTAACATTGAGAAATTTCAGGCTTTTGCAACAGAAAGAACGAAACTGTACATAAATCTCTATACGTGGTATTACATGCCTGCTACTTTTCACAAAATCCTTGTTCACAGTTCATAAGTTATTGTATCTGCTTTGTCGCCTATCGGCCAGATTTCAGAGGAAGCTCAATAAGCCCGGAACAAGGACTGCAGAAGGTTTCGTCAACACAATACACGAAAGTAGTCTTATTAGTATTCTTAGATTTACTTAAAATGTTATTGATAACATCTGACCCTGTAATAACAAGCTTAAGAGAAGTCCCGCGAAAAAAGGCTTCAAAATTCCCTTCTGAAGTTATTTCTAGATTTATTAATACGCCCTAGTATTACTGGAAAGACAGAGTTAATGTAAGTTGTTCAGAAATTTCTGATCATCATGATCCTGATCATGACAACTCAGCAGCAGATTCATCTGAAGGAAGTGACGAAGACTACTTATATGTATCTTTACATAATTAGATTTTCTTTTTACTTATTTCATTTAGTTTTTTTTGTATTTTCACAAATGCTTAATTATTGTAACTGTAAAATTTGAATAAATATTTGTTTTAATTACGTTCCTACTTGTTTTTATTAAAAACCATGAAAATTAATGCAACTTACGGTCAGTACGATTCATATTAACACAATATTGATCTCAAAACGAACGAAAATAATTTTGTCCAGCTAAAAGTGTTACGTGAACCACTGTGCGTCGGTACACGCCTTATTCGATAGTGTTATTGGCGCTAAACTATCTGAGGATATGTAAGAATTGGGAATACCAGAAAAACTAATATATGAAATTCTCCAGAGTAATCTTCAAAATTAAAATGCAGAACGGAACATTGGACTTCTGCCAAAATAAAGGAAGGGGCAGAAATGCGCAGGCATGTCTACTTTTTAATATTGAACTAGAAAAGGCAGAAAGAGATTCAAGCTTGAATAATAGAGGTTCCATATATAATAAATTAACCTAAAATAATTAGTTTCTTATCCTTTTGTTATAATTTTTCATAAAGTTTTCCCAAAAATGACCTATAACTAAAATATTAGATTTTGCAGATGACAGTATAATATTTCAGGTACATACCCATAGACTAATAAATTTATTAAATTTTATAATGCCGAGAAGATAAATAATAACATTGACCAAAATATTAGAGACACCAATTACGAAGTTCTTAACAAATTTACGTACTTCGAATCCCCCGTAAATAGTGAAAACTCAGTATCATACGAAATAAAGAGAAGAATAATGTTAGCCAACAAATGCTACCTTGAGCTTTGCAAACATCTAAGAAGTCATACTGTGTCATAGAAAACTAAAATAAATTTATAAGATGAATATATTGATCAGACACATTACAATTAGACAAAAATTAACTATAAAAATATACACAAGTATCAAAACGCAAGAATTTAGTAATGCACATTTAGACTGGGCGTCATAGATGGACTAGACACTCTATAAGAGCCACTGAAACTACCCGCTGAAAACAATCCTCATGTTAGAACCGGGAGAAACAAAAAGAAGAGGCAGACCTAAATTGTGAACAATATAGTGGATGAAGACGCCAGTAAAATTGGTACAACTAACTAGCAGAGAGGGACATGGGATATAAACCAATGGCGGAAAACACTCGAGAAACTCGGGGCACATTAAGGGCCATAGCGCTACTGATGCTGAAGCTGTTAACTTATTGACTCCTCAAGTATACTGTTGTAGTGGTAAGAAGACCAACAAACATTCGGATTCATTTAACTTTCCTTGAGAAATGAAATCTTAAAGGAACTATAAGCCTTTTGAAATTAATACATTTTTAATATCAACACATTTGTGCTTATATGATTAGTCCAGGAGTCGGTAGGATGGGGCTCGCGAGACGCATGCGGCTCTTTGCATGAAACATGAAATACTTTATCGTTGCTTGTTCAATCAAGGTAACAACGATACAAGCTAAAAGTCGATGGTTAATCGACTTTTAAATCGATTTTTTAATTCATTTTTAGGTTTTTGATTGAATAAAAATAAAAAATAAATATTAGGTATACACGAAATATAACAATTATTATTACTATTATATGAAAAAGATGGTTGAGACCATTGCTACATGGTAATCTATTTGAATAGAACAATTCGTTATGTTTTAACCACTACTTTTTATGAAAATATATCTCTTGTGAAGTTATATAACTCTATACGCGAACTTTACGCGACTCGAGTTTCGACTGTTGAAGGTCATTTTAAAGTGGATTATAAATTGATTAAATTCAATCTCATCAATTTGTAATCCACTTGAAACTGACCTTCAATACTCGAAATTTGGGTTGAGTAAAATGTGTTATATAACTTCACCAGTCATATATTTTTACAAAAAATTGTAGTTAAGACAGTGAATTAAAAAAGTATTACTATTTTTATTATTACATATTAGTTTTACATATTATAACTACATAGACGTAATAATTAGTATATACATAATAATAATACTAGCCTAGATTAAATTATCGAAATGTAATACATCTATGTAGTATTAATAGGTAAGAAACTACGCTTGAAAATTGACTATGACGCTTACGAAACAATATCCTAATTTCCTTATTCCGAAATCTCCGAAAATATTATAATTATTCAAATGAGTTAAAAATCTTAAACTAGATTATATTTCCTATAAAGTTACTACGCGTTAAAATTAAATTGGAAATAACTGATATACTGCAATATTTTTGAATATACGCGATTCGGAATTTTGCAACGACTTAATGGAATCCATAAACTAGATTAAATTAGCAGAAATTGATATACAATACATCTACACATACTTTACAATTTCGTAAATTCCTTATCTCTACGAATATATTTACAATATTGAAATGAATTAAGTATATAATGTGCTTAAACTATGTAGATTAAATTATCTTATCCTGTTCTTTTTTTGTCAACTTTGCTCTTCTCACTTGAAAGTCTGCCGACCCCTGCTTTATCCTGTCTGTATACAAACGAGTCGTTTTGTGTGAATGAAGTGGCTTCATTTGACTAGTCCTTGATCTTGCGCGTATTTTGATTTACTCGCTAGGTGTGTGTACTTTTTGTTTGTTTGGGACGAAATATCTTAAAATCATGAAGTATAAAATATTTTATGCAATCTGAGTATTTGCTCAAGTACCTAATAATTGTGGTATTATTTTAGCAGCTGAGATGTAATTAAAATCGTCAGTAAACTTTCATAATGTAATTATATAACAGTTCGCTGCGCTGGCGTATCTCATCATAAACATAAATTCGTTCCAAATAAACCAACTTTTTGCAGTTTCCTGAAACCGAAATTGTTGTTAGAATCCCATCCTTATATTATGCTGCACCTGGAGGGCTTCTAAATTAGACTATACTACACACATATATTTTCTATTTGATATTATAACCATATATATATATATATATATATATATATATATATATATATATATATATATATATATATGCTGTTTAATTATTATTACCATTTATATTATATATAGCTCAATATATATTATATTATATATAGCTCAATTATTCCATATTATTTTTAATACTGATGCGCGCGAAGTACTTCCTGACGCACGTTTTTTATACGAGAAATGCCACTTGCATTGCCTTTCCACATAACCTGTGTAACGCACACAAATATTAAAAAATATAAAATAATATTAAAAAAACAAATAAATAAAAATAAAATAAAAACAATCAAGACCTCGATATTAAAAAAGTGGCGTGAGGTGTCAAATTTTTTCATTACAAAATAGTATAAATTAAAGAAAACGTTTTAAAATGAGCGTAAATTCTATGGTAATACCGGATACTGAGGAAAGTTCTTATGACGAATTCATACCAACAGATACAAAAAAGCAAATTCTTCATTTTTTATACAATTTTTTGTATGGCTCCTGGATCCCAAACTTGTAAGATACATCTCCTCGCATAAGTAATAAGAAATATTGTTTGTAACACGGGCGGAATTGTCAATTGCTCTTTCGAGCTAACGTGCGAACCACTTTCTGGAAATTGTGAAAGTCTTTCTGGAAATCGTTTCTAAGCGGGTGAAAAAAGGTCCAAACATTTTGATATTAAAATTCGCTTTTACAAATAGATACTTGTATCACCATTATTGAAAATCCGATAAAGGGGCTGAAAATTAGAGGTTGAATATTTTTGTAAACTATATAGCTGAAAACAAATGTGACAAAATAGTAAAAATTGGCAGTTAGATTACTTTTATAAAATAGAGAAAATCGGGTTGTACGATTTTCAGAAAATCTAGCTTGGGTCTGACAATGTCTCACAAACATACAATTTTATTTTGCGAACCACCCTATCTCAAAATCATGTTATCATGCCTCTCTCAATTCATGTTAATCAATATTTTTTTTAAAATGAGTGATGGGGTTTAGAGTTATAACCAAAATTACATTACACATAGGGGTAAGCAGTACAGTGATCGGTCCTTTTAGAAACTGAACAAAGAAAATAATAAATTGCATGCTTGTACATAATGAATTTATGTATTATTATATTGCTAGTAATTGTAAAAAATAAATTCTACTATTTCAATAATATACACTTTTCTATTTCAATAATAATTCGAATAAGAAATTAAAAATTTTATAGAAAATAAGAAGATAAATGTTTGATTTATCCAAATACATAGTTATCGGTCACATAAATATAGTCGTTGTTCAGTGGATATTGCTTGATGAGTCAATGCTTTATAATGAATAAAAATAATTTAAAAATATTTAGAACAGTCTTTTATCAAGTACTACGATATGTCTGTCTAGTCCTGTCTGTCCAATCTTGTCTATCTAGTATTGTATGTCCAGTTTTGTGTGTCTAGTCTTGCATGTCTAGTCTTGCCTGTCTAGTCTTGTCTGTCTAGTCTTGTCTATCTAGTCTTGTCTGTCTAGTCTTGTATGTCTTTTTTGTTTTTTATGGTGGTTTTGGGGAAGCTCTCCCAGCCTGAATGTGAGGCTCTTACTTACTAAACCCCTTATTCACTTGGCTTTAGTATGCTACACCCCGGTATCGCTTGCGCATTCCTTCAGGGTGTGCAGCCCGGACGGTAAATGCCGCCCTAATTGGCAATGAAGGTGTCTCTCACCTTCTTCGTCTTCTTCCTTGCCTTACTTTCGGCGTCCAGCTGCTGGTTCTGGTTCGAGTTTAGGCGTAGTTTTTTTGCCTTCTGTCTGCTTCTCTCGTCCTTCTCTTTGGAGCTCATTATGTCAGATATGACTTTCTGAATGCTGTTGCAATTGTTTTCAGATTCCAACATGAACTCTATAGTGTTCCGAGGTTCTATATCGTATGGCAACTTGCTTCTCTCTGTGTCCCACCTGTCGCAGTCGTAGATGGTGTGCGTCACGCTGTTATTTTCCCCGCAGTATTCACAGTAGCTGTCGGGAGAACAGGGTCACAGCCATGTCCGCTGAGGACTTGGGTTAGAGGGTAATTCAGCTCTCCATGTTTCCTCTCTACCCATTTCGCCACATCCCTTATCTGCAACCTTACCAGCAACTACGATTTCGCGCTGGGATAGGTAACTATCAATCATCGCTATCAGATACGGTGGGAAGCTGCGTCGCGTGACTTCGTCCATAATGTCCTGCCAGCAGGCCGAATTAAACGCATTTCGCACGTCAAGGGTAATTAGTGCACATAGCCTTCTGATTTTCCAGGTACCCTTCCTGGCGGCATCTGCTATGGATACAACTTTATTAAGAGCGTCGATTGTAGATCGCCCTTTCCTAAAACCATATTGATTGTCCGAGAGATTTTCACCGGCTTTAAGTTCCTTCTTTATTCTTAGTAGCCGCAGCTGCTCCAACAGTTTGCCAGCAGTGCCCAGGAGACAGAGAGGCCTATAGGACGTTGTTTCGTTAAGCGGCTTGTCACCTTTTCGGAGCAGAACAAGTTTTGCCGGAACAAGTTACAAGTTTACAAGTTCTGTGGAAACACACCATCTCTTAGCGTTCTGTTCATAGTATTTAGAACGTACTGGGGTACAGCGTTGCATGCAGTTTTTACAATATCTGATGGGATCATGTCCGGACCTGGTGCTCTGTCTTTTTTAAGCCGATTGCTGGCCACTACTAGTTCCTCTGTGGTAAATTCTGGTACTTCCCTGCAAGTCGGTTTATCCCAGAACCGTGCTGGGTGAGTTGGAAATAGTTCGTTGTAAATTTTTTCCATCATGTCCGGGTTGGGTCACAGGCTAGGCTTTCGGATCTTTAGCTCTCTAGTCGCTATTTGGTAGATTTTGGTAGATATTGTGATAGATAACAGTTGTAAATTACAAACTGATGCAACTCAATCCATACAACCCCAAACCCAACCACATCCACTGCCTAGTATCAACGTGTTTTTATTGAGCGTTTTTATCCCAGCATCTTTTTTGTCATCTGTGAACCATCCCTCATGTGTTCGAATTTTGTTGGGTTCACTTAGCATAATAATGTCTATTTTTAGTTCGCGTGTTGTGACGTTAAGGAGGTCATCTATCGCACGTCATCTCATTGCATTTAATTGGAGTATTCTGAGCTCTGCGGTGTGACTTGTTTGCGCCTCGCCTCCGTCAACGCTTTTTGGAATGCTGGACACATTCCGGAGTTTGCCCGATGTCCTTTAATTTTGCAAATGGGACAGAATTCTTCATCGTTGCATTCCTTGGCAATATGGCCATCTTCTCCGCATTTTAAACACAGCTTTTGTCTATCTGCTCTATTGCATTCGTTTGCAATATGCCCAGTTTGCCAGCATCTATGGCATTTGGTAATATTTATTCTTTCCCTAACTTTGCATTCTACCAGACCGATTCTAATCCTTGTTCGTTGGAGTAGCTTTAAGGCTTGGACTTTAGGGAGAGCCACTGTTATTATTTGATTTTCACCATAGCACGGTCTTAGATTTATTACCTCCGCATTAATATCTTGTTCTCCAAGATGTCCTTTTATTGCTTTCTCTATTTCATCTACTGTAGTTACAGCATCTAGATCTTTGACGTGAAGTATGAAGTTTGCTGTTTTAAGACGGACATCGGCTGTTGGGCGCTTTTTGTGCTATTTTTTCTCTTAATTCATCAGCTTGGCCCCTTTCACCTTTTCTTGACTTAGTGCCCCTAGTGATTTGGCCAGCTCTTCTGCGTTTTCATTAGGTGAAAAGTAGCAACTGTATATAATGTACAGCTGTAGTTCTACCCATACGAATCCAGGTCCGTTTCTAACTAAGAAAAAGCACACAGATGCAGTCCTCATTAAGGCAAACGGAAAAACATACGCTGACCTTTTATAAATGTTTAAAGACACAGTTGATCCAGAAGCTGCAGGAGCTAGCATCGAAGCGGTCCGGAAAACTAGAAACGACGAATTGCTTCTAGATGTAAAAAAGGGCGACGCTGAAAGTCTCAAACAGGTCATCGAACAAAAACTGCCGGACATAAAAATCCGTGCTACAAACCAAAACACAATCCTTAATATTAGAGATCTTGACTCGGTTACGACGAGCGAAGAAATAATGGTGGCACTTGAAGACGCAATTGAGATAAGAAAAGAGCAAATAGAAATAAAAAACATCAGACCCGCGTATAGAGAGACCCAGGTGGCTACAGTATCACTTCCCCAGAAACAAGCAGAGGAACTTATAGAGAAAGGAAAAGTAAAGGTAGGGTGTGTACATTGCAGGGTGCGATAAAGGATCCAACTGATGAGATGCTATAGATGTTGGCATGTAGGGCACCATGGTACTACGTGCGGCGGACCAGACAGACAGAAACTGTGTTTTAAATGTGGCAAAGAAGACCATAAAGCAAATGATTGTAAAAATGAAATGTTTTGCCCAATCTGTATTAAAATGGGTCACCGGGCTGATTCCGGAGTGTGCCAGGAATTTAAAAAAGCTTTATCGGAGGCGAAGCGAGCTAGATGGCAAAGAAAAAATGACTAAAATCTTACAAGTTATTACTATAAGATGCCGTGCAGCATACGACCTGCTTATTGCCACAGCGTTTGAACTACGGGCAGACATATTGCTCGTTAGCGAACCTAATAAAAAGTTGGTCAATAATGCAGACTGGTTTACGGACATTAAAAAAGATGTAGCCATCAGGGTTATGAATCACGAAATACCTGTGATCAAAGCAGGAAACGGACCTGGATTCGTATGGGTAGAACTACAGCTGTACATTATATACAGTTGCTACTTTTCACCTAATGAAAACGCAGAAGAGCTGGCCAAATCACTAGGGGCACTAAGTCAAGACATAAGAGAGTAGTAGGGAAAGATAGTAGGTTCTAATCCCTCCTCCCCCATAAGGACTAACATGTAACCCTCCACCTTATGGGAAATTACATGTAATCTCTCCGCCTTATGGGAATTACATGTAAAATTTAGCCTACCCCTCCGTATGGGGAATCCTATAGAAAATAGTTCTGAACGTAGCCGAGCGTGTATCTGTAGATGGCGCCAGCGCTATGGAGAGGGGGCACCGGAGGGAAAGAGGGATTTAGACCGGACAAGAGCGGACAATACCGAACACGAATAGACTAAGCGGGAAAATTCAAAATGGATTGCGGGTTGGCGAGTGAAGAAACACTGTCATCTTCTTGGAATTAATCTGTGTGTTTATCTTAGAATTTGACCTACTTTTGGTCATTGAACTTTGCAAAGAATCGTGAGAAAGTTAAAACCGTAGAGTCAGCATTTGCATGTTTCAACTTATCTGTAAACGTAACTGTCAGTTTCTTGTAATTGTTCTATGTTTATGCTAGAAACGTGACCGTAGAAATAAACACTGTCAGTTTCTTGTAATTGTTCTATGTTTATGCTAGAAACGTGACCGTAGAAATAAACACTGTCAGTTTCTTGTAATTGTTCTATGTTTATTCTAGAAACGTGACCGTAGAAATAAACACTGGCAGTTTCTTGGAATTAATCTGTGTGTTTATCCTATTAAGACTTTGAACTAGTTTTTGGTTATTGAACCGTGCAAAGAATCGTGGGATAGTTAAGACCGTCTAGTCAGCATTTTCCTCTTCCAACTTTGGATGAGTCATAGATCACGTGACACATACGGAGTATTTTGATTGGTTTATTGAATATTCGTTGGGTATAAATAGGACGCAAACATTTTATTTCACACTCCTCATGATGAGTCATTGAACACGTGCAAGATCACTGAACTGTTGACTCCAAATTTTCTTATTTTAACTTATCTAGATCATATGACATACACAACACTTATTCATTGATACACAGTTTAGAAAAAAGTTGGTAACACTTTTTAGCATCTTGATATCTTTTAATTTCTAATGTTAATAGCTGTATTTTTATAATGTGTTGCTCCAATCGTGCTTTTCTTTGTACTAACCGTTCTACTGTATCGTTGGTGATCTTAACCATTACACTGTCGGGTTGATTCTATATCCTTAATCTTTAACTAATTTACATTTGTTGTGCGCCAAAATCCCATACATACATTCTATGCTTTCAAAGTGCTGAGAAGATGTTTAGAAGAGCATAGAAGAATCCAGAAAACAAATTAGCCATGGAAAAATAAGTGGATGGAATTTGAAATATTTTGACAAAGACAAAATCAAAACTAGCTTGGATATAGAAGTAGCAAGTACGCATAGGCGAAGCACGGATGCTCTGGTACAAGTAATGAGGAAGGCATGCGATGCAACTCTAAAAAAGAAAAGAGGATCAACAAGGAAAAAGGCTGTGTACTGGTGGAATAATGAAATTGCCAGCACGAGGGCTAAATGTATTTCGGCAAGAAGAAGAAGCCAACGACAACAAGCTAAACAAGGCGTTGACGATAACTTGAATCGTCTGAGAGACGCGAACAAAAAATTGAAGAAAGAGTTAAGTAACCTAATAAATAAAGCAAAAAGGGACCATTGGAGAAAACTTTGTGAGGATCTCGACGAGGATATATGGGGAGACGCATTCCAAACCTGCAAAAAGGCTTAAAATTCAACACCCAGGAGTACAAATGACGATGGAGAGAATACTACAAGTGGTTCAAGACCTATTCCCACGACAAGAACCTTTTATCTGGAACCAACCCAAGGTGACCGAAGTACCACTATTTAAAGAAGAGGAACTAGTAAATGCCACGAACCGCATACGAAACGGAAAGGCCCCAGGACTGGACGGCGTGCTACCCGAAGTCGTAAAAACCACCGCTCAGCAAGAATCTACGTTTATGCTCGAAGTTATGAACAGTCTGCTGCTTGCTGGAAATTTCCCAGACAAGTGGAAACGAGCAAGATTAGTTCTTCTAAAGAAAGGAGACAAGCCGATTGGTAAACCATCGTCGTACAGACCTCTATGCTTGCTAGACGTAGCTGGAAAACTGTTTGAAGCACTTTTACTGGCAAGATTACATAAAGAACTTGATGCCGGAATTGGATTATCCGACAGACAGTATGGATTCAGAAAAGGCAAGTCCACGACGGATGCAGTCAATGCAGTACTTAAGATCGCAGAGAAGGCAAGATCAGGTACATCAAGAACCAGGAAAATCTGCGCACTAATATCTTTTGATGTGCGAAATGCTTTCAACACTGCTAGCTGGAAACTTATAATGGGTGAATTGACAAAGAGAAGCGTAGCTCCATACCTGCTGCGTATGTTAAGAAGCTATCTTAAAAACAGAAAACTGGTAGTGCAAGCTCAAAACAAGACGGTATTAGTGGAAGTCAGTTGTGGGGTTCCACAGGGCTCAATTTTGGGCCCCACATTATGGAATGTCCTATATGACGACATCCTGAGATTAAAAGTGCCAGAGGGTGCCACACTCATTGGATTTGCGGATGATTTAGCCTTGGTTGTAACCGCAAAAAATGAACACGGGATAAGACAAACTGCCAACCAGGCGATAGATATTGTAAGCAAGTGGATTACTTATAGAAAATTAAAACTGGCGCCTAAGAAAACCGAAGCGGTCCTGCTGACTGGACAAAGAAGGCTATTGCCAATAAAATTTAAAGTGGGTGAAATAGAGATAACCCCAAAACAGCAGATAAAATACTTAGGACTTATAATCGACAAAGGACTTACTTTCGCTGCACATCTCTCAGAGGCTGCAGGAAAAGGTTTAAAAACATTGGGCGCTATAGAACAACTAATGCCAAACGTGGGAGGACCCAGAAGTTCAAAGCGCAGACTATTGAGCAGTGTGGCACAATCGGTTATGCTATATGGAGCTCCAGTGTGGGCAAACAGAATGGAAACCGGAAGGAATGAACAAAAACTGGCATCCGTACAGCGTAAGATTGCTCTGCGGATATGCAGTGCATACCGTACGGTATCCGGGGATGCAGCTCTAGTAATCGCTGGCATTGCCCCAATCGATCTGCTCGCGAAAGAAAGAGCAGATATAAGCAAGTCAGGCAACAAAATACGTTTCAGACAGAAAGCCAGAAAAAATCTCTTTAATGAGTGGCAGCAAAAATGAGAACATACAGAGAAAGGCCAGTGGACTAGGCTTCTCATTCCGAACATAAGTATATGGATGAATAGAAAATACGGAGAAGTGAGTTATCACTTAACACAATTCCTATCCGGCCACGGTTGTTTTCGAGACTTTTTGCACCATATTGGCAGGGCAGCTGATAAAACGTGTATATATTGTGGAGAAATAGATACAGTAGACCACACAATTTTTGAGTGTTACAGATGGGAGAGTGACAGAGAGAAAGTTATTCAAAGCTTGGGTACTCCCTTAAATGCAAGAATAATTATAGGTCATATGCTGTCATATGCTATCTTGTCTTGTCTGTCTAGTCTTGTCTGTATAGTCTTGTCTGTCTAGTCTTGTCTGTCTAGTCTTGTCTGTCTAGTATTGTCTGTTTAGTCTTGTCTGTCTAGTCTTGTCTGTCTAGTCTTGTCTGTCTAGTCTTGTCTGTCTAGTCTTGTCTGTCTAGTCTTGTCTGTCTAGTCTTGTCTGTGTAGTCTTGTCTGTCTAGTCTTGTCTGTCTAGTCTTGTCTGTCTAGTCTTGTCTGTCTAGTCTTGTGTGTCTAGTCTTGTCTGTCTAGTCTTGTCTGTCTAGTCTTGTCTGTCTAGTCTTGTCTGTCTAGTCTTGTCTGTCTAGTCTTGTCTGTCTAGTCTTGTCTGTCTAGTCTTGTCTGTCTAGTCTTGTCTGTCTAGTCTTGTCTGTCTAGTCTTGTCTGTCTAGTCTTGTCTGTCTAGTCTTGTCTGTCTAGTCTTGTCTGTCTAGTCTTGTCTGTCTAGTCTTGTCTGTCTAGTCTTGTCTGTCTAGTCTTGTCTGTCTAGTCTTGTCTGTCTAGTCTTGTCTGTCTAGTCTTGTCTGTCTAGTCTTGTCTGTCTAGTCTTGTCTGTCTAGTCTTGTCTGTCTAGTCTTGTCTGTCTAGTCTTGTCTGTCTAGTCTTGTCTGTCTAGTCTTGTCTGTCTAGTCTTGTCTGTCTAGTCTTGTCTGTCTAGTCTTGTCTGTCTAGTCTTGTCTGTCTAGTCTTGTCTGTCTAGTCTTGTCTGTCTAGTCTTGTCTGTCTAGTCTTGTCTGTCTAGTCTTGTCTGTCTAGTCTTGTCTGTCTAGTCTTGTCTGTCTAGTCTTGTCTGTCTAGTCTTGTCTGTCTAGTCTTGTCTGTCTAGTCTTGTCTGTCTAGTCTTGTCTGTCTAGTCTTGTCTGTCTAGTCTTGTCTGTCTAGTCTTGTCTGTCTAGTCTTGTCTGTCTAGTCTTGTCTGTCTAGTCTTGTCTGTCTAGTCTTGTCTGTCTAGTCTTGTCTGTCTAGTCTTGTCTGTCTAGTCTTGTCTGTCTAGTCTTGTCTGTCTAGTCTTGTCTGTCTAGTCTTGTCTGTCTAGTCTTGTCTGTCTAGTCTTGTCTGTCTAGTCTTGTCTGTCTAGTCTTGTCTGTCTAGTCTTGTCTGTCTAGTCTTGTCTGTCTAGTCTTGTCTGTCTAGTCTTGTCTGTCTAGTCTTGTCTGTCTAGTCTTGTCTGTCTAGTCTTGTCTGTCTAGTCTTGTCTGTCTAGTCTTGTCTGTCTAGTCTTGTCTGTCTAGTCTTGTCTGTCTAGTCTTGTCTGTCTAGTCTTGTCTGTCTAGTCTTGTCTGTCTAGTCTTGTCTGTCTAGTCTTGTCTGTCTAGTCTTGTCTGTCTAGTCTTGTCTGTCTAGTCTTGTCTGTCTAGTCTTGTCTGTCTAGTCTTGTCTGTCTAGTCTTGTCTGTCTAGTCTTGTCTGTCTAGTCTTGTCTGTCTAGTCTTGTCTGTCTAGTCTTGTCTGTCTAGTCTTGTCTGTCTAGTCTTGTCTGTCTAGTCTTGTCTGTCTAGTCTTGTCTGTCTAGTCTTGTCTGTCTAGTCTTGTCTGTCTAGTCTTGTCTGTCTAGTCTTGTCTGTCTAGTCTTGTCTGTCTAGTCTTGTCTGTCTAGTCTTGTCTGTCTAGTCTTGTCTGTCTAGTCTTGTCTGTCTAGTCTTGTCTGTCTAGTCTTGTCTGTCTAGTCTTGTCTGTCTAGTCTTGTCTGTCTAGTCTTGTCTGTCTAGTCTTGTCTGTCTAGTCTTGTCTGTCTAGTCTTGTCTGTCTAGTCTTGTCTGTCTAGTCTTGTCTGTCTAGTCTTGTCTGTCTAGTCTTGTCTGTCTAGTCTTGTCTGTCTAGTCTTGTCTGTCTAGTCTTGTCTGTCTAGTCTTGTCTGTCTAGTCTTGTCTGTCTAGTCTTGTCTGTCTAGTCTTGTCTGTCTAGTCTTGTCTGTCTAGTCTTGTCTGTCTAGTCTTGTCTGTCTAGTCTTGTCTGTCTAGTCTTGTCTGTCTAGTCTTGTCTGTCTAGTCTTGTCTGTCTAGTCTTGTCTGTCTAGTCTTGTCTGTCTAGTCTTGTCTGTCTAGTCTTGTCTGTCTAGTCTTGTCTGTCTAGTCTTGTCTGTCTAGTCTTGTCTGTCTAGTCTTGTCTGTCTAGTCTTGTCTGTCTAGTCTTGTCTGTCTAGTCTTGTCTGTCTAGTCTTGTCTGTCTAGTCTTGTCTGTCTAGTCTTGTCTGTCTAGTCTTGTCTGTCTAGTCTTGTCTGTCTAGTCTTGTCTGTCTAGTCTTGTCTGTCTAGTCTTGTCTGTCTAGTCTTGTCTGTCTAGTCTTGTCTGTCTAGTCTTGTCTGTCTAGTCTTGTCTGTCTAGTCTTGTCTGTCTAGTCTTGTCTGTCTAGTCTTGTCTGTCTAGTCTTGTCTGTCTAGTCTTGTCTGTCTAGTCTTGTCTGTCTAGTCTTGTCTGTCTAGTCTTGTCTGTCTAGTCTTGTCTGTCTAGTCTTGTCTGTCTAGTCTTGTCTGTCTAGTCTTGTCTGTCTAGTCTTGTCTGTCTAGTCTTGTCTGTCTAGTCTTGTCTGTCTAGTCTTGTCTGTCTAGTCTTGTCTGTCTAGTCTTGTCTGTCTAGTCTTGTCTGTCTAGTCTTGTCTGTCTAGTCTTGTCTGTCTAGTCTTGTCTGTCTAGTCTTGTCTGTCTAGTCTTGTCTGTCTAGTCTTGTCTGTCTAGTCTTGTCTGTCTAGTCTTGTCTGTCTAGTCTTGTCTGTCTAGTCTTGTCTGTCTAGTCTTGTCTGTCTAGTCTTGTCTGTCTAGTCTTGTCTGTCTAGTCTTGTCTGTCTAGTCTTGTCTGTCTAGTCTTGTCTGTCTAGTCTTGTCTGTCTAGTCTTGTCTGTCTAGTCTTGTCTGTCTAGTCTTGTCTGTCTAGTCTTGTCTGTCTAGTCTTGTCTGTCTAGTCTTGTCTGTCTAGTCTTGTCTGTCTAGTCTTGTCTGTCTAGTCTTGTCTGTCTAGTCTTGTCTGTCTAGTCTTGTCTGTCTAGTCTTGTCTGTCTAGTCTTGTCTGTCTAGTCTTGTCTGTCTAGTCTTGTCTGTCTAGTCTTGTCTGTCTAGTCTTGTCTGTCTAGTCTTGTCTGTCTAGTCTTGTCTGTCTAGTCTTGTCTGTCTAGTCTTGTCTGTCTAGTCTTGTCTGTCTAGTCTTGTCTGTCTAGTCTTGTCTGTCTAGTCTTGTCTGTCTAGCTCTGTAGTCTGTCTAGTCTTGTCTGTCTAGTCTTGTCTGTCTAGTCTTGTCTGTCTAGTCTTGTCTGTCTAGTCTTGTCTGTCTAGTCTTGTCTGTCTAGTCTTGTCTGTCTAGTCTTGTCTGTCTAGTCTTGTCTGTCTAGTCTTGTCTGTCTAGTCTTGTCTGTCTAGTCTTGTCTGTCTAGTCTTGTCTGTCTAGTCTTGTCTGTCTAGTCTTGTCTGTCTAGTCTTGTCTGTCTAGTCTTGTCTGTCTAGTCTTGTCTGTCTAGTCTTGTCTGTCTAGTCTTGTCTGTCTAGTCTTGTCTGTCTAGTCTTGTCTGTCTAGTCTTGTCTGTCTAGTCTTGTCTGTCTAGTCTTGTCTGTCTAGTCTTGTCTGTCTAGTCTTGTCTGTCTAGTCTTGTCTGTCTAGTCTTGTCTGTCTAGTCTTGTCTGTCTAGTCTTGTCTGTCTAGTCTTGTCTGTCTAGTCTTGTCTGTCTAGTCTTGTCTGTCTAGTCTTGTCTGTCTAGTCTTGTCTGTCTAGTCTTGTCTGTCTAGTCTTGTCTGTCTAGTCTTGTCTGTCTAGTCTTGTCTGTCTAGTCTTGTCTGTCTAGTCTTGTCTGTCTAGTCTTGTCTGTCTAGTCTTGTCTGTCTAGTCTTGTCTGTCTAGTCTTGTCTGTCTAGTCTTGTCTGTCTAGTCTTGTCTGTCTAGTCTTGTCTGTCTAGTCTTGTCTGTCTAGTCTTGTCTGTCTAGTCTTGTCTGTCTAGTCTTGTCTGTCTAGTCTTGTCTGTCTAGTCTTGTCTGTCTAGTCTTGTCTGTCTAGTCTTGTCTGTCTAGTCTTGTCTGTCTAGTCTTGTCTGTCTAGTCTTGTCTGTCTAGTCTTGTCTGTCTAGTCTTGTCTGTCTAGTCTTGTCTGTCTAGTCTTGTCTGTCTAGTCTTGTCTGTCTAGTCTTGTCTGTCTAGTCTTGTCTGTCTAGTCTTGTCTGTCTAGTCTTGTCTGTCTAGTCTTGTCTGTCTAGTCTTGTCTGTCTAGTCTTGTCTGTCTAGTCTTGTCTGTCTAGTCTTGTCTGTCTAGTCTTGTCTGTCTAGTCTTGTCTGTCTAGTCTTGTCTGTCTAGTCTTGTCTGTCTAGTCTTGTCTGTCTAGTCTTGTCTGTCTAGTCTTGTCTGTCTAGTCTTGTCTGTCTAGTCTTGTCTGTCTAGTCTTGTCTGTCTAGTCTTGTCTGTCTAGTCTTGTCTGTCTAGTCTTGTCTGTCTAGTCTTGTCTGTCTAGTCTTGTCTGTCTAGTCTTGTCTGTCTAGTCTTGTCTGTCTAGTCTTGTCTGTCTAGTCTTGTCTGTCTAGTCTTGTCTGTCTAGTCTTGTCTGTCTAGTCTTGTCTGTCTAGTCTTGTCTGTCTAGTCTTGTCTGTCTAGTCTTGTCTGTCTAGTCTTGTCTGTCTAGTCTTGTCTGTCTAGTCTTGTCTGTCTAGTCTTGTCTGTCTAGTCTTGTCTGTCTAGTCTTGTCTGTCTAGTCTTGTCTGTCTAGTCTTGTCTGTCTAGTCTTGTCTGTCTAGTCTTGTCTGTCTAGTCTTGTCTGTCTAGTCTTGTCTGTCTAGTCTTGTCTGTCTAGTCTTGTCTGTCTAGTCTTGTCTGTCTAGTCTTGTCTGTCTAGTCTTGTCTGTCTAGTCTTGTCTGTCTAGTCTTGTCTGTCTAGTCTTGTCTGTCTAGTCTTGTCTGTCTAGTCTTGTCTGTCTAGTCTTGTCTGTCTAGTCTTGTCTGTCTAGTCTTGTCTGTCTAGTCTTGTCTGTCTAGTCTTGTCTGTCTAGTCTTGTCTGTCTAGTCTTGTCTGTCTAGTCTTGTCTGTCTAGTCTTGTCTGTCTAGTCTTGTCTGTCTAGTCTTGTCTGTCTAGTCTTGTCTGTCTAGTCTTGTCTGTCTAGTCTTGTCTGTCTAGTCTTGTCTGTCTAGTCTTGTCTGTCTAGTCTTGTCTGTCTAGTCTTGTCTGTCTAGTCTTGTCTGTCTAGTCTTGTCTGTCTAGTCTTGTCTGTCTAGTCTTGTCTGTCTAGTCTTGTCTGTCTAGTCTTGTCTGTCTAGTCTTGTCTGTCTAGTCTTGTCTGTCTAGTCTTGTCTGTCTAGTCTTGTCTGTCTAGTCTTGTCTGTCTAGTCTTGTCTGTCTAGTCTTGTCTGTCTAGTCTTGTCTGTCTAGTCTTGTCTGTCTAGTCTTGTCTGTCTAGTCTTGTCTGTCTAGTCTTGTCTGTCTAGTCTTGTCTGTCTAGTCTTGTCTGTCTAGTCTTGTCTGTCTAGTCTTGTCTGTCTAGTCTTGTCTGTCTAGTCTTGTCTGTCTAGTCTTGTCTGTCTAGTCTTGTCTGTCTAGTCTTGTCTGTCTAGTCTTGTCTGTCTAGTCTTGTCTGTCTAGTCTTGTCTGTCTAGTCTTGTCTGTCTAGTCTTGTCTGTCTAGTCTTGTCTGTCTAGTCTTGTCTGTCTAGTCTTGTCTGTCTAGTCTTGTCTGTCTAGTCTTGTCTGTCTAGTCTTGTCTGTCTAGTCTTGTCTGTCTAGTCTTGTCTGTCTAGTCTTGTCTGTCTAGTCTTGTCTGTCTAGTCTTGTCTGTCTAGTCTTGTCTGTCTAGTCTTGTCTGTCTAGTCTTGTCTGTCTAGTCTTGTCTGTCTAGTCTTGTCTGTCTAGTCTTGTCTGTCTAGTCTTGTCTGTCTAGTCTTGTCTGTCTAGTCTTGTCTGTCTAGTCTTGTCTGTCTAGTCTTGTCTGTCTAGTCTTGTCTGTCTAGTCTTGTCTGTCTAGTCTTGTCTGTCTAGTCTTGTCTGTCTAGTCTTGTCTGTCTAGTCTTGTCTGTCTAGTCTTGTCTGTCTAGTCTTGTCTGTCTAGTCTTGTCTGTCTAGTCTTGTCTGTCTAGTCTTGTCTGTCTAGTCTTGTCTGTCTAGTCTTGTCTGTCTAGTCTTGTCTGTCTAGTCTTGTCTGTCTAGTCTTGTCTGTCTAGTCTTGTCTGTCTAGTCTTGTCTGTCTAGTCTTGTCTGTCTAGTCTTGTCTGTCTAGTCTTGTCTGTCTAGTCTTGTCTGTCTAGTCTTGTCTGTCTAGTCTTGTCTGTCTAGTCTTGTCTGTCTAGTCTTGTCTGTCTAGTCTTGTCTGTCTAGTCTTGTCTGTCTAGTCTTGTCTGTCTAGTCTTGTCTGTCTAGTCTTGTCTGTCTAGTCTTGTCTGTCTAGTCTTGTCTGTCTAGTCTTGTCTGTCTAGTCTTGTCTGTCTAGTCTTGTCTGTCTAGTCTTGTCTGTCTAGTCTTGTCTGTCTAGTCTTGTCTGTCTAGTCTTGTCTGTCTAGTCTTGTCTGTCTAGTCTTGTCTGTCTAGTCTTGTCTGTCTAGTCTTGTCTGTCTAGTCTTGTCTGTCTAGTCTTGTCTGTCTAGTCTTGTCTGTCTAGTCTTGTCTGTCTAGTCTTGTCTGTCTAGTCTTGTCTGTCTAGTCTTGTCTGTCTAGTCTTGTCTGTCTAGTCTTGTCTGTCTAGTCTTGTCTGTCTAGTCTTGTCTGTCTAGTCTTGTCTGTCTAGTCTTGTCTGTCTAGTCTTGTCTGTCTAGTCTTGTCTGTCTAGTCTTGTCTGTCTAGTCTTGTCTGTCTAGTCTTGTCTGTCTAGTCTTGTCTGTCTAGTCTTGTCTGTCTAGTCTTGTCTGTCTAGTCTTGTCTGTCTAGTCTTGTCTGTCTAGTCTTGTCTGTCTAGTCTTGTCTGTCTAGTCTTGTCTGTCTAGTCTTGTCTGTCTAGTCTTGTCTGTCTAGTCTTGTCTGTCTAGTCTTGTCTGTCTAGTCTTGTCTGTCTAGTCTTGTCTGTCTAGTCTTGTCTGTCTAGTCTTGTCTGTCTAGTCTTGTCTGTCTAGTCTTGTCTGTCTAGTCTTGTCTGTCTAGTCTTGTCTGTCTAGTCTTGTCTGTCTAGTCTTGTCTGTCTAGTCTTGTCTGTCTAGTCTTGTCTGTCTAGTCTTGTCTGTCTAGTCTTGTCTGTCTAGTCTTGTCTGTCTAGTCTTGTCTGTCTAGTCTTGTCTGTCTAGTCTTGTCTGTCTAGTCTTGTCTGTCTAGTCTTGTCTGTCTAGTCTTGTCTGTCTAGTCTTGTCTGTCTAGTCTTGTCTGTCTAGTCTTGTCTGTCTAGTCTTGTCTGTCTAGTCTTGTCTGTCTAGTCTTGTCTGTCTAGTCTTGTCTGTCTAGTCTTGTCTGTCTAGTCTTGTCTGTCTAGTCTTGTCTGTCTAGTCTTGTCTGTCTAGTCTTGTCTGTCTAGTCTTGTCTGTCTAGTCTTGTCTGTCTAGTCTTGTCTGTCTAGTCTTGTCTGTCTAGTCTTGTCTGTCTAGTCTTGTCTGTCTAGTCTTGTCTGTCTAGTCTTGTCTGTCTAGTCTTGTCTGTCTAGTCTTGTCTGTCTAGTCTTGTCTGTCTAGTCTTGTCTGTCTAGTCTTGTCTGTCTAGTCTTGTCTGTCTAGTCTTGTCTGTCTAGTCTTGTCTGTCTAGTCTTGTCTGTCTAGTCTTGTCTGTCTAGTCTTGTCTGTCTAGTCTTGTCTGTCTAGTCTTGTCTGTCTAGTCTTGTCTGTCTAGTCTTGTCTGTCTAGTCTTGTCTGTCTAGTCTTGTCTGTCTAGTCTTGTCTGTCTAGTCTTGTCTGTCTAGTCTTGTCTGTCTAGTCTTGTCTGTCTAGTCTTGTCTGTCTAGTCTTGTCTGTCTAGTCTTGTCTGTCTAGTCTTGTCTGTCTAGTCTTGTCTGTCTAGTCTTGTCTGTCTAGTCTTGTCTGTCTAGTCTTGTCTGTCTAGTCTTGTCTGTCTAGTCTTGTCTGTCTAGTCTTGTCTGTCTAGTCTTGTCTGTCTAGTCTTGTCTGTCTAGTCTTGTCTGTCTAGTCTTGTCTGTCTAGTCTTGTCTGTCTAGTCTTGTCTGTCTAGTCTTGTCTGTCTAGTCTTGTCTGTCTAGTCTTGTCTGTCTAGTCTTGTCTGTCTAGTCTTGTCTGTCTAGTCTTGTCTGTCTAGTCTTGTCTGTCTAGTCTTGTCTGTCTAGTCTTGTCTGTCTAGTCTTGTCTGTCTAGTCTTGTCTGTCTAGTCTTGTCTGTCTAGTCTTGTCTGTCTAGTCTTGTCTGTCTAGTCTTGTCTGTCTAGTCTTGTCTGTCTAGTCTTGTCTGTCTAGTCTTGTCTGTCTAGTCTTGTCTGTCTAGTCTTGTCTGTCTAGTCTTGTCTGTCTAGTCTTGTCTGTCTAGTCTTGTCTGTCTAGTCTTGTCTGTCTAGTCTTGTCTGTCTAGTCTTGTCTGTCTAGTCTTGTCTGTCTAGTCTTGTCTGTCTAGTCTTGTCTGTCTAGTCTTGTCTGTCTAGTCTTGTCTGTCTAGTCTTGTCTGTCTAGTCTTGTCTGTCTAGTCTTGTCTGATTATGCTAGTGTTGCAGACGAACTCAAATAGGAGTGCGGCTGCAATGGAGCTGGTATGGAAGACGGTGCATGATGAGAGAGTGGATGTGGCCATTGTCTCCGAACCAAATCTTCGGACTATTGGTAACGGAGGCTGGCACGTGGACCAGTGTAAGAATGTTGCTGTGAGGATTTTCCAATCGGAAAATCCTATGGTTAAGTGTGGATGTGGAAATGGATATGTGTGGATTGAATGGGAAAACTGGGTCCTGTATGGGTGCTACATCTCGCCTAACATAACGTTAGGGCAGTTTGTAGCTTTTATGAATGAGCTAAGGGCCAGTATGAAAAGCTGGTCCAAAGAGATTGTTGTCGGGGGGGATTTCAACGCTAAGTTCGCTTGGTGGGGATCCCCTAGAGAGGATGAGAGAGGGAGAATGATGGAAGAGTGGCTGGCAGAGGAGGACCTGGTGGTTCACAACAGTGGGAATGTGCCAACCTTCGTGCGGGGTGAAAGTATGTCTTTCATATACATCACTTTTAGCACCTCACGGATTGCAGGCAGAGTGAAAGAGTGGCGTGTCAGAGAGGGAGAGAATCTGAGTGATCACCAGGATATTCTCTTCGACGTACGAAAGGATGTTTCTGAGGGACCGGTTGCTTGTAGAACGAATGGATGGAGAGTGGACAAGAGTCTACTAGAAAGATTGGGAGACGTCATGAAAGAGCTGTCTGAAAGGACAGGCCCCGAAAATGGATTGCGGAGCTCCTGCGAAGCAGTTCTTCACGGGGCCTGTGATGTGGTGTTTCGGAGAAAATGGAGGGGCGTCAGAGGCAGGAAGCCAGTTTACTGGTGGAATGAGCAGGTAGCTGAAAAGCGTAAAACCTGTTTGCGTGAAAGGAGATGCATGGTGAAGAGCAATAGGCGAGCAAATGAGGAAGTGCGTGAGGAGTGCAGAAGGAGGTATAACTTGGCGCGCAGGGAACTTCGCAGAGCCATCGCGAACTCCAAGCAAGAAGCTTGGAGAGTGCTCTGCGAAGAGGTGAATAATAACATCTGGGGTGACGGCTATAAGATCGTCACCAGAAAAATTGCGCACAGGGTTAATACTCTCCGGGGGGATAGCCTAATGACGGAAGTCAAGAAGCTGTTCCCAGTACATGAGGGAATGAACTGGCTGGAACCCGTGGGATGGAGATCGGCGCCCCTTTTCACTCCAGCCGAGCTGCAGAGTGCAGTTGGCCGGATGAAGGAGGGAAAAGCGCCGGGTCCTGATGGTGTTCCACCGGAAGCGTGCAAGGTGGTTGGGCATGTGTGTGAGGACATGTGCTTGAGCATGATGAATGAATTGCTGATGAATGGCAGTTTCCCCAAAGAGTGGAAGAGAGCGAGACTGGTGATGATTGAAAAAGAGCGAAAGGAAGGAGAGGAAGCCAATTACAGGCCAATCTGTCTACTGAATGGGATAGCGAAGATGTTTGAGAGTATGATCGGAGCTAGGATAAATGAGGATCTCGAGAGGGCAGGGGGTCTTTCAGAGGAACAGTATGGGTTCAGAGGCGGCCGCACTACGGTGAACGCAATGATGCGTGTGATAGAGAGAGCAAGGTTAGCAAATACGGGTCCATGGCGTACCCGTAGCTACTGCGTGCTTGTAACCCTGGACGTGAAAAATGCCTTCAATTCGGTCCCATGGGGCGGAATCATGGAGGCTTTGGAACTAAAGGGGGTAGCTCCCTACCTTCGAAAGATGGTGGGGAGCTACTTGAATGATAGGGAGATAGTGACTGTGGAAGGTAAAATCTTCAAAATGAGTGCGGGTGTTCCACAGGGTTCGGTTCTTGGGCCGATACTGTGGAACATATTTTATGATGAGGTTTTGAGATTGAGGCTGCCAGACGGGGTTACACTCGTAGGGTACGCTGATGACTTAGCGGTGGTCGCTGTCGCAAGAACGGAAGAAAGTCTGAAAGCGATAATGAATGAGGCAATTGGTAGGATTGATCGGTGGATGGGGGAAAAAGGGCTTGCTCTGGCTCCCCACAAAACCGAGGCGGTCCTGCTAATTGGGAGAAGAAAGCTGCGTGAATTGACCGTGCGAATGGGGACAGTTGACGTACCGGCTCGGGAATCTGTAAGATACCTTGGGGTAGAGCTTCAGCGAAATCTCAGGGTGTCCAATCAGGTCACCCGGGTGGTGAGCAAGGCTACAGCATGTGTGAGAGCCCTTGGACGGCTGATGCCCAACATAGGTGGGCCGTTGGTCTCCAAGAGGAGGGTTATGAATGCGGTTGTGCACTCCATTCTCCTGTATGGGGTGCCGGCATGGATAAATGCGTTCAGGATTGAATGTTATAGAGCGAGACTGATGAGAGTGCAAAGGTGTATGCTGCTGCGTGTGTGCAGCGCATACAGGACTGTTTCTGGCGACGCCGTGGCGGTCGTTGCTGGGGTTATCCCGTTAGACCTTCTAGCGCATGAAAGGGCGAGAGTTTGGGGAGGTAATGACCCTAGAAATGAAAGGGAAAAAACAATGCGTGTATGGCAAGAGCTATGGCAGGGGTCGGAAAAGGGAGCCTGGACCAGGCAACTGATTCCGACTATCGATGAATGGGTCAACCGTGGGCACGGGGAGGTGAATTATCACCTCACCCAGGCGCTTACGGGGCATGGATGCTTTGGGTCTTACCTGGTGCGCATCGGGAAATTGGTTGAGGCGCACTGTAGGTACTGTGGAGCGACTGAGGACACTGCGGAGCATACCATCTTCGAGTGTACGAGATGGGAGAGAATGAGGAGCACCGCAGAATGCAAGGTGGGAGAGAATGTGAACAAGGAGAGTATGGTGAGAATCATGCTCCGCAGTGAGTATGAATGGGGCGTGCTGACTGGAATGATAGGTTATATAATGAGGAGAAAGGAGAAGGATGAAAGGGACGAGCGTAAGGCTGGTCGAGGGGTTGCTACGCGCGAGCCAAACGTGCCATCGCCGGGCCCCCCTTAGTATTTATTGTAAACTCTGATGTGAGGGGGGGCACGGCGATTAACGACGCGCCCGGCACAACGAATGAATGGATGAATGCTTTGGATATGAAAGGGGGAGGAACGTGGTGAAGTTATGCCAAATTTTGGATTCCATCACGTTCTCTCTGGTTTTGACTGGGGGGTCTGAATGGTGGGGTTTTTTTAGTGGGTCGCCCCTTTTGGGGGGCAGCCCCACACTACCACTCGACACGGGTCGGGTGGTGTCTGTTTGCAGATTTTCACCTCCAGCACGTGCAAAAAAAAAAAAGTCTTGTCTGTCTAGTCTTGTCTGTCTAGTCTTGTCTGTCTAGTCTTGTCTGTCTAGTCTTGTCTGTCTAGTCTTGTCTGTCTAGTCTTGTCTGTCTAGTCTTGTCTGTCTAGTCTTGTCTGTCTAGTCTTGTCTGTCTAGTCTTGTCTGTCTAGTCTTGTCTGTCTAGTCTTGTCTGTCTAGTCTTGTCTGTCTAGTCTTGTCTGTCTAGTCTTGTCTGTCTAGTCTTGTCTGTCTAGTCTTGTCTGTCTAGTCTTGTCTGTCTAGTCTTGTCTGTCTAGTCTTGTCTGTCTAGTCTTGTCTGTCTAGTCTTGTCTGTCTAGTCTTGTCTGTCTAGTCTTGTCTGTCTAGTCTTGTCTGTATAGTCTTGTCTGTCTAGTCTTGTCTGTCTAGTCTTGTCTGTCTAGTTTTGTCTGTCTAGTCTTGTCTGTCTAGTCTTGTCTGTCTAGTCTTGTCTGTCTAGTCTTGTCTGTCTAGTCTTGTCTGTCTAGTCTTGTCTGTCTAGTCTTGTCTGTCTAGTCTTGTCTGTCTAGTCTTGTCTGTCTAGTCGTGTCTGTCTAGTCTTGTCTGTCTAGTCTTGTCTGTCTAGTCTTGTCTGTCTTGTCTTGTCTGTCTAGTCTTGTCTGTCTAGTCTTGTCTGTCTAGTCTTGTCTGTCTAGTCTTGTCTGTCTAGTCTTGTCTGTCTAGTCTTGTCTGTCTAGTCTTGTCTGCCTAGTCTTGTCTGTCTAGTCTTGTCTGTCTAGTCTTGTCTGTCTAGTCTTGTCTGTCTATTCTTGTCTGTCTAGTCTTGTCTGTCTAGTCTTGTCTGTCTAGTCTTGTCTGTCTAGTCTTGTATGTCTAGTCTTGTCTGTCTAGTCTTGTCTGTCTAGTCTTGTCTGTCTAGTTGTGTCGGTCTAGTCTTGTCTGTCTAGTCTTGTCTGTCTAGTCTTGTCTGTCTAGTCTTGTCTGTCTAGTCTTGTCTGTCTAGTCTTGTCTGTCTAGTCTTGTCTGTCTAGGCTTGTCTGTCTAGTCTTGTCTGTCTAGTCTTGTCTGTCTAGTCTTGTCTGTCTAGTCTTGTCTGTCCAGTCTTGTCTATCTAGTCTTGTCTGTCTAGTCTTGTCTGTCTAGTCTTGTCTGTCTAGTCTTGTCTGTCTAGTCTTGTCTGTCTAGTCTTGTCTGTCTAGTCTTGTCTGTCTAGTCCTGTCTGTCTAGTCTTGTCTGTCTAGTCTTGTCTGCCTAGTCTTGTCTGTCTAGTCTTGTCTGTCTAGTCTTGTCTGTCTAGTCTTGTCTGTCTATTCTTGTCTGTCTAGTCTTGTCTGTCTAGTCTTGTCTGTCTAGTCTTGTCTGTCTAGTCTTGTATGTCTAGTCTTGTCTGTCTAGTCTTGTCTGTCTAGTCTTGTCTGTCTAGTTGTGTCGGTCTAGTCTTGTCTGTCTAGTCTTGTCTGTCTAGTCTTGTCTGTCTAGTCTTGTCTGTCTAGTCTTGTCTGTCTATTCTTGTCTGTCTAGTCTTGTCTGTCTAGGCTTGTCTGTCTAGTCGTGTCTCTCTAGTCTTGTCTGTCTAGTCTTGTCTGTCTAGTCTTGTCTGTCTAGTCTTGTCTGTCTAGTCTTGTCTGTCTAGTCTTGTCTGTCTAGTCTTGTCTGTCTAGTCTTGTCTGTCTAGTCTTGTCTGTCTAGTCTTGTCTGTCTAGTCTTGTCTGTCTAGTCTTGTCTGTCTAGTCTTGTCTGTCTAGTCTTGTCTGTCTAGTCTTGTCTGTCTAGTCTTGTCTGTCTAGTCTTGTCTGTCTAGTCTTGTCTGTCTAGTCTTGTCTGTCTAGTCTTGTCTGTCTAGTCTTGTCTGTCTAGTCTTGTCTGTCTAGTCTTGTCTGTCTAGTCTTGTCTGTCTAGTCTTGTCTGTCTAGTCTAGTCTAGTCTTTTTTTTATGGGGGGCGTAGCAAGCACTTTCGTTAACTTGAGCAAGTGGTCCCCCTGGAACCCACACATCCTGGGACTGCTCCTCGCATAACATCAGGATGGTGGCGTCTCACATTATAGTGTTTGTGTAAATATATTGCCTTACATCCCCCTTCCACACAGGGTGATTAGGGGTTCAGGAGTTTCTCTTTAAATGTCTTTCTCATCCGTTCGTCTTCTTCCTTTGTTTTTAATATTCATGGTATCCGTTGCCAACCAGGATTCTTGAGACGTTAGCATTTCTTGGACTAGAGTTTTCGTTTGTAGTTTGGTGTGTGTTGTAGCTGTCCATTTGTCTCTCTCTGGGGTCCATCTGTCACATTCGAACATCGTGTGCATGACACTGTCCACAAGGCCGCAGTATTCGCAAAGGTTATCAGGGGCTCTGCCAATGCTATTCAGATAGTCACGGAAGCATCCGTGGCCGGTGAGCGCTTGGGTGAGATAGTAGTTAACCTCTCCGTGCGTTCGTGTCACCCATGGTTCAAGTTGTGGTATTAAAAGCTTGGTCCACTGTCCCTTGTCTGCGGCACTCCAGTTGCTTTGCCACTCGTGGTAGAGCTTTGCACGAACCTGCTTCCTTCTCTCTTTGTTTGTCGTCTTTTCTGCCGCGGGTCCAATAGAGTTCTGCCCTTTCCTCAATCATGTACTCTACTGGAGCTATTCCTGCGACCACAAGAACAGCATCTCTAGACACTGACCTGTAAGCGCCGCACACCCGCAGAGCCATCCTCCTCTGCACCGCGGCAAGCTTATGCAGGTACGTTTTTATATATATTGCACTTGCCCAAACTGGTGCCCCATACAGCATTGTTGAGTGGGCTACAGTACACAACAGTTTCCTCTTGCTGCTGCTTGGACCACCAATATTTGGCAGCAGTGCCACAAGTGTTTTAATAGTCTTTTGGGTTGCTATTGTCACGTGCTCTTTGAAGGATAGCCGTCTGTCAATGTTTACCCCTAGGTACTTTATGGAGTTTTTTGGCACGATAGTGGTGCCCGCCACTATAATGCGTATTGGGCCTATTTTTCTTAATCCTGTGAGCAGCACAGCTTCCGTTTTATGTGGGGCCAGGCTCAGCCGCTTTTTTTTCATCCACTCATTTACTTGAGCTATAGCCGTGTTCGCTCGCCTCATTACATCTTTTTCGGTTGTCCCCGCCACCACCATAGCAAGATCATCAGCGAATCCAATGATTTCCGCACCGTGCGGCAGTTTCAATCTCAGGACTCCATCGTACAGGATGTTCCACAGGGTAGGTCCCATTACTGAGCCCTGTGGGACACCGCTGTGCACCTCGCGTTCCGCAGTCTGTCCATCCGCTTCTATACATACTCTTCGACATTGCAGATAACTGTGCACAAGCCTCAGTAAATAAGGGGGGAAGCCTCTCATTGTTACTTCCTGCATGATATCCTCCCATGCCGCCGAGTTAAACGCATTTTTCACATCTAATGTGATTAAAATACCAATCTTTCTTGTCCTACGTGTCCCCTCTGTAGCTTCCTTTGCCAGTTCCAACGCTCTCATAATGGCATCAACTGTCGACCTACCTTCCCTGAACCCAAACTGCTTTTCTGACAGATTAAAGCCTCTTTTGAGTTCCGCCTTTATCCTCGCTAACAGGAGATGTTCCAGCAGCTTGCCAGCGGTATCGAGGAGGCATAGGGGCCTGTAGGATGAGGGATCTTTCATTGACTTGTCCCCCTTCTTCAATAGTACTAGTTTTGCCCTCTTCCACACGTTTGGAAAGTTTCCGTCGATCATTATGTTATTCATTACTTTTAGTATATGCTGTGGGCATCTGGACACTGCTATTTTTATGGCCTCAGGTGGTAGTCCATCAGGTCCAGGGGCTCTGTCATTACGCAGTCGGTTACCGGCTCTGGTGAGTTCTTCTGCCACGAATTCTTCAAACTCAGTTACTGGTGGTTGTTGCCATTTCATTTTCTCGTGCTTGGGCAATAGTATGTCCACCACCTCCAGTGCCTTCTCCATTGAGATGTGTTGATTTGGGAATCTTTGCTTGAGGTGCCGAGTGGCAATAGCGTAAGCATCCCCCCAGACATTATCATTTAGCTTCTGGCAGAGCTCACTCCAGTGTGCTTTCTTCGCGTCATTTATTTTGCTTCTTAGTTCTTTTTTTTCGTTTGTATGTGCCATTTTTAGGGTGGCTTCAATGTCTTTGTTTACATGTTTCTTACACATCCTCTGGTAGATGCGTCTTAAAGAAAGGCAGGACGTCCGCAGCCTCGCGATTTCGTCATTCCACCAGTAGTGTCGTTTTTGTCTGCTAATTATTTTCTTGGTAGGTAGGATTTCGTTACATGTCTGGGTGAGCGCAGCAACCATGTCCTCAGCCGTTTTGGGATTTTTGTTGTTAAACATTTTCTCCAGGGCATTTCCGAAGGTTTCCTGATTTATTCTCCTCGTAGACCAACGCGTGTTGCATTTGATGTAACGGGGGGGATTAGCTGGGGTTTGTCCTAATCGATAAAACAAGTAATTGTGGTCACTCAGTGACTCCCTCTCTAGGACTTGCCACTCTTTCATCATTCCCGCGACTTTTTCAGAGGCAAACGTTACGTCCAGTATAGAACAGGCCTTTCCACGTTCAAAGGTTGGTTTATTACCCACATTGCATACCCGCAGGTCGAGTTCGGCTAACCAGTCCATAACCATATTGCCACGGTTGTCCATTTTTGGGCATCCCCAATATGGGGATTTCGCGTTAAAATCCCCTCCGACTAGGACTTCCTTTTTTTGTGACCTTATATGACAGCTAAGGTCAACCAGTGTTTTGTCCAGTTTCTCAATGTTTTCGTTAGGAGACAAGTAACAGCTGTAGATGACAATCTGTTGCATCTCGATCCATACAAAGCCCACACCATAGCCACTGTCTAGAACTATGGGGTTCTGGCTTAGGACTTTGATAGCGGTGTCTTTGTTCTTGTCAGCAAACCAGTCTACGTCGATTAGTCTTTTGTTTGGTTCACTCACCAGTACGATGTCTATTTGGAGATCTGCAGTTGTCACATTTAAGAGGTCATGCGCAGCACGGCACCTCATCGCATTTAGCTGTATTATTCTAAGCTCTTTCTCGATTGTTGATTGCGCCTCGCCTCCGTCAGCGCCTTCCGGAATGCTGGACACGCTCCAGTATCTGCCCTATGTCCATGCTGTTGACAGATAGGGCAGTAGGGTTCCTGGTTGCAGTCTTTCGCTACATGTCCTTCTTGTCCACATCTCAGACACAGTTTTTGCCTATCTACCCCTTTGCACTCTTTTACTGAATGTCCCATTTCCCAACACCGAGGGCATTTTTTAAGGTCAATTCTTTCCCGGACTCGGCATTGCACCAATCCTATTCTTATTCTTCCTTTTGCGGTCAGTATAGAAGCTTGTTCTTTCGGGAGCGTAACAGTGGCTACTTGGTTTCCTCCGTATGCAGGTCTTAGGTTCGTCACTTTGATGAACGCTGTCTTGTCGTTAAGCTGTTCTTTCACAGCTTCCATCACCTCTACCGCTGTGGTTACCGCATCTAGGTCTCTAATATGTAGGACAACATCTGAGGACTTAACCCTTACTTCAGCCGTTGGCAGTTTTTTCCTAAGTTCTTCTCTCAGGGCGTTTGCCTTTCCTGCGTTAACCTCAAGCAGAAGTTCTCCTGTTTTGGACATCCTGGCTTGTGTGATTTTTGTCCCGGTCTCTTCGAGGTTCACATTGCTTCTCACCCTCTTGAGTAGATCAGCATATGCACAATCTTCGGCCTTTACAAATAGGACTTCTGTATTTCTATCCCTCCCTACTTTAGCATACGGCATTTCCCCGGTCTTTTGGACACCTTTCCTGCTGACTTCTGTCCATGCTTTTTCAATTGGTTTGTTTACCAGTGGTTCTGTTACTCTGGTTGCTGTAGGGGGATAGTCTCTTGTAGAATATACTCTAACCCTGATGTCTGTGTCGGCGAGGACAAATTCCATCGCCTTTTTTGCCATTTTCCAGTCCGCGGTGGTTGGTTTTAGTATTGATATTTGCTCCCTGCCATTTCTCTGCATAAGTGTTTTGAGCTTTTCGGTGGATTCAAAAAAAGTTCTTGTGTCAGGAGATTCCGAAGCCAGCTTTCTAGTTACCATTTGGTAGATATAGCGTTCATTAGTTTTTATTTCGCCGTCAGCGTCTGGTGCACCTATGGTATGTTTCAAGTACACCACTCCACCTGTTGTTGGGCTTTGTTTGGCCATCTCCCCAGGGCAGGCGTACGCCTCAGCAAGGGTTTTAGGTACTCCTTTGTCTGGGAATAGGTCCTCTGTGGTGCCCCATGCCAGGTCCCAGTCTGTAGTAGATGTCATTATATTACCATGCCCTTCCCTCACTATACGGAAAGTTTCCAGTGGCCAGTCTTTCTTGGCTACCTCTTGGAAGTCCTCATAGGTGGACCCTCTTCTTATTTCCTCACGAAGGATTTCAATGTAATTATTTTTCTCCTCGTCCTCTGTTGTAGTTTGCGTACTTTCGTCACATGCGTGTGTTTTTTTTTCTGGGTCACTTGGTTCAGTTTGAGTGCTGAACTCCTCCATACACGTCATCCTTGCTTGAACCTCGACGTCGAAGGTTATCTTCTCGACCGGCTCGTATCGGTGCTGCTCCAGCCAGGCAGCTACCGAGTCACGCGAGAAGACGTTAGCCGTCCTCTTTACTCTCGCTGCTACCTCCTTTACTTCTCTCTTAGTACTTGGACTAGCCGCAATGGCTTTTTCTAAGTCCTCTACCTGTTTTGTCAGAGCCCCAATCGTCTCCACAATCGTGAAGGCAATCGGGCACTCAGTTTTCTTATAAGGCTTAATGTCATCTGTTGATAGCCTATCTGCCACTTTCCGTTTTTTTCCATCCTTGTCTAGTCTTGTCTGTCTAGTCTTGTCTGTCTAGTCTTGTCTGTCTAGTCTTGTCTGTCTAGTCTTGTCTGTCTAGTCTTGTCTGTCTAGTCTTGTCTGTCTAGTCTTGTCTGTCTAGTCTTGTCTGTCTAGTCTTGTCTGTCTAGTCTTGTCTGTCTAGTCTTGTCTGTCTAGTCTTGTCCGTCTAGTCTTGTCTGTCTAGTCTTGTCTGTCTAGTCTTGTCTGTCTAGTCTTGTCTGTCTAGTCTTGTCTGTCTAGTCTTGTCTGTGTAGTCTTGTCTGTCTAGTCTTGTCTGTCTAGTCCTGTCTGTCTAGTCGTGTCTGTCTAGTCTTGTCTGTCTAGTCTTGTCTGTCTAGTCTTGTCTGTCTAGTCTTGTCAGTCTAGTCTTGTCTGTCTAGTCTTGTCTGTCTAGTCCTGTCTGTCTAGTCTTGTCTGTCTAGTCTTGTCTGTCTAGTCTTGTCTGTCTAGTCTTGTCTGTCTAGTCTTGTCAGTCTAGTCTTGTCTGTCTAGTCTTGTCTGTCTAGTCTTGTCTGTCTAGTCTTGTCTGTCTAGTCTTGTCTGTCTAGTCTTGTCTGCCTAGTCTTGTCTGTCTAGTCTTGTCTGTCTAGTCTTGTCTGTCTAGTCTTGTCTGTCTAGTCTTGTCTGTCTAGTCTTGTCTGTCTAGTCTTGTCTGTCTAGTCTTGTCTGTCTAGTCTTGTCTGTCTAGTCTTGTCTGTCTAGTCTTGTCTGTCTAGTCTTGTCTGTCTAGTCTTGTCTGTCTAGTCTTGTCTGTCTAGTCTTGTCTGTCTAGTCTTGTCTGTCTAGTCTTGTCTGTCTAGTCTTGTCTGTCTAGTCTTGTCTGTCTAGTCTTGTCTGTCTAGTCTTGTCTGTCTAGTCTTGTCTGTCTAGTCTTGTCTGTCTAGTCTTGTCTGTCTAGTCTTGTCTGTCTAGTCTTGTCTGTCTAGTCTTGTCTGTCTAGTCTTGTCTGTCTAGTCTTGTCTGTCTAGTCTTGTCTGTCTAGTCTTGTCTGTCTAGTCTTGTCTGTCTAGTCTTGTCTGTCTAGTCTTGTCTGTCTAGTCTTGTCTGTCTAGTCTTGTCTGTCTAGTCTTGTCTGTCTAGTCTTGTCTGTCTAGTCTTGTCTGTCTAGTCTTGTCTGTCTAGTCTTGTCTGTCTAGTCTTGTCTGTCTAGTCTTGTCTGTCTAGTCTTGTCTGTCTAGTCTTGTCTGTCTAGTCTTGTCTGTCTAGTCTTGTCTGTCTAGTCTTGTCTGTCTAGTCTTGTCTGTCTAGTCTTGTCTGTCTAGTCTTGTCTGTCTAGTCTTGTCTGTCTAGTCTTGTCTGTCTAGTCTTGTCTGTCTAGTCTTGTCTGTCTAGTCTTGTCTGTCTAGTCTTGTCTGTCTAGTCTTGTCTGTCTAGTCTTGTCTGTCTAGTCTTGTCTGTCTAGTCTTGTCTGTCTAGTCTTGTCTGTCTAGTCTTGTCTGTCTAGTCTTGTCTGTCTAGTCTTGTCTGTCTAGTCTTGTCTGTCTAGTCTTGTCTGTCTAGTCTTGTCTGTCTAGTCTTGTCTGTCTAGTCTTGTCTGTCTAGTCTTGTCTGTCTAGTCTTGTCTGTCTAGTCTTGTCTGTCTAGTCTTGTCTGTCTAGTCTTGTCTGTCTAGTCTTGTCTGTCTAGTCTTGTCTGTCTAGTCTTGTCTGTCTAGTCTTGTCTGTCTAGTCTTGTCTGTCTAGTCTTGTCTGTCTAGTCTTGTCTGTCTAGTCTTGTCTGTCTAGTCTTGTCTGTCTAGTCTTGTCTGTCTAGTCTTGTCTGTCTAGTCTTGTCTGTCTAGTCTTGTCTGTCTAGTCTTGTCTGTCTAGTCTTGTCTGTCTAGTCTTGTCTGTCTAGTCTTGTCTGTCTAGTCTTGTCTGTCTAGTCTTGTCTGTCTAGTCTTGTCTGTCTAGTCTTGTCTGTCTAGTCTTGTCTGTCTAGTCTTGTCTGTCTAGTCTTGTCTGTCTAGTCTTGTCTGTCTAGTCTTGTCTGTCTAGTCTTGTCTGTCTAGTCTTGTCTGTCTAGTCTTGTCTGTCTAGTCTTGTCTGTCTAGTCTTGTCTGTCTAGTCTTGTCTGTCTAGTCTTGTCTGTCTAGTCTTGTCTGTCTAGTCTTGTCTGTCTAGTCTTGTCTGTCTAGTCTTGTCTGTCTAGTCTTGTCTGTCTAGTCTTGTCTGTCTAGTCTTGTCTGTCTAGTCTTGTCTGTCTAGTCTTGTCTGTCTAGTCTTGTCTGTCTAGTCTTGTCTGTCTAGTCTTGTCTGTCTAGTCTTGTCTGTCTAGTCTTGTCTGTCTAGTCTTGTCTGTCTAGTCTTGTCTGTCTAGTCTTGTCTGTCTAGTCTTGTCTGTCTAGTCTTGTCTGTCTAGTCTTGTCTGTCTAGTCTTGTCTGTCTAGTCTTGTCTGTCTAGTCTTGTCTGTCTAGTCTTGTCTGTCTAGTCTTGTCTGTCTAGTCTTGTCTGTCTAGTCTTGTCTGTCTAGTCTTGTCTGTCTAGTCTTGTCTGTCTAGTCTTGTCTGTCTAGTCTTGTCTGTCTAGTCTTGTCTGTCTAGTCTTGTCTGTCTAGTCTTGTCTGTCTAGTCTTGTCTGTCTAGTCTTGTCTGTCTAGTCTTGTCTGTCTAGTCTTGTCTGTCTAGTCTTGTCTGTCTAGTCTTGTCTGTCTAGTCTTGTCTGTCTAGTCTTGTCTGTCTAGTCTTGTCTGTCTAGTCTTGTCTGTCTAGTCTTGTCTGTCTAGTCTTGTCTGTCTAGTCTTGTCTGTCTAGTCTTGTCTGTCTAGTCTTGTCTGTCTAGTCTTGTCTGTCTAGTCTTGTCTGTCTAGTCTTGTCTGTCTAGTCTTGTCTGTCTAGTCTTGTCTGTCTAGTCTTGTCTGTCTAGTCTTGTCTGTCTAGTCTTGTCTGTCTAGTCTTGTCTGTCTAGTCTTGTCTGTCTAGTCTTGTCTGTCTAGTCTTGTCTGTCTAGTCTTGTCTGTCTAGTCTTGTCTGTCTAGTCTTGTCTGTCTAGTCTTGTCTGTCTAGTCTTGTCTGTCTAGTCTTGTCTGTCTAGTCTTGTCTGTCTAGTCTTGTCTGTCTAGTCTTGTCTGTCTAGTCTTGTCTGTCTAGTCTTGTCTGTCTAGTCTTGTCTGTCTAGTCTTGTCTGTCTAGTCTTGTCTGTCTAGTCTTGTCTGTCTAGTCTTGTCTGTCTAGTCTTGTCTGTCTAGTCTTGTCTGTCTAGTCTTGTCTGTCTAGTCTTGTCTGTCTAGTCTTGTCTGTCTAGTCTTGTCTGTCTAGTCTTGTCTGTCTAGTCTTGTCTGTCTAGTCTTGTCTGTCTAGTCTTGTCTGTCTAGTCTTGTCTGTCTAGTCTTGTCTGTCTAGTCTTGTCTGTCTAGTCTTGTCTGTCTAGTCTTGTCTGTCTAGTCTTGTCTGTCTAGTCTTGTCTGTCTAGTCTTGTCTGTCTAGTCTTGTCTGTCTAGTCTTGTCTGTCTAGTCTTGTCTGTCTAGTCTTGTCTGTCTAGTCTTGTCTGTCTAGTCTTGTCTGTCTAGTCTTGTCTGTCTAGTCTTGTCTGTCTAGTCTTGTCTGTCTAGTCTTGTCTGTCTAGTCTTGTCTGTCTAGTCTTGTCTGTCTAGTCTTGTCTGTCTAGTCTTGTCTGTCTAGTCTTGTCTGTCTAGTCTTGTCTGTCTAGTCTTGTCTGTCTAGTCTTGTCTGTCTAGTCTTGTCTGTCTAGTCTTGTCTGTCTAGTCTTGTCTGTCTAGTCTTGTCTGTCTAGTCTTGTCTGTCTAGTCTTGTCTGTCTAGTCTTGTCTGTCTAGTCTTGTCTGTCTAGTCTTGTCTGTCTAGTCTTGTCTGTCTAGTCTTGTCTGTCTAGTCTTGTCTGTCTAGTCTTGTCTGTCTAGTCTTGTCTGTCTAGTCTTGTCTGTCTAGTCTTGTCTGTCTAGTCTTGTCTGTCTAGTCTTGTCTGTCTAGTCTTGTCTGTCTAGTCTTGTCTGTCTAGTCTTGTCTGTCTAGTCTTGTCTGTCTAGTCTTGTCTGTCTAGTCTTGTCTGTCTAGTCTTGTCTGTCTAGTCTTGTCTGTCTAGTCTTGTCTGTCTAGTCTTGTCTGTCTAGTCTTGTCTGTCTAGTCTTGTCTGTCTAGTCTTGTCTGTCTAGTCTTGTCTGTCTAGTCTTGTCTGTCTAGTCTTGTCTGTCTAGTCTTGTCTGTCTAGTCTTGTCTGTCTAGTCTTGTCTGTCTAGTCTTGTCTGTCTAGTCTTGTCTGTCTAGTCTTGTCTGTCTAGTCTTGTCTGTCTAGTCTTGTCTGTCTAGTCTTGTCTGTCTAGTCTTGTCTGTCTAGTCTTGTCTGTCTAGTCTTGTCTGTCTAGTCTTGTCTGTCTAGTCTTGTCTGTCTAGTCTTGTCTGTCTAGTCTTGTCTGTCTAGTCTTGTCTGTCTAGTCTTGTCTGTCTAGTCTTGTCTGTCTAGTCTTGTCTGTCTAGTCTTGTCTGTCTAGTCTTGTCTGTCTAGTCTTGTCTGTCTAGTCTTGTCTGTCTAGTCTTGTCTGTCTAGTCTTGTCTGTCTAGTCTTGTCTGTCTAGTCTTGTCTGTCTAGTCTTGTCTGTCTAGTCTTGTCTGTCTAGTCTTGTCTGTCTAGTCTTGTCTGTCTAGTCTTGTCTGTCTAGTCTTGTCTGTCTAGTCTTGTCTGTCTAGTCTTGTCTGTCTAGTCTTGTCTGTCTAGTCTTGTCTGTCTAGTCTTGTCTGTCTAGTCTTGTCTGTCTAGTCTTGTCTGTCTAGTCTTGTCTGTCTAGTCTTGTCTGTCTAGTCTTGTCTGTCTAGTCTTGTCTGTCTTGTCTTGTCTGTCTAGTCTTGTCTGTCTAGTCTTGTCTGTCTAGTCTTGTCTGTCTAGTCTTGTCTGTCTAGTCTTGTCTGTCTAGTCTTGTCTGTCTAGTCTTGTCTGTCTAGTCTTGTCTGTCTAGTCTTGTCTGTCTTGTAAGGGATGTCAGGACGGAGGTGGGGCTCAGAAGTGTCCTTGTTAGGGGCATGGATGAGGCTACCACCACCGATGAGGTGAAAGGAGCCATTCAGAAGGCAGCTGAATGTAAGGAGTGTGTGGTAAAGTCTCTCCGCACAGTGCGCGGAGGGGCCAGTATGGCAGTTGTCACTCTTCCAGTAAGAGCGGCACAAACCATACTGGAGAAAGGAAGAATAAAAGTTGGATGGATCATGTGCCGAGTGACCGAAGACAATAAGCCGATCAGGTGCTACAGATGCCTTGGCTTCGGGCACCTGGCGGCAGCATGCAAGGGAATTGAGAGAAAGAATGCGTGTTTGCGATGCGATGAAAGTGGGCACAAAGCACACGAGTGCACGGCCAAAGAGGCTAAGTGCTTCGTGTGCGGAGTGAGTGGGCACAGGGCGGACTCCATGAACTGTCCTGCGTACAGGAAACTGTGCAGGGAAAGTATGAAAGGGACGTCCCAAAGAAACAGATTATGCTAGTATTGCAGACGAACTCAAATAGGAGTGCGGCTGCAATGGAGCTGGTATGGAAGACGGTGCATGATGAGAGAGTGGATGTGGCCATTGTCTCCGAACCAAATCTTCGGACTATTGGTAACGGAGGCTGGCACGTGGACCAGTGTAAGAATGTTGCTGTGAGGATTTTCCAATCGGAAAATCCTATGGTTAAGTGTGGATGTGGAAATGGATATGTGTGGATTGAATGGGAAAACTGGGTCCTGTATGGGTGCTACATCTCGCCTAACATAACGTTAGAGCAGTTTGTAGCTTTTATGGATGAGCTAAGGGCCAGTATGAAAAGCTGGTCCAAAGAGATTGTTGTCGGGGGGGATTTCAACGCTAAGTCCGCTTGGTGGGGATCCCCTAGAGAGGATGAGAGAGGGAGAATGATGGAAGAGTGGCTGGCAGAGGAGGACCTGGTGGTTCACAACAGTGGGAATGTGCCAACCTTCGTGCGGGGTGAAAGTATGTCTTTCATAGACATCACTTTTAGCACCTCACGGATTGCAGGCAGAGTGAAAGAGTGGCGTGTCAGAGAGGGAGAGAATCTGAGTGATCACCAGGATATTCTAGTAGGGAAAGATGATATGTTCTAAATCCACCTCCACCTCTGACATGCGCATGCGCGATGACCTTTGACCCCTAACCCAACCTTGACCTTGACCCCTAACCTAACCTTGACCTTGACCCCTAACCTAACCTTGACCTTGACACTTCCGGTTTCAACTTCCGGTTTCCGGTTTCAACTTCCGGTTTCGACTTCCTGTTTCCGGTCTCGACTTCCGGTTTCGACTTCCGGTTTCGACTTCCGGCCACCATTTTCGGAACTTCCAAATGCGCGGGAAAATTAAAAAAATAGACGCGTGGTGGGGAAATTCAAAATTAGATCCTGTTGAGACAAATGAGGTGTGAAAAGTTTGTTGCATACATCAACGGGACTAAACACATGAGACTAGACAGACGAAGCTAAATACATGAAACTAGATACATGGAACTAGATAGAGGAGGCTAGATACATGAGACTAGACACACGGAGCTAGATACATGAGACTAGATACACGGGGCTTATGTAAAATTTCTTAAACTTGTCTGTGATTTAGATCGTATTAATTATTTAATATAAATAAAAAAGTATTTCAGCAATTAGGTTTAATTTTGAGTGAGAAATGGAATATATTGTTTCTTTTTCAGTTTACGTAATCAGTTTAGTATTTGAAGCTTTTAAATGTATGAGAATGAAATAATATCTAATAATTTTTATTACAACTTCCACGATAGAAAATGTTTATGTAACCACACGTCTAGATAGGAGCAAACGTCTAGCACTGATAACAATCCTGTCTCAACCTGTTTCAACCTGTCTCGACCTGTCTGTAAACATATGTGAAACAAATAAATTATTCCGTGTTTAATTTTATAAACGTAATAAGATTTTAATTTAAATAAAGTTTCAGTATTCGGTTAAGCAGAGCCGGATGTTTGTGCATGAGAGTGTAATCAATTTCTTCGTTTTGTTTTCGGTATTTGTGTTTCGTTCAATCTACTGGCTCTGCGATAAGACGCAACCGGATGTTTGTCAGACATAATTTCTTATCAGCGGTGTGCGAGCTGAGAAAATAATAAAATATGAATCTAATCAACTCTCACTTAATACTCTGCAGCTCTATCGGTTATGTGTAGCGTGGGGTCACATAGACCTCACACCCTGTTTAGCGTGGGGTCACATAGACCTCACACCCTGTTTAGCGTGGGGTCACATAGACCTCACACCCTGTTTAGCGTGGGGTCACATAGACCTCACACTCTGTTTAGCGTGGGGTCACATAGACCTCACACCCTGTTGAGCGTGGGGTCACATAGACCTCACACCCTGTTTAGCGTGGGGTCACATAGACCTCACACCCTGTTTAGCGTGGGGTCACATAGACCTCACACCCTGTTTAGCGTGGGGTCACATAGACCTCACACCCTGTTTAGCGTGGGGTCACATAGACCTCACACTCTGTTTAGCGTGGGGTCACATAGACCTCACACCCTGTTTAGCGTGGGGTCACATAGACCTCACACCCTGTTGAGCGTGGGGTCACATAGACCTCACACCCTGTTGAGCGTGGGGTCACATAGACCTCACACCCTGTTTAGCGTGGGGTCACATAGACCTCACACCCTGTTTAGCGTGGGGTCACATAGACCTCACACCCTGTTTAGCGTGGGGTCACATAGACCTCACACCCTGTTGAGCGTGGGGTCACATAGACCTCACACCCTGTTTAGCGTGGGGTCACATAGACCTCACACCCTCACGTGGGGTCACATAGACCTCATAGTTGGGGTAGGTTACAGATGTTAGGAATGAAGCGCCATTAGGGTGGGTTAGCATTAGATTAGTTGGATTAGGTTAGGTTAGGTTAGGTTAGTTGAGTTAACATTAGGGTAGGTTAGCATTAGATTAGTTGGGATAGGTTAGGAATGAGGCGCGCTTCATTCCTAACCTATCCCAACTAATCTAATGCTAACCTACCCTAATGTTAACTCAACTAACCTAACCTAACCTAACCTAATCCAACTAATCTAATGCTAACCCACCCTAATGGCGCTTCATTCCTAACATCTGTAACCTACCCCAACTATGAGGTCTATGTGACCCCACGTGAGGGTGTGAGGTCTATGTGACCCCACGCTAAACAGGGTGTGAGGTCTATGTGACCCCACGCTCAACAGGGTGTGAGGTCTATGTGACCCCACGCTAAACAGGGTGTGAGGTCTATGTGACCCCACGCTCAACAGGGTGTGAGGTCTATGTGACCCCACGCTCAACAGGGTGTGAGGTCTATGTGACCCCACGCTAAACAGGGTGTGAGGTCTATGTGACCCCACGCTAAACAGAGTGTGAGGTCTATGTGACCCCACGCTAAACAGGGTGTGAGGTCTATGTGACCCCACGCTAAACAGGGTGTGAGGTCTATGTGGCCCCACGCTAAACAGGGTGTGAGGTCTATGTGACCCCACGCTACACATAACCGATAGAGCTGCAGAGTATTAAGTGAGAGTTGATTAGATTCATATTTTATTATTTTCTCAGCTCGCACACCGCTGATAAGAAATTATGTCTGACAAACATCCGGTTGCGTCTTATCGCAGAGCCAGTAGATTGAACGAAACACAAATACGAAAAACAAAACGAAGAAATTGATTACACTCTCATGCACAAACATCCGGCTCTGCTTAACCGAATACTGAAACTTTATTTAAATTAAAATCTTATTACGTTTATAAAATTAAACACGGAATAATTTATTTGTTTCACATATGTTTACAGACAGGTCGAGACAGGTTGAAACAGGTTGAGACAGGATTGTTATCAGTGCTAGACGTTTGCTCCTATCTAGACCTGTGGTTACATAAACATTTTCTATCGTGGAAGTTGTAATAAAAATTATTAGATATTATTTCATTCTCATACATTTAAAAGCTTCAAATACTAAACTGATTACGTAAACTGAAAAAGAAACAATATATTCCATTTCTCACTCAAAATTAAACCTAATTGCTGAAATACTTTTTTATTTATATTAAATAATTAATACGATCTAAATCACAGACAAGTTTAAGAAATTTTACATAAGCCCCGTGTATCTAGTCTCATATATCTAGCTCCGTGTGTCTAGTCTCATGTATCTAGCCTCCTCTATCTAGTTCCATGTATCTAGTTTCATGTATTTAGCTTCGTCTGTCTAGTCTCATGTGTTTAGTCCCGTTGATGTATGCAACCAACTTTTCACACCTCATTTGTCTCAACAGGATCTAATTTTGAATTTCCCCACCACGCGTCTATTTTTTTAATTTTCCCGCGCATTTGGAAGTTCCGAAAATGGTGGCCGGAAGTCGAAACCGGAAGTCGAAACCGGAAGTCGAGACCGGAAACAGGAAGTCGAAACCGGAAGTTGAAACCGGAAACCGGAAGTCGAAACCGGAAGTGGAAACCGGAAGTCGAAACCGGAAGTTGAAACCGGAAACCGGAAGTTGAAACCGGAAGTTCCAAGGTCAAGGTCAAGGTTAGGTTAGGGGTCAAGGTCAAGGTTGGGTTAGGGGTCAAAGGTCATCGCGCATGCGCATGTCAGAGGTGGAGGTGGATTTAGAACATATCATCTTTCCCTACTTATTCTCTTCGACGTACGAAAGGATGTTTCTGAGGGACCGGTTGCTTGTAGAACGAATGGATGGAGAGTGGACAAGAGTCTACTAGAAAGATTGGGAGACGTCATGAAAGAGCTGTCTGAAAGGGCAGGCCCCGAAAATGGATTGCGGAGCTCCTGCGAAGCAGTTCTTCACGGGGCCTGTGATGTGGTGTTTCGGAGAAAACGGAGGGGCGTCAGAGGCAGGAAGCCAGTTTACTGGTGGAATGAGCAGGTAGCTGAAAAGCGTAAAACCTGTTTGCGTGAAAGGAGATGCAAGGTGAAGAGCAATAGGCGAGCAAATGAGGAAGTGCGTGAGGAGTGCAGAAGGAGGTATAACTTGGCGCGCAGTGAACTTCGCAGAGCCATCGCGAACTCCAAGCAAGAAGCTTGGAGAGTGCTCTGCGAAGAGGTGAATAATAACATCTGGGGTGACGGCTATAAGATCGTCACCAGAAAAATTGCGCACAGGGTTAATACTCTCCGGGGGGATAGCCTAATGACGGAAGTCAAGAAGCTGTTCCCAGTACATGAGCGAATGAACTGGCTGGAACCCGTGGGATGGAGATCGGCGCCCCTTTTCACTCCAGCCGAGCTGCAGAGTGCAGTTGGCCGGATGAAGGAGGGAAAAGCGCCGGGTCCTGATGGTGTTCCACCGGAAGCGTGCAAGGTGTTTGGGCATGTGTGTGAGGACATGTGCTTGAGCATGATGAATGAATTGCTGATGAATGGCAGTTTCCCCAAAGAGTGGAAGAGAGCGAGACTGGTGATGATTGAAAAAGAGCGAAAGGAAGGAGAGGAAGCCAATTACAGGCCAATCTGCCTACTGAATGGGATAGCGAAGATGTTTGAGAGTATGATCGGAGCTAGGATAAATGAGGATCTCGAGAGGGTAGGGGGTCTTTCAGAGGAACAGTATGGGTTCAGAGGCGGCCGCACTACGGTGAACGCAATGATGCGTGTGATAGAGAGAGCAAGGTTAGCAAATACGGGTCCATGGCGTACCCGTAGCTACTGCGTGCTTGTAACCCTGGACGTGAAAAATGCCTTCAATTCGGTCCCATGGGGCGGAATTATGGAGGCTTTGGAACTAAAGGGGTTAGCTCCCTACCTTCGAAAGATGGTGGGGAGTTACTTGAATGAAAGGGAGATAGTGACTGTGGAAGGTAAAATCTTCAAAATGAGTGCGGGTGTTCCACAGGGTTCGGTTCTTGGGCCGATACTGTGGAACATATTTTATGATGAGGTTTTGAGATTGAGGCTGCCAGACGGGGTTACACTCGTAGGGTACGCTGATGACTTAGCGGTGGTCGCTGTCGCAAGAACGGAAGAAAGTCTGAAAGCGATAATGAATGAGGCAATTGGTAGGATTGATCGGTGGATGGGGGAAAAAGGGCTTGCTCTGGCTCCCCACAAAACCGAGGCGGTCCTGCTAATTGGGAGAAGAAAGCTGCGTGAATTGACCGTGCGAATGGGGACAGTTGACGTACCGGCTCGGGAATCTGTAAGATACCTTGGGGTAGAGCTCCAGCGAAATCTCAGGGTGTCCGATCAGGTCACCCGGGTGGTGAGCAAGGCTACAGCATGTGTGAGAGCCCTTGGACGGCTGATGCCCAACATAGGTGGGCTGTTGGCCTCCAAGAGGAGGGTTATGAATGCGGTCGTGCACTCCATTCTCCTGTATGGGGTGCCGGCATGGATAAATGCGTTCAGGATTAAATGTTATAGAGCGAGACTGATGAGAGTGCAAAGGTGTATGCTGCTGCGTGTGTGCAGCGCATACAGGACTGTTTCTGGCGACGCCGTGGCGGTCGTTGCTGGAGTTATCCCGTTAGACCTTCTAGCGCATGAAAGGGTGAGAGTTTGGGGAGGTAATGACCCTAGAAATGAAAGGGAAAAAACAATGCGTGTATGGCAAGAGCTATGGCAGGGGTCGGAAAAGGGAGCCTGGACCAGGCAACTGATTCCGTCTATCGATGAATGGGTCAACCGTGGGCACGGGGAGGTGAATTATCACCTCACCCAGGCGCTTACGGGGCATGGATGCGTTGGGTCTTACCTGGTGCGCATCGGGAAACTGGTTGAGGCGCACTGTAGGTACTGTGGAGCGACTGAGGACACTGCGGAGCATACCATCTTCGAGTGTACGAGATGGGAGAGAATGAGGAGCGCCGCAGAATGCAAGGTGGGAGAGAATGTGAACAAGGAGAGTATGGTGAGAATTATGCTCCGCAGTGAGTATGAATGGGGCGTGCTGACTGGAATGATAGGTTATATAATGAGGAGAAAGGAGAAGGATGAAAGGGACGAGCGTAAGGCGGGTCGAGGGGTTGCTACGCGCGAGCCGAGCGTGCCATCGCCGGGCCCCCCTTAGTGCGAAGGGGGCGCACAAATTTATTGTAAACTCTGATGTGAGGGGGGGCACGGCGATTAACCACGCGCCCGGCACAACGAATGAATGGATGAATGCTTTGGGATATGAAAGGGGGAGGAACGTGGTGAAGTTATGCCAAATTTTGGATTCCATCACGTTCTCTCTGGCTTTGACTGGGGGGTCTGAATGGTGGGGGTTTTTTAGTGGGTCGCCCCTTTTGGGGGGCAGCCCCACACTACCACTCGACACGGGTCGGGTGGTGTCTGTTTGCAGATTTTCACCTCCAGCACGTGCAAAAAAAAAAAAAGAAAGTCTTGTCTGTCTAGTCTTGTCTGTCTAGTCTTGTCTGTCTAGTCTTGTCTGTCTAGTCTTGTCTGTCTAGTCTTGTCTGTCTAGTCTTGTCTGTCTAGTCTTGTCTGTCTAGTCTTGTCTGTCTAGTCTTGTCTGTCTAGTCTTGTCTGTCTAGTCTTGTCTGTCTAGTCTTGTCTGTCTAGTCTTGTCTGTCTAGTCTTGTCTGTCTAGTCTTGTCTGTCTAGTCTTGTCTGTCTAGTCTTGTCTGTCTAGTCTTGTCTGTCTAGTCTTGTCTGTCTAGTCTTGTCTGTCTAGTCTTGTCTGTCTAGTCTTGTCTGTCTAGTCTTGTCTGTCTAGTCTTGTCTGTCTAGTCTTGTCTGTCTAGTCTTGTCTGTCTAGTCTTGTCTGTCTAGTCTTGTCTGTCTAGTCTTGTCTGTCTAGTCTTGTCTGTCTAGTCTTGTCTGTCTAGTCTTGTCTGTCTAGTCTTGTCTGTCTAGTCTTGTCTGTCTAGTCTTATCTGTCTAGTCTTGTCTGTCTAGTCTTGTCTGTCTAGTCTTGTCTGTCTAGTCTTGTCTGTCTAGTCTTGTCTGTCTAGTCTTGTCTGTCTAGTCTTGACTGTCTAGTCTTGTCTGTCTAGTCTTGTCTGTCTAGTCTTGTCTGCCTAGTCTTGTCTGTCTAGTCTTGTCTGTCTAGTCTTGTCTGTCTAGTCTTGTCTGTCTAGTCTTGTCTGTCTAGTCTTGTCTGTCTAGTCTTGTCTGTCTAGTCTTGTCTGTCTAGTCTTGTCTGTCTAGTCTTGTCTGTCTAGTCTTGTCTGTCTAGTCTTGTCTGTCTAGTCTTGTCTGTCTAGTCTTGTCTGTCTAGTCTTGTCTGTCTAGTCTTGTCTGTCTAGTCTTGTCTGTCTAGTCTTGTCTGTCTAGTCTTGTCTGTCTAGTCTTGTCTGTCTAGTCTTGTCTGTCTAGTCTTGTCTGTCTAGTCTTGTCTGTCTAGTCTTGTCTGTCTAGTCTTGTCTGTCTAGTCTTGTCTGTCTAGTCTTGTCTGTCTAGTCTTGTCTGTCTAGTCTTGTCTGTCTAGTCTTGTCTGTCTAGTCTTGTCTGTCTAGTCTTGTCTGTCTAGTCTTGTCTGTCTAGTCTTGTCTGTCTAGTCTTGTCTATCTAGTCTTGTCTGTCTAGTCTTGTCTGTCTAGTCTTGTCTTTCTAGTCTTGTCTGTCTAGTCTTGTCTGTCTAGTCTTGTCTGTCTAGTCTTGTCTGTCTAGTCTTGTCTGTCTAGTCTTGTCTGTCTTGTCTTGTCTGTCTAGTCTTGTCTGTCTAGTCTTGTCTGTCTAGTCTTGTCTGTCTAGTCTTGTCTGTCTAGTCTTGTCTGTCTAGTCTTGTCTGTCTAGTCTTGTCTGTCTAGTCTTGTCTGTCTACTCTTGTCTGTCTAGTCTTGTCTGTCTAGTCTTGTCTGTCTAGTCTTGTCTGTCTAGTCTTGTCTGTCTAGTCTTGTCTGTCTAGTCTTGTCTGTCTAGTCTTGTCTGTCTAGTCTTGTCTGTCTAGTCTTGTCTGTCTAGTCTTGTCTGTCTAGTCTTGTCTGTCTAGTCTTGTCTGTCTAGTCTTGTCTGTCTAGTCTTGTCTGTCTAGTCTTGTCTGTCTAGTCTTGTCTGTCTAGTCTTGTCTGTCTAGTCTTGTCTGTCTAGTCTTGTCTGTCTAGTCTTGTCTGTCTAGTCTTGTCTGTCTAGTCTTGTCTGTCTAGTCTTGTCTGTCTAGTCTTGTCTGTCTAGTCTTGTCTGTCTAGTCTTGTCTGTCTAGTCTTGTCTGTCTAGTCTTGTCTGTCTAGTCTTGTCTGTCTAGTCTTGTCTGTCTAGTCTTGTCTGTCTAGTCTTGTCTGTCTAGTCTTGTCTGTCTAGTCTTGCCTGTCTAGTCTTGCTGTCTAGTCTTGTCTGTCTAGTCTTGTCTGTCTAGTCTTGTCTGTCTAGTCTTGTCTGTCTAGTCTTGTCTGTCTAGTCTTGTCTGTCTAGTCTTGTCTGTCTAGTCTTGTCTGTCTAGTCTGTCTAGTCTTGTCTGTCTAGTCTTGTCTGTCTAGTCTTGTCTGTCTAGTCTTGTCTGTCTAGTCTTGTCTGTCTAGTCTTGTCTGTCTTCTCTGTCTAGTCTTGTCTGTCTAGTCTTGTCTGTCTAGTCTTGTCTGTCTAGTCTTGTCTGTCTAGTCTTGTCTGTCTAGTCTTGTCTGTCTAGTCTTGTCTGTCTAGTCTTGTCTGTCTAGTCTTGTCTGTCTAGTCTTGTCTGTCTAGTCTTGTCTGTCTAGTCTTGTCTGTCTAGTCTTGTCTGTCTAGTCTTGTCTGTCTAGTCTTGTCTGTCTAGTCTTGTCTGTCTAGTCTTGTCTGTCTAGTCTTGTCTGTCTAGTCTTGTCTGTCTAGTCTTGTCTGTCTAGTCTTGTCTGTCTAGTCTTGTCTGTCTAGTCTTGTCTGTCTAGTCTTGTCTGTCTAGTCTTGTCTGTCTAGTCTTGTCTGTCTAGTCTTGTCTGTCTAGTCTTGTCTGTCTAGTCTTGTCTGTCTAGTCTTGTCTGTCTAGTCTTGTCTGTCTAGTCTTGTCTGTCTAGTCTTGTCTGTCTAGTCTTGTCTGTCTAGTCTTGTCTGTCTAGTCTTGTCTGTCTAGTCTTGTCTGTCTAGTCTTTGTCTGTCTAGTCTTGTCTGTCTAGTCTTGTCTGTCTAGTCTTGTCTGTCTAGTCTTGTCTGTCTAGTCTTGTCTGTCTAGTCTTGTCTGTCTAGTCTTGTCTGTCTAGTCTTGTCTGTCTAGTCTTGTCTGTCTAGTCTTGTCTGTCTAGTCTTGTCTGTCTAGTCTTGTCTGTCTAGTCTTGTCTGTCTAGTCTTGTCTGTCTAGTCTTGTCTGTCTAGTCTTGTCTGTCTAGTCTTGTCTGTCTAGTCTTGTCTGTCTAGTCTTGTCTGTCAGTCTTGTCTGTCTAGTCTTGTCTGTCTAGTCTTGTCTGTCTAGTCTTGTCTGTCTAGTCTTGTCTGTCTAGTCTTGTCTGTCTAGTCTTGTCTGTCTAGTCTTGTCTGTCTAGTCTTGTCTGTCTAGTCTTGTCTGTCTAGTCTTGTCTGTCTAGTCTTGTCTGTCTAGTCTTGTCTGTCTAGTCTTGTCTGTCTAGTCTTGTCTGTCTAGTCTTGTCCTGTCTAGTCTTGTCTGTCTAGTCTTGTCTGTCTAGTCTTGTCTGTCTAGTCTTGTCTGTCTAGTCTTGTCTGTCTAGTCTTGTCTGTCTAGTCTTGTCTGTCTAGTCTTGTCTGTCTAGTCTTGTCTGTCTAGTCTTGTCTGTCTAGTCTTGTCTGTCTAGTCTTGTCTGTCTAGTCTTGTCTGTCTAGTCTTGTCTGTCTAGTCTTGTCTGTCTAGTCTTGTCTGTCTAGTCTTGTCTGTCTAGCTTGTCTGTCTAGTCTTGTCTGTCTAGTCTTGTCTGTCTAGTCTTGTCTGTCTAGTCTTGTCTGTCTAGTCTTGTCTGTCTAGTCTTGTCTGTCTAGTCTTGTCTGTCTAGTCTTGTCTGTCTAGTCTTGTCTGTCTAGTCTTGTCTGTCTAGTCTTGTCTGTCTAGTCTTGTCTGTCTAGTCTTGTCTGTCTAGTCTTGTCTGTCTAGTCTTGTCTGTCTAGTCTTGTCTGTCTAGTCTTGTCTGTCTAGTCTTGTCTGTCTAGTCTTGTCTGTCTAGTCTTGTCTGTCTAGTCTTTTCTGTCTAGTCTTGTCTGTCTAGTCTTGTCTGTCTAGTCTTGTCTGTCTAGTCTTGTCTGTCTAGTCCTTGTCTGTCTAGTCTTGTCTGTCTAGTCTTGTCTGTCTAGTCTTGTCTGTCTAGTCTTGTCTGTCTAGTCTTGTCTGTCTAGTCTTGTCTGTCTAGTCTTGTCTGTCTAGTCTTGTCTGTCTAGTCTTGTCTGTCTAGTCTTGTCTGTCTAGTCTTGTCTGTCTAGTCTTGTCTGTCTAGTCTTGTCTGTCTAGTCTTGTCTGTCTAGTCTTGTCTGTCTAGTCTTGTCTGTCTAGTCTTGTCTGTCTAGTCTTGTCTGTCTAGTCTTGTCTGTCTAGTCTTGTCTGTCTAGTCTTGTCTGTCTAGTCTTGTCTGTCTAGTCTTGTCTGTCTAGTCTTGTCTGTCTAGTCTTGTCTGTCTAGTCTTGTCTGTCTAGTCTTGTCTGTCTAGTCTTGTCTGTCTAGTCTTGTCTGTCTAGTCTTGTCTGTCTAGTCTTGTCTGTCTAGTCTTGTCTGTCTAGTCTTGTCTGTCTAGTCTTGTCTGTCTAGTCTTGTCTGTCTAGTCTTGTCTGTCTAGTCTTGTCTGTCTAGTCTTGTCTGTCTAGTCTTGTCTGTCTAGTCTTGTCTGTCTAGTCTTGTCTGTCTAGTCTTGTCTGTCTAGTCTTGTCTGTCTAGTCTTGTCTGTCTAGTCTTGTCTGTCTAGTCTTGTCTGTCTAGTCTTGTCTGTCTAGTCTTGTCTGTCTAGTCTTGTCTGTCTAGTCTTGTCTGTCTAGTCTTGTCTGTCTAGTCTTGTCTGTCTAGTCTTGTCTGTCTAGTCTTGTCTGTCTAGTCTTGTCTGTCTAGTCTTGTCTGTCTAGTCTTGTCTGTCTAGTCTTGTCTGTCTAGTCTTGTCTGTCTAGTCTAGTCTTGTCTGTCTAGTCTTGTCTGTCTAGTCTTGTCTGTCTAGTCTTGTCTGTCTAGTCTTGTCTGTCTAGTCTTGTCTGTCTAGTCCTTGTCTGTCTAGTCTTGTCTGTCTAGTCTTGTCTGTCTAGTCTTGTCTGTCTAGTCTTGTCTGTCTAGTCTTGTCTGTCTAGTCTTGTCTGTCTAGTCTTGTCTGTCTAGTCTTGTCTGTCTAGTCTTGTCTGTCTAGTCTTGTCTGTCTAGTCTTGTCTGTCTAGTCTTGTCTGTCTAGTCTTGTCTGTCTAGTCTTGTCTGTCTAGTCTTGTCTGTCTAGTCTTGTCTGTCTAGTCTTGTCTGTCTAGTCTTGTCTGTCTAGTCTTGTCTGTCTAGTCTTGTCTGTCTAGTCTTGTCTGTCTAGTCTTGTCTGTCTAGTCTTGTCTGTCTAGTCTTGTCTGTCTAGTCTTGTCTGTCTAGTCTTGTCTGTCTAGTCTTGTCTGTCTAGTCTTGTCTGTCTAGTCTTGTCTGTCTAGTCTTGTCTGTCTAGTCTTGTCTGTCTAGTCTTGTCTGTCTAGTCTTGTCTGTCTAGTCTTGTCTGTCTAGTCTTGTCTGTCTAGTCTTGTCTGTCTAGTCTTGTCTGTCTAGTCTTGTCTGTCTAGTCTTGTCTGTCTAGTCTTGTCTGTCTAGTCTTGTCTGTCTAGTCTTGTCTGTCTAGTTTGTCTGTCTAGTCTTGTCTGTCTAGTCTTGTCTGTCTAGTCTTGTCTGTCTAGTCTTGTCTGTCTAGTCTTGTCTGTCTAGTCTTGTCTGTCTAGTCTTGTCTGTCTAGTCTTGTCTGTCTAGTCTTGTCTGTCTAGTCTTGTCTGTCTAGTCTTGTCTGTCTAGTCTTGTCTGTCTAGTCTTGTCTGTCTAGTCTTGTCTGTCTAGTCTTGTCTGTCTAGTCTTGTCTGTCTAGTCTTGTCTGTCTAGTCTTGTCTGTCTAGTCTTGTCTGTCTAGTCTTGTCTGTCTAGTCTTGTCTGTCTAGTCTTGTCTGTCTAGTCTTGTCTGTCTAGTCTTGTCTGTCTAGTCTTGTCTGTCTAGTCTTGTCTGTCTAGTCTTGTCTGTCTAGTCTTGTCTGTCTAGTCTTGTCTGTCTAGTCTTGTCTGTCTAGTCTTGTCTGTCTAGTCTTGTCTGTCTAGTCTTGTCTGTCTAGTCTTGTCTGTCTAGTCTTGTCTGTCTAGTCTTGTCTGTCTAGTCTTGTCTGTCTAGTCTTGTCTGTCTAGTCTTGTCTGTCTAGTCTTGTCTGTCTAGTCTTGTCTGTCTAGTCTTGTCTGTCTAGTCTTGTCTGTCTAGTCTTGTCTGTCTAGTCTTGTCTGTCTAGTCTTGTCTGTCTAGTCTTGTCTGTCTAGTCTTGTCTGTCTAGTCTTGTCTGTCTAGTCTTGTCTGTCTAGTCTTGTCTGTCTAGTCTTGTCTGTCTAGTCTTGTCTGTCTAGTCTTGTCTGTCTAGTCTTGTCTGTCTAGTCTTCTTGTCTGTCTAGTCTTGTCTGTCTAGTCTTGTCTGTCTAGTCTTGTCTGTCTAGTCTTGTCTGTCTAGTCTTGTCTGTCTAGTCTTGTCTGTCTAGTCTTGTCTGTCTAGTCTTGTCTGTCTAGTCTTGTCTGTCTAGTCTTGTCTGTCTAGTCTTGTCTGTCTAGTCTTGTCTGTCTAGTCTTGTCTGTCTAGTCTTGTCTGTCTAGTCTTGTCTGTCTAGTCTTGTCTGTCTAGTCTTGTCTGTCTAGTCTTGTCTGTCTAGTCTTGTCTGTCTAGTCTTGTCTGTCTAGTCTTGTCTGTCTAGTCTTGTCTGTCTAGTCTTGTCTGTCTAGTCTTGTCTGTCTAGTCTTGTCTGTCTAGTCTTGTCTGTCTAGTCTTGTCTGTCTAGTCTTGTCTGTCTAGTCTTGTCTGTCTAGTCTTGTCTGTCTAGTCTTGTCTGTCTAGTCTTGTCTGTCTAGTCTTGTCTGTCTAGTCTTGTCTGTCTAGTCTTGTCTGTCTAGTCTTGTCTGTCTAGTCTTGTCTGTCTGTCTAGTCTTGTCTGTCTAGTCTTGTCTGTCTAGTCTTGTCTGTCTAGTCTTGTCTGTCTAGTCTTGTCTGTCTAGTCTTGTCTGTCTAGTCTTGTCTGTCTAGTCTTGTCTGTCTAGTCTTGTCTGTCTAGTCTTGTCTGTCTAGTCTTGTCTGTCTAGTCTTGTCTGTCTAGTCTTGTCTGTCTAGTCTTGTCTGTCTAGTCTTGTCTGTCTAGTCTTGTCTGTCTAGTCTTGTCTGTCTAGTCTTGTCTGTCTAGTCTTGTCTGTCTAGTCTTGTCTGTCTAGTCTTGTCTGTCTAGTCTTGTCTGTCTAGTCTTGTCTGTCTAGTCTTGTCTGTCTAGTCTTGTCTGTCTAGTCTTGTCTGTCTAGTCTTGTCTGTCTAGTCTTGTCTGTCTAGTCTTGTCTGTCTAGTCTTGTCTGTCTAGTCTTGTCTGTCTAGTCTTGTCTGTCTAGTCTTGTCTGTCTAGTCTTGTCTGTCTAGTCTTGTCTGTCTAGTCTTGTCTGTCTATCTTGTCTGTCTAGTCTTGTCTGTCTAGTCTTGTCTGTCTAGTCTTGTCTGTCTAGTCTTGTCTGTCTAGTCTTGTCTGTCTAGTCTTGTCTGTCTAGTCTTGTCTGTCTAGTCTTGTCTGTCTAGTCTTGTCTGTCTAGTCTTGTCTGTCTAGTCTTGTCTGTCTAGTCTTGTCTGTCTAGTCTTGTCTGTCTAGTCTTGTCTGTCTAGTCTTGTCTGTCTAGTCTTGTCTGTCTAGTCTTGTCTGTCTAGTCTTGTCTGTCTAGTCTTGTCTGTCTAGTCTTGTCTGTCTAGTCTTGTCTGTCTAGTCTTGTCTGTCTAGTCTTGTCTGTCTAGTCTTGTCTGTCTAGTCTTGTCTGTCTCTGTCTAGTCTTGTCTGTCTAGTCTTGTCTGTCTAGTCTTGTCTGTCTAGTCTTGTCTGTCTAGTCTTGTCTGTCTAGTCTTGTCTGTCTAGTCTTGTCTGTCTAGTCTTGTCTGTCTAGTCTTGTCTGTCTAGTCTTGTCTGTCTAGTCTTGTCTGTCTAGTCTTGTCTGTCTAGTCTTGTCTGTCTAGTCTTGTCTGTCTAGTCTTGTCTGTCTAGTCTTGTCTGTCTAGTCTTGTCTGTCTAGTCTTGTCTGTCTAGTCTTGTCTGTCTAGTCTTGTCTGTCTAGTCTTGTCTGTCTAGTCTTGTCTGTCTAGTCTTGTCTGTCTAGTCTTGTCTGTCTAGTCTTGTCTGTCTAGTCTTGTCTGTCTAGTCTTGTCTGTCTAGTCTTGTCTGTCTAGTCTTGTCTGTCTAGTCTTGTCTGTCTAGTCTTGTCTGTCTAGTCTTGTCTGTCTAGTCTTGTCTGTCTAGTCTTGTCTGTCTAGTCTTGTCTGTCTAGTCTTGTCTGTCTAGTCTTGTCTGTCTAGTCTTGTCTGTCTAGTCTTGTCTGTCTAGTCTTGTCTGTCTAGTCTTGTCTGTCTAGTCTTGTCTGTCTAGTCTTGTCTGTCTAGTCTTGTCTGTCTAGTCTTGTCTGTCTAGTCTTGTCTGTCTAGTCTTGTCTGTCTAGTCTTGTCTGTCTAGTCTTGTCTGTCTAGTCTTGTCTGTCTAGTCTTGTCTGTCTAGTCTTGTCTGTCTAGTCTTGTCTGTCTAGTCTTGTCTGTCTAGTCTTGTCTGTCTAGTCTTGTCTGTCTAGTCTTGTCTGTCTAGTCTTGTCTGTCTAGTCTTGTCTGTCTAGTCTTGTCTGTCTAGTCTTGTCTGTCTAGTCTTGTCTGTCTAGTCTTGTCTGTCTAGTCTTGTCTGTCTAGTCTTGTCTGTCTAGTCTTGTCTGTCTAGTCTTGTCTGTCTAGTCTTGTCTGTCTAGTCTTGTCTGTCTAGTCTTGTCTGTCTAGTCTTGTCTGTCTAGTCTTGTCTGTCTAGTCTTGTCTGTCTAGTCTTGTCTGTCTAGTCTTGTCTGTCTAGTCTTGTCTGTCTAGTCTTGTCTGTCTAGTCTTGTCTGTCTAGTCTTGTCTGTCTAGTCTTGTCTGTCTAGTCTTGTCTGTCTAGTCTTGTCTGTCTAGTCTTGTCTGTCTAGTCTTGTCTGTCTAGTCTTGTCTGTCTAGTCTTGTCTGTCTAGTCTTGTCTGTCTAGTCTTGTCTGTCTAGTCTTGTCTGTCTAGTCTTGTCTGTCTAGTCTTGTCTGTCTAGTCTTGTCTGTCTAGTCTTGTCTGTCTAGTCTTGTCTGTCTAGTCTTGTCTGTCTAGTCTTGTCTGTCTAGTCTTGTCTGTCTAGTCTTGTCTGTCTAGTCTTGTCTGTCTAGTCTTGTCTGTCTAGTCTTGTCTGTCTAGTCTTGTCTGTCTAGTCTTGTCTGTCTAGTCTTGTCTGTCTAGTCTTGTCTGTCTAGTCTTGTCTGTCTAGTCTTGTCTGTCTAGTCTTGTCTGTCTAGTCTTGTCTGTCTAGTCTTGTCTGTCTAGTCTTGTCTGTCTAGTCTTGTCTGTCTAGTCTTGTCTGTCTAGTCTTGTCTGTCTAGTCTTGTCTGTCTAGTCTGTCTGTCTAGTCTTGTCTGTCTAGTCTTGTCTGTCTAGTCTTGTCTGTCTAGTCTTGTCTGTCTAGTCTTGTCTGTCTAGTCTTGTCTGTCTAGTCTTGTCTGTCTAGTCTTGTCTGTCTAGTCTTGTCTGTCTAGTCTTGTCTGTCTAGTCTTGTCTGTCTAGTCTTGTCTGTCTAGTCTTGTCTGTCTAGTCTTGTCTGTCTAGTCTTGTCTGTCTAGTCTTGTCTGTCTAGTCTTGTCTGTCTAGTCTTGTCTGTCTAGTCTTGTCTGTCTAGTCTTGTCTGTCTAGAATTGTCTGTCCAGTCTTGTCTGTCTAGTCTTGTCTGTCTAGTCTTGTCTGTCTAGTCTTGTCTGTCTAGTCTTGTCTGTCTAGTCTTGTCTGTCTAGTCTTGTCTGTCTAGTCTTGTCTGTCTAGTCTTGTCTGTCTAGTCTTGTCTGTCTAGTCTTGTCTGTCTAGTCTTGTCTGTCTAGTCTTGTCTGTCTAGTCTTGTCTGTCTAGTCTTGTCTGTCTAGTCTTGTCTGTCTAGTCTTGTCTGTCTAGTCTTGTCTGTCTAGTCTTGTCTGTCTAGTCTTGTCTGTCTAGTCTTGTCTGTCTAGTCTTGTCTGTCTAGTCTTGTCTGTCTAGTCTTGTCTGTCTAGTCTTGTCTGTCTAGTCTTGTCTGTCTAGTCTTGTGTGTCTAGTCTTGTCTGTCTAGTCTTGTCTGTCTAGTCTTGTCTGTCTAGTCTTGTCTGTCTAGTCTTGTCTGTCTAGTCTTGTCTGTCTAGTCTTGTCTGTCTAGTCTTGTCTGTCTAGTCTTGTCTGTCTAGTCTTGTCTGTCTAGTCTTGTCTGTCTAGTCTTGTCTGTCTAGTCTTGTCTCTCTAGTCTTGTCTGTCTAGTCTTGTCTGTCTAGTCTTGTCTGTCTAGTCTTGTCTGTCTAGTCTTGTCTGTCTAGTCTTGTCTGTCTAGTCTTGTCTGTCTAGTCTTGTCTGTCTAGTCTTGTCTGTCTAGTCTTGTCTGTCTAGTCTGTCTAGTCTTGTCTGTCTAGTCTGTCTAGTCTTGTCTGTCTAGTCTTGTCTGTCTAGTCTTGTCTGTCTAGTCTTGTCTGTCTAGTCTTGTCTGTCTAGTCTTGTCTGTCTAGTCTTGTCTGTCTAGTCTTGTCTGTCTAGTCTTGTCTGTCTCGGGATCATGTCCAGCTTTCAGGAAAGCACTGGCGGAGGCAAGGAGGACAAGAGCAAGAAATGCTTAAGATAATACAAATAAATACCGCGAGATGCCGTGCAGCACACGATTTGCTGATTGCCACGGCTCTAGAACTGAACGCGGATATAGCAATAATTTGTGAACCAAACAAAAAACTGGCCACTAGTGCTAAATGGTTCACAGACGAAGAAAAGGACTCAGCGATTTGGATCAAAAACCGAACAACATCAGTAGTAAACACTGGCTTCGGACAAGGTTTCGTGTGGGTAGAGTTAGCTCAACTCACAATATTCAGTTGCTACTTCTCACCTAACAAAACAACTGACCAACTGTCCAAATCATTAGAACTGCTAAGTCAGTGTATCAAGCTCCAAAGCAAAAGAGGGATAGTAGTAGCTGGTGACTTTAACGCAAAATCCCCCTACTGGGGATCCCCATGCTTGTACAAAAGGGGAAACATCGTGACAGACTGGGCAGTGGATCTTGATTGGGTCATCCAGAATAAAGGAGATAGCTACACTTTTGTGAGGGGAAACTCGGGCTCCACCATAGATCTTACCTTTTCTACCAACTCCATAAGCGACAGGTTCCTAGGATGGAGGGTACTCGAAAAAGAATCTCTGAGTGACCATCGATACATCTTGTACACCATAAGGCAACATGTAAGACCACAAAAAATGTCAAAGTCACCAACAAGCGGCTGGAACTCACAACAACTGCAGGAGGAGAAAATTCGAGAATGCTTGACAGAGCAGTTTCAAAATAAAATTAATGATAACGCTGAGACACTGACTCACGTGATGAGCAGAGCGTGTGACGTCACCTTGGGAAAGCTTGGAAATAAAAAACCCCAGAGGCCCGTATACTGGTGGACCGATGAAATTGCTGACACTAGATTTAAATGCATAGTCGCCAGAAGAAAATACCAGCGCCAAAGAACCAAAAAAACTAACGAAGAAAATACTAAATTGTTTAAACACGAATATAAACGCTTAAAAAAGGAATTACGCCAGCTAATATACAACTCCAAACAAAGCCACTGGAAGAAACTGTGCATGGATCTGGACAAGGACACATGGGGAGACGCGTTCCAAATAATAAGAAGGAACTTAAGGATTCCTCAAAATCTTCCAATGTCGTTGGAAAGAGCGCGTCAAGTCGCGGACGTATTATTCCCAGAGCATGCTCCCTTTGACTGGCTACAACCAGAAGTCGTAAATACGCCCCACTTCACGAAAGAGGAACTTTCTATTGCGAGCAAGCGCATTAGAAACGGCAGAACACCAGGTCCCGACGGTATACCACCTGAGGTAGTGAAGATAACAGCTGCACATCAATCCGACTTCGTCCTGAAAGTCATGAATAACTTACTAACCGCCGGAAACTTTCCAACTAGATGGAAGCGTGCGAAGCTCGCCCTTATCAGGAAGGGGGATAAACCAATAGATGATCCCACATCCTACAGGCCTATCTGCTTACTCGACGTATGTGGGAAACTGTTAGAACAACTTTTACTTACGAGATTGAAGGAAGAGCTCAAGACAGGAGTCGGATTGTCAAAGCACCAGTATGGGTTCAGGGAAGGACGATCTACCATCACGGCCCTAAAAGCTGTAGTGGAAATCGCAGAACAGGCCAACAGTGGGTCCCAGAGAACCAAGCAAATGTGTGCTCTCCTAACGTTCGATGTTAGAAATGCGTTTAACAGTGCATCGTGGAAGCATATTATGGACTGTTTAACAACTAGAGGCATATCCCCCTATCTATTACGGATGCTGCGAAGCTACCTCAGTGGGAGAAGCATCATACTGCAAGGAGATCGACGGACTGAAGAGAAAAAAATTAGTAGTGGTGTTCCACAGGGTTCGATATTGGGACCCACTTTGTGGAACATACTATACGACGGAATTCTGACAATGAGGCTTCCAGTGGGCGCTACTATAATCGGCTTTGCAGATGATATAGCACTGGTCGCCAGAGCCAGGACAGAACAAGAGCTGATGCAAAAAGCAAACCATGTAACATCCCTAATCAGTGCGTGGTTGAAAGAAAAAAACCTGAGTCTAGCACCAGAAAAAACTGAAGCTGTACTCCTCACGGGACTGAGACAACTTAGCCCCATATTATTTAAAGTGGAAGAGGCAATAATAAGACCAAAAGAGACCATCAAGTACCTTGGAATAACCATCGACAAAAGGCTTTCGTTCGCTGCACATATAACCGAAGCAGCAGCAAGGGGTTTAAGAACACTGGCAGGGATACAACAACTCATGCCAAATCTGGGGGGGCCAAAGAGTAGTTCGCGCAGAATTCTCAGCTCTGTAGTGCAGGCTACCATGCTGTACGGTGCCCCTATATGGGCCTCTGAACTAAAAAAAGAAATTAACCTGCAGAAGCTCGCACAAGTTCACCGAAAAATGGCACTACGTGTAAGCAGAACTTACAGAACAGTTTCAGGAGTGGCCGCGCAGGTTATTTCAGGTATCCCCCCAATAGACCTGATCGCAAACGAGAGGAAAAGAGTGTATGACTCAGAGGGCGACAAACAAAGTAAACGTTTGGCCAGACAAGAACTCCTCGAGAAGTGGCAAGAAAGGTGGCAGTTAAGCGAACGAGGAGAGTGGACGAGACTGTTAATCCCGGACATACTTCCCTGGATCACCAGAAAACACGGGGAAATTAGCTACCATCTAGCCCAGTTTCTCTCCGGCCACGGATGTTTCCAGGACTATCTGCATAACATCGGCAAGGCAGCTGACGACCTGTGTGTATACTGCGGGGAGAAGGACAGCGTGATCCACACGATATTCGATTGCTGGAGGTGGGAAACAGACAGAGAAAAAGTGGAAAAAAAACTGGGAGAATCAATCCATCCGAGAACTATAATCGAAAGTATGTTGAAAGATGAGTCACGGTGGAGGAACATCCAAGGGCTGATTCATAAAATAATGAGCGAGAAAGAGGCCGATGAGATCAAATCGAGGAACAACATAAAGTAGATTAAATTTAAGCCATCCGTCACTCTGAGGTTATGCGACAAGCGGGTCCAGAGTGTACGGATGCGTTCCAGGGGGGCCACTTGCCTGGTTAGGTTAAGTTACCGTCAGCTACGCCCCCCCCCCCCAAAAAAAAAGTCTTGTCTGTCTAGTCTTGTCTGTCTAGTCTTGTCTGTCTAGTCTTGTCTGTCTAGTCTTGTCTGTCTAGTCTTGTCTGTCTAGTCTTGTCTCTCTAGTCTTGTCTGTCTAGTCTTGTCTGTCTAGTCTTGTCTGTCTAGTTTTGTCTGTCTAGTCTTGTCTGTCTAGTCTTGTCTGTCTAGTCTTGTCTGTCTAGTCTTGTCTGTCTAGTCTTGTCTGTCTCGTCTTGTCTGTCTAGTCTTGCCTGTCTAGTGTTGCCTGTCTATTACTGTTTGCCAAGTCTTGTCTGCCTAGTCCTATCTGTCTAGTCTTGACTCCTCTGTTTAGTTTAGTCTGTCTCGTCTTTCCTGTCTACTCTTGTCTGTATATACTCTTGTTTGTCTACTTTAGTCTATCTAGTCTTGTCTGTCTATTCTTGTGTCTCTAGTCTAATCTGTCTAGTCTTGTCTTATCACAACCATTATGCTTGGCACCTTATGCTCTTATTTATAAGTTAAAATTTACTGACTTTGTTAGTCTAACCTCAAAATAGTAATTGAACAATCACTATTGTTACCGTTTATCGTGATATATTTATTGATCGGTAAAATTTTTCACAATCAGTATTTTATTTTTATTAAAATACTTTTTTTATAATCTAAACTTGTATTGATTCACAAATCCGCACAAAAAACATGTTTTAATCCTGAGAATATCTAGATATAGTTATATAGGGTCACTTTTTGTAGATTTCTGTCTAAAACGCCCTACATTTGTAAGAATCTCGGTCTTGTCATTTTATTAATTAAATAAACACACAAATTACTGTAAATTTCACTGTAAATTATAAAAAAGTTATGGGTTGTATCCAGCACAGAAACGAATTTAGAATCTTCTTCTGTTAATAAACAATTATGTCACCAATAGATTGTCCTATAGTTATATAGTTTTCAAAATCTGACCAATCACTCTCGACTGACCAACAACTGTATTTTTACCACTAGACATTGTGTGCGAAACTGCGAACAACCTTAATTCGATGAAAAAAATTGCTATATAAATTATTTTATCAACAGTATTTGACAATCATATTTAATATACCAATCCGTCCTAGTTTTACTTAAAACATTTTTACAAATTTAATATATTTATTCCGATTGAAAATTTTAATTCTACAATAAATTATTACAATCTAGTTCATTGTAGATATTATCTGAAATAAAATAATAAAGTGATAAGAATAATTGATAAAGCGGAGATTTCAAAGTACGACTACAGCAAAATCAGAATGAATAATTCATTAATTATTAAAACCGACAGTAATGAATGATTTTGTTTGTGCAGTGCACGAGGCGTGTAATCCGTTTCGGATCGATCTGTCTGGATAAATAACAAGGCCGCAGAGCAATCTCTCGACGCTCAACCACCGCACGTGATACACTTGTGATATTTGTTCGAATGAAATTGTACAAAATGTATACTTAACAAGAAATATGTAAAATAATTGGTTTAATAATAAAATAATTAAAATAATGAAACGTGAACATAATACCTCCCGATGCACAATACAATGGAACATTCGACAATTTATTCCTTCTTTTTGTAAGAGTCCTGCACGTCATAGTTCTTGCGCCGTCAGTTACAATAGCGGTGCGACTTGGTGTTGGTCGAGGTGGTGGTAGAGAGCGCGTAAACAGATACACTTGCATAAAGCGTGGATTAGTTTTATCGAATGACCATAAAACAACCATATTTATTCATCATTAGCATATTTGTAATTCTTGTTGAAGACTGAAATGGTTGAATTATAACTATTATTTAAAAAATCTCATATTTTTTTTTTGATTCTATATTTTAAATGTATACAGATATTTATATAAAGTTTGATGTAAAGTTTACTAGTTTACTGATGTAAAGTTTACAGTTTTTCTCTAAAATATTACTCGATAATCCGACAAATATGGGACCAGACAACCGCCGGATTATAAGAAAGAGTGGTGGGAGGGAAGTGCGCGAGCGGTGTTCAGACCGCCGGATTACTGGACGTGTCGTCCGATTAACCAACTGCTGAATTTCCGAGCTGATACTGTATACATTTTTTGATTTCGACCTTTATCTTTTGCTCTCCACTTCCAAAGTACAAGTTGTAAAACAAGAAGGAAACTTGAATTTTGTAAGTGTGAACAAAAAAAAGTAGTCTTTGACCTCCCTCCTCTTTTCTGAGGTGATGTGATGCCACTGGCCTAGTGACCCACGAGCTAGTACGCAAAATATAATGAAGAAAATTTTACGCACTACTCAAAAATGTTCGCCATCCCTGGTCTATGCGAACCATCCTGAGACAACTGAAAAACTCAGTAGAAGAAATTACACCCCAAATACGCGAAATCCAGTAGCCCGTACTGCAAAATGTTACTTCAAAATTTCGTCAAAAGAGTACACTCCTGCTAACAACGTAGGACATTTATCCGATATTTTGTTTCATGTGTAAATGTCACTACTACCTCTGTAGGTAAATATCAGGAACAAACTGTAAATAAAAACATTAAATTTATATATTTTAATTTTAAAGTTTTTAAAATTCTTACTTGAGAAAAGTACTTGCGAGACACCCTTTACTATCAGATAACGGCACTTAGCTGTCAATTTTTTTTCGTGTATAGTTTTAAGGTTATAAACCCACCACGCTTGTCTGCTATTCTGCAAAAGAAAGAGAGAGTACGCTTTATAGAAATATATTCTGAGAGAAAGAGATAGAAAGAAAGAGTACCCGGTATAGATATATACACTGAAAGAAAAAGAAAGGCGTAAAACGTAACAATGCAAAAAATTTACTTCCCCTTCACCGTGTTTCCTGCCGAATCACTCATACCGTTTGCTTTGTTAAATCCTGATTCCACAGAGAACTGTACTTGTTTCTCAAGTTGTTTTTAGGAACAATTGTATCTATTCGACAAGAAAATTGTTAACACGTGAAATTCTGCTACTCTTCTTTAGGAAAGTGTCAACAACACCAATGGCGTTTCGCATGGCGTGACTTGACTTTTCTGATTGGTGTCGACTGTTAGGTGACAGAATGCCTACATTAGCAGATTTTTTTTGTAAAAATATTAATAATCTTTATTTTGTTTTATTAAATAATGTTGTCTTTGATGATCTATACGCAATGATTAATCATTAGAAACTGTCATTCATCAGATTTATTCTTAGTGGACACTACACTATTATTAAATTTATTTTTTGAGTTAAGAAATATGCGTCAGTTTTTCAAATACGGACAACTAAACACCGCGCACACGAAATAAAGTGGGGGTATGCGCAGAACAATGCTAAACTCGTCGAGACGAGAGAGTATTCTCTCGCCGGTATGAGTACATCTATTTTTAAAGGTGGCTGACAAGTGTTTTCATACATCCCTCGCATAAGTAATATAAAAAATATTGTTTGTAACACGGTGGTATTGTCAATTGCCCTCTCGAGCGAATATGCGAACTCACTTCGTCCGTGCGCCCAATTTCGCTCTCGTGTCAAATTGACAACATACCGCCCTAGTTACAAAATAAAGTATTATTACATTTTTTACAAATTCTGTAAAAAAAATGATTTACAGCAATTAAATTTTATTTTTAATTGCTTTTTACACGTCATGTGTAACTGGAATTTCATGGAAAGAATTTTTATAATATCATCATAAAAAATAATTTCATTACAATTTTCAGGAAGAAAGAAACAGTTTTCAAGAATTTAGCTTATCTATTATGTAGGGATTTTATATTTTATAGTTTTTTTTTTTTAATTTTATGTGTTAGCATTTTATTAAACATTTCACAAATTTAATAACAAATATTATTCCTGTTTCTATTATAGTTTTTATTATTCTTTTAATTTGAATTTTATTCTTATATTTTGCACTATTTTATAATGTTCGTAAAATTGAAATTAAATGAATATAATGTTGTAGTGCTGAATAATCCAGACGGTAATGTTTTATATAGCTTTTATATATTTGAATAAAAATTTTAATTATCTAAAGCTATTATGCACCATTTTTTTCAAAGTTTTCATTCATTTATTTACAACGTTAGTATGATTTAACGCTTATTTTTTCCACAGCATGCAGCGCAATCCGATTGTATATACTCTGCAAATACCTTTGTCGTGAAACTGCATATGATGTCTACTCCGCTTATAAAATTCTCTAGCATTACATTCTTTTATAGTATGAGGGCTTTTATTTTATGCATTTGTAGGAGATGAATTCTTTATCTAAGTCTTAATTGTGTTTTGTCAAACTTTTCTACCTGAGAAACTGGTTCTGTTCCAGCATATGAAGATAGAAAAGTAACAGCTTAATTGTGCTTTCAAGTAACAGCTTCAAAACAATGAAATCACATGATTGTCATCTATTCTTCATAATCATAAGTTCCACGGGGAACAGATGTTTTCATTAGCGTTTTTTGTTAAGCAGTTATTTGTTAGGCAGTGGTTATCAAAGTCTGGTTCATCTGCATACCACTTTTGTATATTTCTATATTTTTGTTTATTTTTTAGTATATTTATAAGTTTTTGAGCATACGTGGTCTGTTAGAAAAGTATCCGACTTTTAGCCGATTAAAAAAAACTGGCATATCTGGAACGTTGGAAACCTAGTCACCCTCAAAGTAGTCTCCTTGGGACTCCACACACTTCTCCCAGCGGTGCCGCCATTGTTTTAAGCATTCCGAAAAAGCCTCTTTCGGAATCGACTTTAGCTCGGCTGTCCTTGCAGCCATAATGTCCTCTCTTGTCTGAAATCGCGTTCCTTTCAATGGCCTCTTGACTTTGAGCAATTGCCAGAAGTCACAGGGAGGCATATCAGGAGAGTAAGGAGCCTGTCGAACCAGAGGAGTCTGGTTTCTCGCCAAAAAGTGCGAAGAATGTGCTGGAGCATTGTCGTGATGAAGTCACCAATTTCCTGATGAGTCACAACTCCAGTCACTTGCGCCGCACAGCATCACGTAGGCGACGTGGGACATCCCTCATTTCACTTGTCGTCATTTTACCTGCATTGAAAAACCGACGAGAGCAGCATACACTACGTCACTCTAACACTGCTCGACAGCAACTGACGCTATCTACAGGCGGGAAAAAATTCACGCATGCGCACGAAGGTTCAAGGTCGGCTCATGCAAGCGCGCTTGATTCAAATCCATCAGGTTTTCAAAATAAAAAATAAGGTCGGATACTTTTCTAAAAGACCACGTAAACCTGTTACACTAAGCATGATATATAATTTGAACCCCCATTTATGAGGTTTATCATTTATAATCGTCTGTTAATAATTTCTAGAAACTTCCCAATTGTTTTTGTATTACACATTTTTTGTTTGCTTTCTTCTTGATAAACTGTTCGATTTGGGAACATGAAATTGATTGTCATCTTTTACGAATCTTGTGTTTCCACTAATGATATCATTGACAGCTTGCTCCATTGATTTCGATGACCAACTTTGTCTTTCATTCTTCTTTTGTATGTTCACACACACCATCCTAGACAATTTAAAAATGGAAATAGCATTCCATTTTGCCCCTTCCCCTAAAATTGTTAAAATTTATATCATTCGAAAATGTTTGCAGTGGTCTTATATTTTTGCATTAAAAGTGTTTCAATAATATTGCCTACAATTATTAGGAAGGTATCTATGAACAGTTTTTATGCAATCAGATATATCGCACTAACATAGGATCATATATGGACTATATTTCATTTTGCCCCGCGTTTCGTCTTGATCCTAGTTCCCTACATACATAATTATTATTTGTTAAGTATATTATATAAAATCACTGCAATGAAGTTATTTCAATACATGTCTAAATTACATTTCCTAAAAATAATTCATTATACTAATTGATAAACAAAATTTAAATTATTCCACAACTGTAAATTTTCAACATTTGGTTCCCACCTTGTTAACTGAAAACAAATGTATGCTGATGCGTCAAGCCTGTTTCTTTTTTAGTTTTTATATCACAGTATTTGGCAAACCCGCATTGGCACTATTACGTTGTTTCAAATGGCAAAAATTTCTAATAGCTTTATCTACGTTTGGATAAGCTTTCACTAGACCAGCCTAAAATGACGATAAAGATACAGTAGATAAAATAAAATTTTAAGTAACCTAAAAAAACTCAAACTCAAAGAAAAAAAATAAAATTTCTCTCTTGCCCTTTTAATCTCCAACCTAAGGAAAATACCAACTAGTTTCCAATTGTACGTATGAACTTAGATGTATCAATCTATCTTACAAGGTATTATTTCCCTGGTTTTATTATTTCATTTACTTAGCAATCTCTCGACGCGGCGACGCTCATCATCAAAACATTAATAGGTACTTCTAATGAAGTTAAAAGAGCAAGAGAGAAATTTTATTTTTTGCTTAAAATTTTAAATTTCATTTTATTATTTATTCGAACTTTTTTCTTTTCTTTAATAATTCGTTTGTAAATACGTGATTAATGTTACCTCTTTGAATTTTTGTTTGCAAATACCTGATTGGTGGGTTTGTATATACGGAAGTAAACAAACATTTGTGTCAAATTGGTTGCAGATTCATTTTATCAAGTAGGAAATGAGCTGACGATCATCCAACGCCTGAACAGATGTTCATAAATTATATTTAAGAACCTTCTCGATCACGTCAGCTTTCAAACAAGAGTTTGGATATACGGAACTAGACAAACATTTCCGCCAAATTGGTTGCAGATTAATGTTGTCAAGTAGCAAATGAGTTGATGATCAAACGCATGCACAGATTTTGATAAATTATAGCTAATAACCTTCCTGATCATGTCAGCTTTCAAACACAAGTTTGGATATATGGAACTAGACAAACATTTGTGTCAAATTGGTTGCAGATTAATTTTGTCAAGTAGGAAATGAGCTGATAGTCATCAAACGCATAAACAAAATTTCATAAAATATAGGTACGAACCTCCTCGATCACGTCATCTTATAAAAAACCGCATCAAAATAGGTCCATTCGTTTAGGAGCTACGATTCGACAAACTGCCACATACCCAGACAGACGGACAGACTGACATACAGACACGTCAAACTTATAACACCCCTCTTTTGTGTCGGGGGGGCTAAAAATATTTCTTTATATATCGTGTCAGTAAAAATGTTGCTCTTCTTCTTTTGCTGACAAGCTGTAATTTTTTTAATTAGTTGAGAAAGGATTTACCATACATATAATGATCCTCAAGATTTTGAAATATACCTTTTTTAAATCAGTATCAACGAGAATTTTCTGTTCTAAGAGAAGAAAATTTATCAAACATGACGAATTCTCTTGCCTTAGATTTTTTCTGCCCCATTAAAATTTTTATTTTGAACGCAGAAATTTCGTCATTGTCAGTAAAAATATTATTATTTTTCTTTGTTGTGATAAATTTAATGCTGTAAGTTGAGAACCCCTGGCCTATACTATAGAATAAGTATTATGTGTTATTAATGACAGTGCTTTTCTTAATCTCTTGCTGTGCAGTTAATGAATGATACAATATTAACAAGTCCGGATGTATATCAATATTTTGAATGGAAGATATGAAGCCTACCTGAAACCTTTCATCGCTACAGCAACAGTAGTAGAGAAATTACTTAAAAAATAAAGAGTCGAAATTGCTCCACAAAATTAAATGCAAAAAAATCTTCTTCTCTTGTTCTTCCATGAAATGGTAGAATTCTCAAAAATCCTTCTTTTCTCGCACAATTTTATAATTCAATTAAATAAACCAATCAATACCCAATACCAATTATTAGTATAATTTCCAATATTATCTATTATCTAACTTCTGATGTACTAAATATTTATTGTTGTACATAATTTTCTCCTTATTATAAATAAAATCCGAAAATATTCCTCGGATTCTTCTGGAAAATCCTCGACATATTTTCCGTACAAATGTCGCTCATTGTAGCCTTTTTAGATATATAAACACACGAATTTCTTTTTATTACATATGTAATTAATAAAATTATTTTTAACAAAATCTTGCCGCAGCACAGTGTCAGATTGCTGCTATTTGACTGCACTTAATTTCAGAACTCCTACTAAAAAAGGTAGCCAAACCAAATTATGTGTCGAAATTTTATTTAATGACAAAGATCTTTCTTATTTAATCTGTAGGAAAATATATAACTTTCTGGTACAAGAAAATATATAACTTTCTAGTACACACTTAGAGATTGTTAAAAAAACAAGAAAAATAGGTTGAGGTCTTCTTACAAAAAATCACATTTTAGTTAATATTTGAATCATAGGTGTTAATTTCTGGATCTTAAAAGTAGCAAAACATCGGGTGTTTAAATGCCCCATTTAGTTTTGGAGACTTTCTTATGCTACAAATATATGGATCCGACTATAACAAAAGAGTATGTAGCAGGTCTCGATTGGTGGAAATGCGAGATGTTTTTCGAGTATATGCCAATCGATAGCGCCTAACATCTTTAGTTCTCGCCTCTTGAGCCTCTTCTGACATTTGTCCTATGAGAAGGATGTAGTGATCAATGATTACTTTTTCATGGTAAAGCACTTTGTGTACAGTAACTGGCAGCTAATACAACGATTATACTTAAAATAAATGTTCTATTGCACATGCTGCATATTTTGTTTAAAAATATCAGATAATTAAAAATTTAAGTAACCTCATTAGTTGTAGATGCATTTAAATAAACAAATGATCAGATCCCAAAAGTATCAGATCCCAAACATTAAAGCAATCCCAACCGATAAGATGTAAAAGCGCTTAATGAGGGATACAATTTTTCAAGATTTCAATGTTTTTATTTTTATTCCAGTAATTGTTGCGGATTTTTTTGCATTATTAAAAAAAGTATAACTTATATATAGACTAGATGTGTGATGCGCTATCAATTATAAATAATTAGAAGTTTAGACCAGTGATTCTCAACCTTTTTTGTTGCGGTACACTTTTAGCAATTTGAAAGTTTGGCGGTACACTAACAATAAATTGAGTTTAATAGTTATTTACATTAGAGTGCGGAAACGTTGATTTTACAACGCAATAGCTCATTTGGGGAACGAGCCCGAAGGGCAAGTTCTCCATTAGCTGGAGCGTTGTAAAATGATTTCCGCGCGAAATTTAAGCTTGTATAAGCTTTTAATTTTAATTTTGTAATGTATAAGCTTTTTGGCCGACAATTATTATTTAAGAAACAAATACATTTAGGTTATTAACATTATTGGAATTTTTTTTTAATTGTACTCACAAATTTTGACATTTTTACTAATTCAAATTTATTAGGTACATAATAAGTCATTTTACAACATGTCATACGCTATACTTCATAATAAAAAATTACTCATATTTTCAACATTCTCCTGTCAAATATGGTGTAAAGTAGCTTTTTCTAAATTAGATTTTATTTTCTTATACTTAATTTATTTTGTAAGTATCCTTGAAAGGTTAAAATTTAGTGGTCACTTTACCGCATCGTAACCGTATATTGCAACATTGTGTGTAAACATCTAGTTTCGCTGAATGTATACATGATGTCAAAACATCTCGTCTACGCCCAACTGCATCGATGTCTACGCACAATTGCATCAAAATTGTTCCTCTACATCTTAGTTACCACGACCGAAAGTTTGACATTACACCCGTCAAAATTTTACCGGCCCGTGGGCCTGTAAAATTATTGAAAAGACCGCATGAAAATCAATCATTTTTATTATTATTTATTGTATTACAATATTATTGTTTCTATTTATTAATATAAAATGTACAATTGGACAAGTTATTGATTGAAATTGGACAATCTACAGAAGACGAAACGTGAAGATTATTTAAACGTGAAAAATCTGTTGATAGCCTAGCTTTGTCCATCTTTTTGTCTCCCACACCCAGTAGAGATCTCGAAATTTTATATTTTGCTTCAACGAAATCTTCCAAGTAACCTTCCGCTACGGATGTGCTTCGCCATCCTCCATGCCTCTTTATAGACGTAATGCCAGCTCCACTGTCGGCAAGTAACGTAGCAGATGTTCTCAGAAAACTGTGCCCTGTGTACCTTCCCAGTTCAGGGAGTTGCAGATATGTAGCAATCTTTTTTGGAATACCTCAGAGATGACATCGTCATCAACAATAGTAAATACACGTTTTTTGTTAGTTTTCGTCTTTGGTATTGTGACAACTAAATCAGAACCCATGTCTTCAATATCATTTACTGCTATATTTGTTTGTTCTTCCCTCCGAAAGACCCTAAAATAATGACGTTTATACTTGTCACTAATGTCGAAAATAATAATTACCGTAGCATCACTTGATAATTTACAACCATATACCAGACACTTATTTTATATTGCAGATTTTTTGTAGAAGGAAACATCTTTGCTCGTACTGGGCGTTGGCTCATCAGCCTGATCGTCAAGGTCGTCATAATTGTCATCGTTAAGCTTTCCTCTTTTTAACCATTTAACCACATCAGACGGTTTTTTTAAATAAAAATAATTGTACCCAAAAATTATTAGAAAAGATGAATCATATATAACCCATGAATAGGTTTTATTTAATTTTGAGAACACATCACTATGTGTATATATATATATATATATATATATATATATATATATATATATATATAAATTTAGAAATTTAACTAAACAGCAAGCAAGTAAATCAAAAACTGAACTAGCAGTGGCTATAGCCTAGTTCGCATTAGGCTAGTAATTTAGTAGAGTAGCGAGTAATTTAGTGGCTAAACTACTGGCTACTGTACAGAAACCGTTCGCATTACGGTCTAGTACAGTACACAAGTGTTTTGTAAGATGGAGGGGCTGCAACGCAATAGAATGAATACACTGATATATTTATTGCATTTTCTAAATCCAGGCATGCCGATTGTTTCATTTGTTTGTTTTTATAATGCGGGGACTTTATATTAAAAAAGCATTTATGTTCGACGTATTTGGAAACTAATTTTAAGTTACAATTTTCGGTCCAGCGAAAGGACATTTTTGCGGCAACTAATGAACTCGACTAATCTACAGGTTCGGACTTGTTTAGCCGGTGAACCAGTGAGCACGAACGCGTGGTGGGAGGCGCTACTCGCCCGATAAAATAGAGTAAGGCCTAGGCCGCACTACGGCTAAACCGCCCCGGTATTTGATCGCGTGATTTTATGACTCGTAAACTAGTAAAGACTAGACTCGTAGACTCGTAGACTAGTAAATTAATACAAGCGGCCGCACTTGCGGTTTTTTCCTGCGACTGATTTTAAAACCGCGTATTGTTACAAAATGACTCCCGTGTAAAAACCGCGCTAAAATTTGTACTGCATAGAAAATAGTTGGCGCGTACGCACTTCTGTTTAACCGCGAGCGGTTTTTTGACAGACAGCCGTGAACAGCTGGTGAAGAGTGGCAATTATTACGTTTTTTTTAGGTTCAGATACTTGTCTCTGATTGAAAACATGTCGTCTAGCGAGTCAGACTGTGTATCAAACGAGATATGAAAGTTTGTCGGAAAAAATCATAATGGAAGTACAAAAAAGACCAGCTTTATACGACACCACTTTACGTCAGTATAGTGATCGAAAAGAGAAAAATAAACAGAAAGGCGCTCCTCTGGTGAAATACATTTGCGAAAGGTTGTATTCATGAGTAATGTGAGGACGCACAATTTGCAAAATTTTATCGATGCTGTTAGCTGACATGCGATAATAATTAAAATATTTCTCAGGATGTTTTTTTAAATCTTGATATTTATTATTAAAGAAACCTTTCTTAAATCTACGGCTAGTGAGTGGATGGATCCAATATTTGCGAAATTTGCGTTGACGTCTTCTTTTTCTATTTCTTAGTATTAGAGCAACAATAGATACTGCTCGTTTGAAATCCATTTTCAACTGTGCAAATTGTGGGCGGTTTCGCGATTTTTAATCGTAATGTGTGTTTCTCGAGCGTGTCGCGGTTATAGCGGTTACCGCTCGCGGGGAAAAAACCGTAGCGCGGCCTCGGCCTAAAATGGATCGACTCGACTTAATCATTCACTAAACCACTTGACTAATTTTTCGTGGTTCGCACACATTTAGCCACTAAATTACTCGCTACTCTACTAAATTACTAGCCTAATGCGAACTAGGCTTAACAAGCAATGGTTTAGAGTTTAGACCAACTAATGCAACATATAATTTTATCCGTTTTTCTATTCTAACGAATTATTAATCTAATTCATTAATCGCAGTGTTAGTTATAAGTAACTAACAGTATTATCTTAGAATGAAATAATTGTTTTATTCCTCTATGTCATCGGTTTGCAACATTTATGCTATTATTATTATGATATTTTTTTCGTGCCTCCCTTACCTTTTATTGTTGTAATAGATTAAATAATATAGACACGTTTAAAATAATAAAAACTTTATTACAAAAAAGAAAAACTGAAAACTACAATTAACAGAATAATAACATGGTTTGGCTATAACATACACATACGTGTATTTTATATAAAATATTTTTTAAACATTTAAACCAACTACATCTATCGCATAAAAATTGAATGCGAGGGTTGTTGTTATTTATTGGCACAAAGTTTATCAAATCTTGGGGGCAATGTGGAGAATGGCACTCGTATATCTTTTTCGACTACCAACCTGGCTCGATATTTGGTTTTCATTGCAGCCAGTACCGAAAAGCCTGTTTCGCATAAATACAAACGGTAGAGGATATAAACGGTAGTTACAAACGGTAGAAGCACTTGCATTTTTTTACAATACAAAGTTTCATACTCTCCGCTAAGATTCATCCATAATTGAATTAAGGTTTCATATTGAAACTTTTGTTTTAGTAGGCTATCGCATGATAATTCTAAAGTTTTTCTTTTTCAATGGTTGTCACCTCAAATTCGTCATCTTCATTGTCGATTAATGAATTCTGTACCCACAAAAACTTTGAGAAATGAAGGTCTGGAAAAATAATTGTCTTGAAAAATGCAGCACTCCATCCAAGTGTTCAATTAAAAGATTCTTGCTTGTTTCAATATTGGCTGTAGCGCATAAATCTCTTGACAGTGAAGATATGTCCAACTCATTCTTTAGTAAATTTGACTTCCATAACTTCAACTATTTAATGAAAGCTTTTACTTGGCCCTTTTGTGATCCGCGGATTTGTGAACTGCTCAATTTTCCAAAAATTTCTACAAAATAAGCAAGTTTACCAAGGAAATTATCGTTCGTCCACAAATGTGTCTCTTCATGGTAATTTTCTTCGAGAAAGGGTTGCTATTTCTTCTTTGAGTTCAAATATCCTTTGAATCACTTTTGCGCGAGATAGCCAGCGAACTTCACAATAATACAGAAGTAAGGTATAATTAGCTTCCATATCTCCACACAACTTTGCAAATAGCCTAGATCTCAAAGGACTGTTCTTGTTGTAGTTTATAATTTTTATAACTTTTGTAAAAATGTTGTTAAGTTCCTCGCTCGTATTTTTTGACACTAGAGCTGCTCTGTGAAGCATACAGTGCATCCAGATAGCATGTGGTGCTTTCTTTTTAACTAATGCTTGAAGACCTGCTTTGTATCCGGACATTGACTGAGCTCCGTCAGTACACAGTCCAATGCAATTATTCCATTATAAAAAAAACTGTCATCCAAAAACTGTCCATTATATTAAAAATTTCAATGGATGTGGTCTTTCCAGGAATGGGTTTGCAAAATAATATATCTTCTAATATATTATTTTCCAAAACATATCGAACATATGCAATTAAATGGGCATCTTTAGCTATATCATTTGCCTCATCTACTTGTATGGCGAATTTCGAAGTACGCAGCGGAGAAATTAATTGATCGCAAATATCTTCAGATATATCATTGATTCTTCTTCCGACTGTATTATCAGCAAGAGGAATTTGTTGCAACTGTTTTGCATATGATTCGCCGAACATTATGCGAACCATATCAATAGCTGCTGGTAAAACTAGAGTTTCTCCTATTATATGCGGTTTCTTACATTTTGCGATTCGGTAAGAGACATGGTACGAAGCCAATAATGCATTTGGTGTTACAGAAAGTATTTTTTTGAACGTTTTCCTTTGATTATTAAGCTCATCCAATTTTCTTTAAACAATTCTATGGGCTTATCAACATATTCAGAATGTAGAGTTTCATGGTACCGTTTTAATTTGATTGGTCTCATACCTCATATACCACTCATACATTGATTTTTCCAAGGTTTCTCCGCTCCTTGAAAACCATGGAAACCATGCCAATTCCAAAAACCTTGGAAAAATCAAATAAATGTAAAAAAAAACATGCATGCATTGAATTTTCACTGTAACGTTAAGATATGAAGTTTTATTTATTTGTAGATATTATGGTATAAAAATTAATTTATTAAAAAATTTTGACGCCTTCCCTGGCAGTAGTCCGCGCCTCCCCTGGGAGGCGAGCCTCCCAGGTTGGAAACCGCAGCTCTATGTATAAATATCCATTCCACTTATTGATAGCATTTATTTATTTGTTGTAGCATGGAACGGTAGCAACGTCAAGTGAAACAAGCGTTGGTACACAGCCGGGTGGCAGCGTGACATCTCGAACGGCGTCAGAGACGCCTCAGGTGCCGGGACCTGGCCACCACACAGGCGCCAAGTTCCGGCACGGGCTCCTCCAACTAATGATCCACACGATCGATCCCCTGCATGATGGTCAGTATGAAGGTATTTTCCTTTCACACTCTCTACTCTCGGTGTGTAGGCTCCGCTCTCGCAATTTTACATTGGCTAAAATGATTCATACATGAAATTCATGAATCTCTGTTAAGACTTAATTGGCACTATGTTCGTTGTTGTTTTCATGGCTTGAAATTTACACTAATCTCTCCAATTAATTATTAATATACACAATACACAGTTTTTAACTACTCTAGTCGTATCATTAGCAACTTCTTAATTAAGTTATTACGTTTAAAAACGGTTCCGACTAAAAAGCATAATATACACTCTTTATAACCAAGTGGCCAACTAGTGGTCAAAAAAATATCAGATAGTCAAAACTTCCACAAAGAATCTGAAGACATCATATTTTCAATATATTACCATAATTAAAGATATTAAATTAAAGATAATAAATATTATACCAAGCACCTTTTCACGGATAAGATAAAACACGGTTAGATACATATAACAAGATAGGGAATATTACAAGTAAATTTGATAAAATAGTATAAATTGAGGCGTACCCGATTTTGGGTAGCCGAACAAGGATTAAGAAGCATGTATTAAGTGTTGCACGCCTTTTAAAAGATGTGCTGATTGTATTTAAATAATTAACTAATAATTAAGTTTCGCATAATTTCACGGTTCAAAATTATTTGTTGACACATTAAATGTTTAATTAATTGGACAGATTTGTGTAAATTTACCGCAGCAAATATGGCAAAAGATGAACAAAATGCAACAGCTATAAAAAATAATTGTTCAAAGCAAAAGCAGAGCTCGAGGCTTAAGCAAAACATGAAATATTTGGTAAATTAGTTTGCTCTATGTATCTGTAGTTCCTTTTCTAGTGTATTTTCCAAAATAACAAAATTTTAAAAATTGTTTGTATAAAGAAAATTAATATAATTTCCATTGTTCAAGCTAAATACAGATCAAATGTGCACTAGCTAAATATAGAAGGAATAAAACAATTTTTTTAGATTTATTTAATTAAACAATATACAGAAGAAGTACACTCAACAAAATATTCAATAATGTAACAAAAATTGTTGAAATTATTTGAATAAAACTAATTATGAGATTTGTTTCATGTGATCATTTATTAATAACTATTGCTTTACCAACACACCAGAGTGTGTGCATCTTTAGATCAATCACAAACATTTATGGTGTCCTTTGGTTTGTGGCGGATTGAACGTTTGTTCGTTTTTCCGCCGTCTTTGTTTGTTTTTCTGTTAGTTTTATGTTGTTGTCTTTTGTTGTTTGTCTTTTGTTATTGTCTTTTGTTTTTGGTTCCGCTTTAGCGTTACACAATAAAACGGTTCTTTCCTTTTCCTTTTTTTGTTTCTTCTTGGTTTCCTTGTGTTTCTTCTGCTGTGGCCTCTTGTCGTCTTCTGGGTTGGTCCTGTTGCGGTGCTGTGGTCTTCCTTCTTTGTTTCTTTTGTGGTGTCTCGTTTGCTGTGCTGTTGGTGTGGACCTTTCGTTTCGAAGAGGTTGCTTTGGGTACCATGTAAGTAGAAAACAGTGTTATTGTCTGAATGTGGTTTGTTGCAGTTTTGGAAATTTCCACTTGACGTTTGTTCTGTAGTTTGCGGTTTGTTGGATTGTTATATTGTCATGTTGTCACATGTTGTCAAATGTTTTCTGTATAAGTTTTCCTATGTGCTCTGTGATTATTTCCATCTCGAGATGTTTATGTATTTGCTCGTTGGTTATGTACCATCGCGACTCTGTGATTTGTCTTAGTATTTTGTTTTGTATAATTTGTAGTCGGTATTATACATGCTTGCTAGCTTGCATCCAGCACGTCGGCGAGTAGGTTTTTTATCATTATTGGTCGTATTACTGTCTTGTACAGTATCAGCTTATTTTCCATGTTGAGTTTGCTTTTCCTGTTAATGAGGGGATAAAGATAGCTTGTTTTTCTCGCAATGTAATCCACATGTCCTGCGAAGGTCGGCCTTTAGTCCAGAATAATACCTAGATATTTTACCTGTTTTTCAAATTTTATAATTGTATTATTAATCTTGAGCCGTTTTGTTGGGATGTGTTTGAATTTCCTTCTTGTGAACATGATGACTTTTTTCAGCGTTATGTTGTATTTTTCACGTGTTACACCATCCATTTTTGATCTAGGTAGTTTTGTAATCCCTCGGTGACAGTGTTCGCCAAGATTCCTCTCGTAAAATGTATTTTCTATTCTAGGTATGTCAGCGGTGTAAATTTTGTAAAGTAGGAGCCCCAGTATAGACCCCTGGGGGACAGCCGCTCAAATTGGACGAGTGCGAAGAAATTGTTGAATGCGTCAATTATCGCTTCAGTTATTCTCGTTGTCTGGTACCTTGTCGAATGTTCTTGTCTGTATCCGTATTGTTCGTCTGGGATTATCTGATTTTCATCAACTACGTCTGTCAGTCGTTTATGAATTATTTTCTCCGTTATTTTTCCTGTGAAGTCCTGTGAGTAGGCTGACTGGCCTATAGCTCGACGTAATGTTCCTAGGTTTGTTAGGTTTGGAGATCAGTATTGCTGTGTCGTGTCTCCATTGGGTCGGAAACGTTCTGTATGAGCAATGCCTTCACTATTTGATTCATTCTTTCTACAGCGGGCGGCGTTAGGTTCTTGAGAGTCACATTGTTTATATTATCACAACCGGGTGCTTTCCAATTTTTTATGTTTTTATTATCTCGGACTACTAACATTTTTTCTATTATATATATATATATATATATATATATATATATATATATATATATTATATATACATATATGTATATATACATATATATATATATATATATATATATATATATATATATATATATATATATATATATATATACAATTTAGGATGCGATTTGCCGTATTTTTAGGAGTAGCGATTGGCTTTGAACTGTTATTCATGGTTTTCCCGATTTCTAAGAGTTCTAAAAGGTCCAATTTTAATCCTTTTTCTTGGATGTGTAGTATTCTCGGCTGTTTTTTTTTTGCTGAAATTTGGTGTCCAGTTTTTATTGGATGATTAGCAAAAGTAAAGTGATTATTTTCCAGGCGTAGCTTATGTTCTTTAAATCAAGTTTCAAAATTTCTTCTAGTTTGTCCTATGTAGGTTCCGTTGGATACATCGCAATTAAGTTTGCTCACTTCTGATTTATTTAGCAGATTTATTTTTGGTTTGTGATTACATAAAATATTTTGGAGAGTATTGGTGTTGTTCCTGTGCGCTATGATAGTATTATTTTAAGTATTATATGATAGTATTATACTATGATAGTATTATATCTTTTATTATGTTACTTATTTTTTCCGAAATCTTTCCTAGATATGGGATACATTTGAATGTTTTTTCCTCTACTTTTCCTTTTTCGCAATTACTATTGTAAGCTAGTTTTGGTGATCGGTGTCTTGATTTTTTCCATAATACTTGTGTGAGGATGTCTTGGTTGAAGTTGTTGTTATTGGATATTTGTTTTATTGTATTTAATTCTGTGTGGAAATTTGAATGATTAAGAGGGATAGTTAGTAGTCTATGTATCATAGTATGGAATGCTGCTAATTTATGTTGTATAGGATGTAAGGAGGTGTTGTGTATTATTGTATCTGTGTAGGTGGGTTTTCTGTATATCTTGAATATGTGTTTGTAATTGTGACGGTTGATATTTAAGTCTAAGAAATTTATTGAATTGTTTTCTTCTAATTCGATGGTGAATTATATTGAATTATGTTCTTGAAACCCAGTTTAAAGAACATAAACGATCGCTACTCCTGGAAAATAATTAATCTTATAATACTTTTGCTAATCACCTAATAAAAACTGGAAACCAAATTTCAGCAAAAAACCAACCAATCACCACTCCTAAAAATATGGCAAACCATGTGGCAAAAATCCTTCATAATATATATATATATATATATATATATATATATATATATATATATATATATATATATATATATATGCGTCTATGCGTCTAACGGTTGACCCGCACGGACGCATATATCTTGAGAATGGCGAATGTTAGTTCGCCGAAACGTCGAGAATCCGGTTCTTTTCAGAGCCAACCCTCAGCATCAACGCGGAATCCCCGAGAAAACAATACAACACATGTATCTATCCGCGAAAACCTCAGATACAACATATATATATATATATATATATATATATATATATATATATACATATATATATATATATATACATATATATATATATATATATATATATATATATATATATATATATATATATATATATATATATAATACATATACATATATATATATATATATATATATAGAGAGAGAGAGAGAGAGAGAGGGAGAGAGAGAGGGAGAGAGAGAGGGAGATAATAGAAAAAAATGCCACAGGGTTGGTGAAACTATAGTTGTAAATAAATGATCACATGAAACAAGTGACTTAAATAATTTTATTCAAATGTTTTAAAATGTCGTTTCATATAGTTAAGCCTAAAACAATTAACAAATTCTTGCTTTAATGATACAATTACATTATATTAAATATAAACAATACTAAGTATGTACCTATTACAAACGCTAGGGAGACGAAATAATGAGAAAATGATTTTTACACAAACGGTGATATTTTAAAGTTGCATCATCCTATTTATACTGCTGTTCTATTCCTAACTATTTATTTTTACCTGGGCCTAACTGAAGCAGCTTGTGCATATTGTCTGGACATATTGTTTATATGAAAATGTCAATGTCTCAATCAATAAGTGAGTAAATTTTTGGAAAATGTACGAACTGACTATATCATATTGCATGTTTTGTTGATGCATCACTGATGGGTATGTGAGTGTTTCCATTTCACACACCCTTTCTTCTTCCAATAACCTATGTTCTGCAGAAAGCTACAATACAGAAAATAATCTGAAACAACCTCAAAAAACCTCAAAAACAATTGAGAATCATCTGAATGTTACAAATATTTGTATATTTGGAATAAACATTTAGACTGGAAAAGCAACAAAGAAAACTGTTTTAAAAAATTAGACAATATAATCGATAATTTAATACAAATACCTACACAAAATATTGACATATATAAATATTGACTGACCACATCATCAATGCACAGCTCAAACCGCTTAAATTACGAACTTAAAATTTGGAAGGTTGCTTTTATGTAAGCGCCCATTGTAGTAAGTAAGATTTCTTGAATACATTGTTTGCAATTGAGTAAAGAAGGGGTGGTCAAATTTTTTTACTAGAATATCTAAATCTCAGAAACGGAAAGTGTTCTCGAAAACGGAAAATATTAGTTTACTAATATGAAATTTGGTACATTGCCAAAATAGTAAAAAATTGGCTGTTATAAAATTCCTCTCACAATAGAAAATTCAGTAAAGGGGAATATTTATATATTAAAAACTGGAGATGTCAGAGAAGTGAAAGTTACTATTTAAATTCTTCTTTAAAAATGAAGAAATAGGTGTATTACCATTTTCGAAAATCCAGTTATAATGGTGGAAAAGAAATATTTAAAAAATTCTCTTTTCAGATTTAATAATTAATTGACAGCTGACATTTTAGTAAAAGTGTATAATTGCAATTTAAAATGCAAATTGAAAATATAAATGTAAATGTTTGACTCCATCTAAAGTCGAACTATTGATTATGAACTATTTGATTATATTGAACACGTAATTGATAATGTTGAAAGTTACAATCAATTCTCTTGTATGCTCCGTAATGACAATATTAACAATATACAAGTGTCATTGTATATTTCACGGTGGTTTATGTAAGTTGATCTTTATGCAAAATTTGATAATCTATTGCACCCTCTAGAACAGTTACTTCTTACAAGATATCTGCCATAACTAGGATTTCACTATTTGTCTTACCTCGTTTGGCCTATAAAGCGAGACGCTTATATAACAATTATCTAAATAGAAAACAAAAAATATAAATAATCATACATTTATTAATTACAATAGAATTAATAGTGATCTCGTTTTGGACTATCTTTACAATAGGTGCTAGCAATAACGGTATTCGATGAGACGAGACGAGACAAACGCTTACAATGCGAGACGAGTCAAACGAGACGAGACAAGACAAGGTGAGACCGAAACTGAAACTTTTTTCACATCTATTAGTTATCTCAGTGCAGACCACATTTACATGCAATAAATTATCACATAATAATTTTCACATGCAATAAATAATTACTCATGGAGTTGTAACTGGGTTTATGAATAGGGTTAATTCATGAACCCATTTCGTAGGGTTTGGACAAAAAATCACGTATTAACTCCCAAAATCCACACGGGTGAGGGGCTTCACGCTATAGCCTGTATAACATAAATGCAATGTAGGTCTACGAAGAAAAGTAGTGCGACATGGAATGTAGGAAACTAGACGTATATAAAGTATAAATAATAAATTATACTGGATAACATAATCTATGAAGTTAAGATATTGTAGGAAAATATATAAGTCAAACAAAATAGATTTAGTATGTCTAAAGAGATAAACAAAGTCTTCCTTCTTACAAAGTAAGAAATTCGTAACGGGAAAAAAGCGTAATAGATAAAAATAAATAAATGTGTTAGGTTGGTGGACGTAGGTTTCTATAAGTAGATTTAAAATTTTAATTTTAAACTCGTATAATTAAAACAACTAATATTATTTACAAATCTTAAATCTCCATATTTCGTTGTATATAAAATATTCAAACAATAAAAAATCTCGTAAATTGTTTCTCAACGACCACCATTTTGGAACGTTTTGAATTGTTCGTAAGTTTTACGAAACTCTAACCACAATATCGACTGAATTTTCGGTCGCACGCAAGTCCTGCCGGCGGTAACACTAATCTTTAACGGTACCGGCTATAAATGCGGTAATATCTTGATTTTAACTAGTGCCTATTCATTACGCGGCTTCTATTTCTGAATTGAATAAAGAAAAATATGGAAAAATTTCCGGCCCGACCGCAGTCCTTCCGCACGCGATTTTGTTTAGTAAAATGTCAAACTGGATAGGTATATATGATTCATGTTATTTGTTGGAAATATGAACGCAAAAGCTTGAACTTTATGCCAAACTTGATGGCCTTTGATTCTTTTTATATCTATGGGAATTCTTTAATTCTAGATCTTCTTCTAGAATCTGACCCGTTTTTAATATATTATAGGTTATAGGTATATACCGGGATTTTCAATAAGGACATAACAATTTTGTATTTATATAAATCACAGAATGATTGAAATATCGGACTGAAATTTATTCCAGGTGTAGTACCCATATTACAATTATGTATGGAATTCGACTTCGTTCCTATGACCACTACGAGCACGGTCATATGCGATAGCGATCGATTGATCGAAGAAGATCGATTCTTTGGATAAAAATTTCAATCACACATTTACACATATCAGCCAGAATGTGGGCAATTTCGCTTTCGATATAGTTCCTGAGAAACCTAACCTAACCTAACGTTGTTGGATGGTTGGTATAAACCTTCGACTTAAGGTAACCATAAAAAAAATTCAAAGCGTCAAATCGACTGGACCGTTTCTCGAGATTAAACGATTACCAAATTTTCCTTTCAATAAATCAATTATTTGACCAGCTGTGTGGCTTTTGGCACCATCTCATTGGAACCACATATGGTTAATGTCAAGTCTACCCAATTATGGCTAAAAATAGTCTTCCAGCATGGCACGATAGCGAACTTCATTGACCATAACATAACACTTATTTTCATCGACGACAAATACGGCCCTATCACACCTCCGGCATGAAATCCACACCACACGTTCTCTTTTTGTGGATGCAAAGTAGTCTAATGGCGTACATGTGGTTTTGTTGCTATCCAATAACGCATATTCTGTTTATTGACATTCAGCCATAAATGAGCTTCATTGCTAAAGACAATTTTGCGATGAAATTCAGGATTCTCTCCAATCTTTTGCAGAAAATAATCGGATAAGTTTCCGCGTTTTAAATGATTCAGAGGTTTCAGTTCTTGGGTTAAATTTATCTTGTAAGGGTGTAGCTGGAGATCTTTATGTAAAATTCGCCATAATGTGGACTGAAAAAATTGCAATTCTTGCGAACGGCGTTGAATCGACTTGTTTGGTGGTTCAATTTAAACTGAAGCTCTTACGGCTGCAATATACTTATTCCGTACTTCGACCGGTGCGTTGTCTCACTGGCAGAGGAACATTCAATAGGGAATATGTTAATTCAAATTTATTCACCAACGCACGTACAGCTTTTCTAGTGGGACGATTATTGCGACCAAAAATTGAAAGAAGCGCTCTTAAAGTTGCACCCTACCGACTCAGAATTTCGGTAGCAAGTTTTAAAGATTTCCAAACGTGAACTCGTTCGTGAACTTTACGGTGATAAAAATGTGAGTCTTGACTGACGTTTTGACTTTGACAGATCATTAAAAAGTTTGTAGGTTATGTTCCGCATTATTAAATAATTATTATGTCCATTATGAAAAGCCCATTTATATATATATATATATATATATATATATATATATATATATATATAATTATTAAACATATATTATATTTCAGGACCCAAAATCCATTGACTGAATTCTAAACGAGAGTTTAGGTCTTTTGGAAGAAGTTTTGGGGTTTTCACCATTTGTTACGCCGAAAAAGTAAATCTTTTTTTCAAATTGTTCTTACCGACTTAAGTGAAATTCCTACTTGCTGCCATAAACGTCGCACGAATTGTTCTTGTTCTGCACTTCTAACAATTTTCTTTGTGCAAGTTTAGTAAACTTAAAAGAATTTTTTCGACGATATCTTGCAATTGGAAAATTAAGCTGTTATCGAAACCACCTCTGAGTTTGGTTGTGGAGTTCGTTCTAATAAATTGCTCTACGCAAGCAATCCTTTGTTCAATCGGCTACCGCTCCATTAAAAAATACTTGCCAAATAAGTAATTACTTCTTTTTGGTTTTATGAAGTAAAAATAGGACACCCTTAATTTTTTACTGCGTACATGTATATAAAACAGCATATAAAGAATATAAAATATTATTTGTATAAGAAACAGTGGTCAATTAACTTAAACAGGCAGAATCGTAGGAACATGTTGAATAAACGAAAATATCAAGATAAAAGTGCTCTCACAGGGGCCGAAAGAAATGGTATGAAAGAAACAATTAAAAACTTTAAAATTTTACTTCAATAGCGCGTACAGGTTACATACTCACTTTTTTTAAAGTAGTCTATGTGAAGATATTGGAGACGGTGGTAGCCTAGTAGTCAAGATATCAGATTACTAAGCCATAAGTCCCGTGTTCAAATCCTGGGACACAAGTAAAAATAAGCCACCCTACTACAGTGCATAGCTCTGGGAAAGCCATCACAGTAAATCTGACACGAAACTTCCCCTAATAGTAGCTCTCCACCCACGTTAGAAACTGTAAGGGCTCCCTATACTTGTGTCTAAGATCGTGTCTAGGCAGATTGTGTCTAGGCAGAGGAAGGCGGCAAAATCCCTTAGAGGGACGTAAGGCCAAGAGGAATGTGATGATATTGATAGTAATAGCAAAGTGCAGTCTAGATATTTAAAACAAAGTAGAGCAAATATTTTTTTTAAATCATGGTCTTCCACCTAGTTGAAGAAGGATGAACTGAAATGGTATTCATCTTCAAGACAGACAAGACTAGACGGACAAGACTAGACAGATAAGACTAGACAGACAAGACTAGACAGACAAGACTAGACAGACAAGACTAGACAGACAAGACTAGACCGACAAGACTAATAATAATAATAATAACCTTTATTGGCATAATTAAAATAATTTCCATACAAAATATACATACAAAATAAAACAATAAAAAATAATAAAAAAGTTGTGAAACTAAAACCCCATTAAAAAGAAAAAAGAAATTTTACCACCCTATAAACCTATACTTCAACACCTGTACATCGGACATAAGCTCACAAAAAAAAAAAAAAAAAACTAAACCGCAACACTCAAAAAACTACCCCGTCGCATCCGCTCTTTCCATGTTTTCACTCTGTGTAAAAACGACAGTCCCTTCCCGCTCTCGTCCATACACTCCCTCCAATCCTTTCCTCGCCTTCTCTCCTGGTCATTCCACTCCGCCATCGTGCATTCTTCCAACCAATGACTCCACATATCTTCCTTCAACCCACACACCAAACACCTTCTACTTTCCTCCTTCATCCAATGTCTCCTTCCACGCTCTTCGTTGCCACACCTAAATCTCGCCAACACTGACTGGTCGTCCGACCCTTTACTTGTCCTCAAATAACCAGGAACACGGCCGTGCACTTGTATCTGACTGTAGCCTTGGTGATATTTACTAGCCTCTATTTTCGATTGGCGCTCTTGGAAGTCCACTTCTAATAACCTCTCTTTTAGCATCCGTTTCCACTGAGCACCCGCACTTTTTTCCGTTTCCAACCCCTCGGATGATAACCCGCCTCTCTCATACAGTTTCCTTTTATTCAACCCCCAACCGCTCTCTCTTGTACCACTTAACCCCTCTTTATTCACTACTCGAAAGATTTCCTTTATTATCCTTTCATCTCCTAACCCATCCACCCTATACTCGAACTTTATCCCTCTTTCCGCAACAATTACCGCCACCTTACAAGCACTCACTTCCTGAAGCACAATATGACCAGGCGTCGACCTATCAAGTTTCAACACTTTCTTATAAAACTTTAGCTGCACCCTTTCGATCTTGTCTTCCTCTTTCGATCCCCAGACCTCGCATCCATACAGTAACACGCTTCGCACGCACACATGCCTTCCATATGGTCTCTGCTGCTCTAACTGCCTGAACAAAATAGACAAACCACCCGCAGCCTTTCACTTCCCTCACGCTTAAAACACCCGCAATAGCAATTATTTTACCGAGCACTCTCACACACGTCCAGCACCCACGAATTTACCACGATATTAGACTAGACAGACAAGACTAGACAGACAAGACTAGACAGACAAGACTAGACAGACAAGACTAGACAGACAAGACTAGACAGACAAGACTAGACAGACAAGACTAAACAGACAAGACTAGACAGACAAGACTAGACAGACAAGACTAGACAGACAAGACTAGACAGACAAGATTAGGCAGACAAGACTTTTTTTTTTTTTTTTTTTTTTTTTTTTTGCACGTGCTGGAGGTGAAAATCTGCAAACAGACACCACCCGACCCGTGTCGAGTGGTAGTGTGGGGCTGCCCCCAAAAGGGGCGACCCACTAAAAAACCCCCACCATTCAGACCCCCCAGTCAAAACCAGAGAGAACGTGATGGAATCCAAAATTTGGCATAACTTCACCACGTTCCTCCCCCTTTCATATCCAAAGCATTCATCCATTCATTCGTTGTGCCGGGCGCGTCGTTAATCGCCGTGCCCCCCCTCACATAAGAGTTTACAATAAATTTGTGCGCCCCCTTCGCACTAAGGGGGGCCCGGCGATGGCACGCTCGGCTCGCGCGTAGCAGCCCCTCGACCCGCCTTACGCTCGTCCCTTTCATCCTTCTCCTTTCTCCTCATTATATAACCTATCATTCCAGTCAGCACGCCCCATTCATACTCACTGCGGAGCATAATTCTCACCATACTCTCCTTGTTCACATTCTCTCCCACCTTGCATTCTGCGGCGCTCCTCATTCTCTCCCATCTCGTACACTCGAAGATGGTATGCTCCGCAGTGTCCTCAGTCGCTCCACAGTACCTACAGTGCGCCTCAACCAGTTTCCCGATGCGCACCAGGTAAGACCCAAAGCATCCATGCCCCGTAAGCGCCTGGGTGAGGTAATAATTCACCTCCCCGTGCCCACGGTTGACCCATTCATCGATAGTCGGAATCAGTTGCCTGGTCCAGGCTCCCTTTTCCGACCCCTGCCATAGCTCTTGCCATACACGCATTGTTTTTTCCCTTTCATTTCTAGGGTCATTACCTCCCCAAACTCTCACCCTTTCATGCGCCAGAAGGTCTAACGGGATAACTCCAGCAACGACCGCCACGGCGTCGCCAGAAACAGTCCTGTATGCGCTGCACACACGCAGCAGCATACACCTTTGCACTCTCATCAGTCTCGCTCTATAACATTCAATCCTGAACGCATTTATCCATGCCGGCACCCCATACAGGAGAATGGAGTGCACGACCGCATTCATAACCCTCCTCTTGGAGGCCAACGGCCCACCTATGTTGGGCATCAGCCGTCCAAGGGCTCTCACACATGCTGTAGCCTTGCTCACCACCCGGGTGACCTGATCGGACACCCTGAGATTTCGCTGGAGCTCTACCCCAAGGTATCTTACAGATTCCCGAGCCGGTACGTCAACTGTCCCCATTCGCACGGTCAATTCACGCAGCTTTCTTCTCCCAATTAGCAGGACCGCCTCGGTTTTGTGGGGAGCCAGAGCAAGCCCTTTTTCCCCCATCCACCGATCAATCCTACCAATTGCCTCATTTATTATCGCTTTCAGACTTTCTTCCGTTCTTGCGACAGCGACCACCGCTAAGTCATCAGCGTACCCTACGAGCGTAACCCCGTCTGGCAGCCTCAATCTCAAAACCTCATCATAAAATATGTTCCACAGTATCGGCCCAAGAACCGAACCCTGTGGAACACCCGCACTCATTTTGAAGATTTTACCTTCCACAGTCACTATCTCCCTGTCATTCAAGTAGCTCCCCACCATCTTTCGAAGGTAGGGAGCTACCCCCTTTAGTTCCAAAGCCTCCATGATTCCGCCCCATGGGACCGAATTGAAGGCATTTTTCACGTCCAGGGTTACAAGCACGCAGTAGCTACGGGTACGCCATGGACCCGTATTTGCTAACCTTGCTCTCTCTATCACACGCATCATTGCGTTCACCGTAGTGCGGCCGCCTCTGAACCCATACTGTTCCTCTGAAAGACCCCCTGCCCTCTCGAGATCCTCATTTATCCTAGCTCCGATCATACTCTCAAACACCTTCGCTATCCCATTCAGTAGGCAGATTGGCCTGTAATTAGCTTCCTCTCCTTCCTTTCGCTCTTTTTCAATCATCACCAGTCTCGCTCTCTTCCACTCTTTGGGGAAACTGCCATTCATCAACAATTCATTCATCATGCTCAAGCACATGTCCTCACACACATGCCCAAACACCTTGCACGCTTCCGGTGGAACACCATCAGGACCCGGCGCTTTTCCCTCCTTCATCCGGCCAACTGCACTCTGCAGCTCGGCCGGAGTGAAAAGGGGCGCCGATCTCCATCCCACGGGTTCCAGCCAGTTCATTCGCTCATGTACTGGGAACAGCTTCTTGACTTCCGTCATTAGGCTATCCCCCCGGAGAGTATTAACCCGGTGCGCAATTTTTCTGGTGACGATCTTATAGCCGTCACCCCAGATGTTATTATTCACCTCTTCGCAGAGCACACTCCAAGCTTCTTGCTTGGAGTTCGCGATGGCTCTGCGAAGTTCCCTGCGCGCCAAGTTATACCTCCTTCTGCACTCCTCACGCACTTCCTCATTTGCTCGACTATTACTCCTCACCATGCATCTCCTTTCACGCAAACAGGTTTTACGCTTTTCAGCTACCTGCTCATTCCACCAGTAAACTGGCTTCCTGGCAGACAAGACTACCCGGCAGACAAGACTAGACAGACAAGATTAGACAGACAAGACTAGACAGACAAGACTAGACAGACAAGACTAGACAGACAAGACTAAACAGACAAGACTAGACAGACAAGACTAGACAGACAAGACTAGATAGACAAGACTAGACAGACAAGACTAGACAGACAAGACTAGACAGACAAGACTAGACAGACAAGACTAGACAGACAAGACTAGACAGACAAGACTAGACAGACAAGACTAGACAGACAAGACTAGACAGACAAGACTAGACAGACAAGACTAGACAGACAAGACTAGACAGACAAGACTAGACAGACAAGACTAGACAGACAAGACTAGACAGACAAGACTAGACAGACAAGACTAGACAGACAAGACTAGACAGACAAGACTAGACAGACAAGACTAGACAGACATGACTAGACAGACAAGACTAGACAGACAAGACTAGACAGACAAGACTAGACAGACAAGACTAGACAGACAAGACTAGACAGACAAGATTAGACAGAAAAGACTAGACAGACAAGACTAGACAGACAAGACTAGACAGACAAGACTAGACAGACAAGACTAGACAGACAAGACTAGACAGACAAGACTAGACAGACAAGACTAGACAGACAAGACTAGACAGACAAGACTAGACAGACAAGACTAGACAGACAAGACTAGACAGACAAGACTAGACAGACAAGACTAGACAGACAAGACTAGACAGACAAGACTAGACAGACAAGACTAGACAGACAAGACTAGACAGACAAGACTAGACAGACAAGACTAGACAGACAAGACTAGACAGACAAGACTAGACAGACAAGACTAGACAGACAAGACTAGACAGACAAGACTAGACAGACAAGACTAGACAGACAAGACTAGACAGACAAGACTAGACAGACAAGACTAGACAGACAAGACTAGACAGACAAGACTAGACAGACAAGACTAGACAGACAAGACTAGACAGACAAGACTAGACAGACAAGACTAGACAGACAAGACTAGACAGACAAGACTAGACAGACAAGACTAGACAGACAAGACTAGACAGACAAGACTAGACAGACAAGACTAGACAGACAAGACTAGACAGACAAGACTAGACAGACAAGACTAGACAGACAAGACTAGACAGACAAGACTAGACAGACAAGACTAGACAGACAAGACTAGACAGACAAGACTAGACAGACAAGACTAGACAGACAAGACTAGACAGACAAGACTAGACAGACAAGACTAGACAGACAAGACTAGACAGACAAGACTAGACAGACAAGACTAGACAGACAAGACTAGACAGACAAGACTAGACAGACAAGACTAGACAGACAAGACTAGACAGACAAGACTAGACAGACAAGACTAGACAGACAAGACTAGACAGACAAGACTAGACAGACAAGACTAGACAGACAAGACTAGACAGACAAGACTAGACAGACAAGACTAGACAGACAAGACTAGACAGACAAGACTAGACAGACAAGACTAGACAGACAAGACTAGACAGACAAGACTAGACAGACAAGACTAGACAGACAAGACTAGACAGACAAGACTAGACAGACAAGACTAGACAGACAAGACTAGACAGACAAGACTAGACAGACAAGACTAGACAGACAAGACTAGACAGACAAGACTAGACAGACAAGACTAGACAGACAAGACTAGACAGACAAGACTAGACAGACAAGACTAGACAGACAAGACTAGACAGACAAGACTAGACAGACAAGACTAGACAGACAAGACTAGACAGACAAGACTAGACAGACAAGACTAGACAGACAAGACTAGACAGACAAGACTAGACAGACAAGACTAGACAGACAAGACTAGACAGACAAGACTAGACAGACAAGACTAGACAGACAAGACTAGACAGACAAGACTAGACAGACAAGACTAGACAGACAAGACTAGACAGACAAGACTAGACAGACAAGACTAGACAGACAAGACTAGACAGACAAGACTAGACAGACAAGACTAGACAGACAAGACTAGACAGACAAGACTAGACAGACAAGACTAGACAGACAAGACTAGACAGACAAGACTAGACAGACAAGACTAGACAGACAAGACTAGACAGACAAGACTAGACAGACAAGACTAGACAGACAAGACTAGACAGACAAGACTAGACAGACAAGACTAGACAGACAAGACTAGACAGACAAGACTAGACAGACAAGACTAGACAGACAAGACTAGACAGACAAGACTAGACAGACAAGACTAGACAGACAAGACTAGACAGACAAGACTAGACAGACAAGACTAGACAGACAAGACTAGACAGACAAGACTAGACAGACAAGACTAGACAGACAAGACTAGACAGACAAGACTAGACAGACAAGACTAGACAGACAAGACTAGACAGACAAGACTAGACAGACAAGACTAGACAGACAAGACTAGACAGACAAGACTAGACAGACAAGACTAGACAGACAAGACTAGACAGACAAGACTAGACAGACAAGACTAGACAGACAAGACTAGACAGACAAGACTAGACAGACAAGACTAGACAGACAAGACTAGACAGACAATACTAGACAGACAAGACTAGACAGACAAGACTAGACAGACAAGACTAGACAGACAAGACTAGACAGACAAGACTAGACAGACAAGACTAGACAGACAAGACTAGACAGACAAGACTAGACAGACAAGACTAGACAGACAAGACTAGACAGACAAGACTAGACAGACAAGACTAGACAGACAAGACTAGACAGACAAGACTAGACAGACAAGACTAGACAGACAAGACTAGACAGACAAGACTAGACAGACAAGACTAGACAGACAAGACTAGACAGACAAGACTAGACAGACAAGACTAGACAGACAAGACTAGACAGACAAGACTAGACAGACAAGACTAGACAGACAAGACTAGACAGACAAGACAAGACAGACAAGACTAGACAGACAAGACTAGACAGACAAGACTAGACAGACAAGACTAGACAGACAAGACTAGACAGACAAGAGAAATGCATACCAATGCCTGACATTGATAAACTTGCGCAGGAACTTATTTTTGAAATTGCAGCTACAGAGATAGTTATAAACAAAATGTCTACAATAGTTGTTGCACTATATAGAGCCCCATTGACCAGTTTTAAAGAGTTCATACAAAAATTACACCGACTACTGATTGAGTTACACAAACAAAATAAACAATGTATCATAGCGGGTGACTACAATGTAGACATGTTGAAAATAAATAATGAAAGTAGACAACTAAAATCCCTATTTCATTCATTTAATTTAATAATGGCATTTATAGAACCGAGCCGCCCTCAGTCATCTTCTTGCATTGATAACATTGTATTACAATCTGGAATTAGCTACACGGCAGAAACAAAAGAATATTATGTGTCTGATCATAGAGCTCAAATAATTAGCCTTATTGACGACAAAAAAACGGCGACTAAATTTAGATTTAGGCATTTATCTAATGAAAACACAATAAATTTCCAAAAACTAATTTCTGAAGAAACATGGCTAGAAGTATACACAAAAAAAGTAAATGACATAAATAATCAGTGGGAATGTTTCATGGAGAAATTCTTAGTATTTTTTAATAGTAGTTATCCAACTACATTAAAAAATAGATTATCAAGAAACAATCCCAGATACGCGGATCCAGAAATAACAACCATAAGAAACAAATTAGAAATTCTAGAGATATTATCTCATTTTGACGAAAACAGTAGGAAACAATTCAATAAGACCAAACGTGAATATGATCAGACACTAAGAAGATCTAAAAAAATTAATTTAGAAAACCAAATTAAATATTCAGAAAATATAATGAGATCAACTTGGAATGTCGTCAATCAAATTGTAGCAACTAACAAGAGACCAAACAGCATATCTTTTAATACAGATCTAGCGAATGTTTCCACAATTGCTAATAATTTCAATAACTTTTATACAAACAATCCTAGACAGTTGTCAAAACAGATAGACCAAGTAGAATACTCAGACACAATCAATCCAGTAAGCAATTCTCTATATTTTAAGCCAACATCACAGGAGGAAATTGTGGAGATAATTATGAATCTCAATAACAAAAAAAGTTCTGGTCATGACGAAATTTCAATAAGCGTCATAAAAAATGTTATATGGGGAATTATAGAACCACTAGAATACATAATAAATAATTCAATAAAATATGGAGTTTTTCCAAACAAGCTGAAACACTCTATAATAACACCAGTCTTTAAGAAAGGAAATAGAACACTAATAGAGAACTATAGACCCATTAGTTTGCTATCATCGTTTTCAAAAATATTTGAGAAAATAGCAGCTAATAGGACTATGGATTTTTTAAGAAAGCATAAATTGTTGAATGATTCTCAACACGGATATATTAAAGGACGTAATATAGAGACAGCTTGTTTTTATTTCATCAACAAAATCTTAGAACAGCTAGAAAATCATGAAATCCCCTGTGGTATTCTAATTGACCTTTCAAAGGCCTATGACACAGTAGACCACGACATCTTACTACAAAAACTAGAGAAGTATGGGATTAGAGGTACAGTTCTCGCCTGGTTTAGATCTTACTTAACGGATAGAACCCAACAAACTAAAGTAATTGCAGACTGTGGTCACTTGAAATCGAATGTCACAAGAATAACAACAGGAATACCGCAAGGCAGTATTTTAGGTCCATTATTGTTTACAATATACCTAAATGATTTACCATTAGTTTTAAGTCAGACGCACTTAGACATTCTAAACTATGCAGATGACACGACGCTACTCATAGCAAATAAAAATTTGGAAGAGGTTAGTCTTAATACAAACATTGCGTTGAACTTATTAAAACATTGGTTCAAAAAGAACAAACTAACAATAAATGAGCGAAAGACGAATGTAATCATCTTTAAGACAAATAGATCCCCTTTAAACTACCCAACAAAGTAGATCTAAAATACTGTGTTAAGCTCCTTGGGATACACATCGATGAAAACTTAAAATGGGAAACACACATAGACTCCTTAATCAGCCAGTTAAATAAATCAGTGTATTCTTTAAGGATCTTACAAAGAGTTCTATGTCCAAAGGTGATAAAAATGGTATACTATTCGAATTTTCAATCTCACATGCGATTTGGTATAATCTTCTGGGGGACTGGAAAAAACATCAATAATGTCTTCATTATACAAAAACAGGCTGTACGTATTATGCTAAATTTAGACTACAGACAATCCTGCCGAGGAAAATTTCAAGAAGCAAATATATTAACCGTGTATGGCCAATATATCTATGAAGCTCTGAATTTTATCTTCAAACACAAAACACTCTTCAGAAGCAGCAAAAACAACCACAATGTGGAAACTAGGAGGAAGAATTTTGAATATATGCCGCCAATACACAAATTAACAATGTCCGAAAGAGGACCCTACTACAGCTGCATCAGAGTATATAATCACTTGCCAAAAAAATTTAAAGATATCCAAAACTTTAAAACATTTAAAAAACAAGTGTTCAATTATTTAAGGGACTTAGAACCTTATGCATTATCAGATTATTTCAGTTGAAAGTGAAACTTCAGTTTTGTAATAGTTATTCATGTTTTTTTTTTATCTTGACTAGACAGACAAGAGTAGACAGACAAGACTAGACAGACAAGACTAGACAGACAAGACTAGACAGACAAGACTAGACAGACAAGACTAGACAGACAAGTTTAGACAGACAAGACTAGACAGACAAGACTAGACAGACAAGACTAGACCGACAAGACTAGACAGACAAGACTAGACCGACAAGACTAGACAGACAAGACTAGACAGACAAGACTAGACAGACAAGACTAGACAGACAAGACTAGACAGACAAGACTAGACAGACAAGACTAGACAGACAAGACTAGACAGACAAGACTAGACAGACAAGACTAGACAGACAAGACTAGACAGACAAGACTAGACAGACAAGACTAGACAGACAAGACTAGACAGACAAGACTAGACAGACAAGACTAGACAGACAAGACTAGACAGACAAGACTAGACAGACAAGACTAGACAGACAAGACTAGACAGACAAGACTAGACAGACAAGACTAGACAGACAAGACTAGACAGACAAGACTAGACAGACAAGACTAGACAGACAAGACTAGACAGACAAGACTAGACAGACAAGACTAGACAGACAAGACTAGACAAACAAGACTAGACAGACAAGACTAGACAGACAAGACTAGACAGACAAGACTAGATAGACAAGACTAGACAGACAAGACTAGACAGACAAGACTAGACAGACAAGACTAGACAGACAAGACTAGACAGACAAGACTAGACAGACATGACTAGACAGGCAAGACTTGACAGACAAGACTAGACAGACAAGACTAGACAGACAAGACTAGACAGACAAGACAAGACAGACAAGACTAGACAGACAAGACTAGACAGACAACAATAGACAGACAAGACTAGACAGACAAGACTAGACAAACAAGACTAGACAGACAAGACTAGACAGACAAGACTAGACAGACAAGACTAGACAGACAAGACTAGACAGACAAGACTAGACAGACAAGACTAGACAGACAAGACTAGACAGACAAGACTAGACAGATAAGACTAGACAGACAAGACTAGACAGACAAGACTAGACAGACAAGACTAGACAGACAAGACTAGACAGACAATACTAGACAGACAAGACAAGACAGACAAGACAAGACAGACAAGACTAGACAGACAAGACTAGACAGACAAGACTAGACAGACAAGACTAGACAGACAAGACTAGACAGACAAGACTAGACAGACAAGACTAGACAGACAAGACTAGACAGACAAGACTAGACAGACAAGACTAGACAGACAAGACTAGACAGACAAGACTAGACAGACAAGACTAGACAGACAAGACTAGACAGACAAGACTAGACAGACAAGACTAGACAGACAAGACTAGACAGACAAGACTAGACAGACAAGACTAGACAGACAAGACTAGACAGACAAGACTAGACAGACAAGACTAGACAGACAAGACTAGACAGACAAGACTAGACAGACAAGACTAGACAGACAAGACTAGACAGACAAGACTAGACAGACAAGACTAGACAGACAAGACTAGACAGACAAGACTAGACAAACAAGACTAGACAGACAAGACTAGACAGACAAGACTAGACAGACAAGACTAGACAGACAAGACTAGACAGACAAGACTAGACAGACAAGACTAGACAGACAAGACTAGACAGACAAGACTAGACAGACAAGACTAGACAGAGATGACTAGACAGGCAAGACTTGACAGACAAGACTAGACAGACAAGACTAGACAGACAAGACTAGACAGACAAGACAAGACAGACAAGACTAGACAGACAAGACTAGACAGACAACAATAGACAGACAAGACTAGACAGACAAGACTAGACAAACAAGACTAGACAGACAAGACTAGACAGACAAGACTAGACAGACAAGACTAGACAGACAAGACTAGACAGACAAGACTAGACAGACAAGACTAGACAGACAAGACTAGACAGACAAGACTAGACAGATAAGACTAGACAGACAAGACTAGACAGACAAGACTAGACAGACAAGACTAGACAGACAAGACTAGACAGACAATACTAGACAGACAAGACAAGACAGACAAGACAAGACAGACAAGACTAGACAGACAAGACTAGACAGACAAGACTAGACAGACAAGACTAGACAGACAAGACTAGACAGACAAGACTAGACAGACAAGACTAGACAGACAAGACTAGACAGACAAGACTAGACAGACAAGACTAGACAGACAAGACTAGACAGACAAGACTAGACAGACAAGACTAGACAGACAAGACTAGACAGACAAGACTAGACAGACAAGACTAGACAGACAAGACTAGACAGACAAGACTAGACAGACAAGACTAGACAGACAAGACTAGACAGACAAGACTAGACAGACAAGACTAGACAGACAAGACTAGACAGACAAGACTAGACAGAGAAGACTAGACAGACAAGACTAGACAGACAAGACTAGAGAGACAAGACTAGACAGACAAGACTAGACAGACAAGACTAGACAGACAAGACTAGACAGACAAGACTTGACAGACAAGACTAGACAGACAAGACAAGACAGACAAGACTAGACAGACAAGACTAGACAGACAAGACTAGACAGACAAGACTAGACAGTCAAGACTAGACAGACAAGACTAGACAGACAAGACTAGACAGACAAGACTAGACAGACAAGACTAGACAGACAAGACTAGACAGACAAGACTAGAAAGACAAGACTAGACAGACTAGACAGACTAGACAGACAAGACTAGACAGACAAGACTAGACAGACAAGACTAGACAGACAAGACTAGACAGACAAGACTAGACAGACAAGACTAGACAGACAATACTAGACAGACAAGACTAGACCGACAAGACTAGACAGACAAGACTAGACAGACAAGACTAGACAGACAAGACTAGACAGACAAGACTAGACAGACAAGACTAGACAGACAAGACTAGACAGACAAGACTAGACAGACAAGACTAGACAGACAAGACTAGACAGACAAGACTAGACAGACAAGACTAGACAGACAAGACTAGACAGACAAGACTAGACAGACAAGACTAGACAGACAAGACTAGACAGACAAGACTAGACAGACAAGACTAGACAGACAAGACTAGACAGACAAGACTAGACAGACAAGACTAGACAGACAAGACTAGACAGACAAGACTAGACAGACAAGACTAGACAGACAAGACTAGACAGACAAGACTAGACAGACAAGACTAGACAGACAAGACTAGACAGACAAGACTAGACAGACAAGACTAGACAGACAAGACTAGACAGACAAGACTAGACAGACAAGACTAGACAGACAAGACTAGACAGACAAGACTAGACAGACAAGACTAGACAGACAAGACTAGACAGACAAGACTAGACAGACAAGACTAGACAGACAAGACTAGACAGACAAGACTAGACAGACAAGACTAGACAGACAAGACTAGACAGACAAGACTAGACAGACAAGACTAGACAGACAAGACTAGACAGACAAGACTAGACAGACAAGACTAGACAGACAAGACTAGACAGACAAGACTAGACAGACAAGACTAGACAGACAAGACTAGACAGACAAGACTAGACAGACAAGACTAGACAGACAAGACTAGACAGACAAGACTAGACAGACAAGACTAGACAGACAAGACTAGACAGACAAGACTAGACAGACAAGACTAGACAGACAAGACTAGACAGACAAGACTAGACAGACAAGACTAGACAGACAAGACTAGACAGACAAGACTAGACAGACAAGACTAGACAGACAAGACTAGACAGACAAGACTAGACAGACAAGACTAGACAGACAAGACTAGACAGACAAGACTAGACAGACAAGACTAGACAGACAAGACTAGACAGACAAGACTAGACAGACAAGACTAGACAGACAAGACTAGACAGACAAGACTAGACAGACAAGACTAGACAGACAAGACTAGACAGACAAGACTAGACAGACAAGACTAGACAGACAAGACTAGACAGACAAGACTAGACAGACAAGACTAGACAGACAAGACTAGACAGACAAGACTAGACAGACAAGACTAGACAGACAAGACTAGACAGACAAGACTAGACAGACAAGACTAGACAGACAAGACTAGACAGACAAGACTAGACAGACAAGACTAGACAGGACAAGACTAGACAGACAAGACTAGACAGACAAGACTAGACAGACAAGACTAGACAGACAAGACTAGACAGACAAGACTAGGCAGACAAGACTAGACAGACAAGACTAGACAGACAAGACTAGACAGACAAGACTAGACAGACAAGACTAGACAGACAAGACTAGAAAGACAAGACTAGACAGACTAGACAGACAAGACTAGACAGACAAGACTAGACAGACAAGACTAGACAGACAAAACTAGACAGACAAGACTAGACAGACAAGACTAGACAGACAATACTAGACAGACAAGACTAGACCGACAAGACTAGACAGACAAGACTAGACAGACAAGACTAGACAGACAAGACTAGACAGACAAGACTAGACAGACAAGACTAGACAGACAAGACTAGACAGACAAGACTAGACAGACAAGACTAGACAGACAAGACTAGGACAGACAAGACTAGACAGACAAGACTAGACAGACAAGACTAGACAGACAAGACTAGACAGACAAGACTAGACAGACAAGACTAGACAGACAAGACTAGACAGACAAGACTAGACAGACAAGACTAGACAGACAAGACTAGACAGACAAGACAAGGACAGACAAGACAAGACAGACAAGACTAGGACAGACAAGACTAGACAGACAAGACTAGACAGACAAGACTAGACAGACAAGACTAGACAGACAAGACTAGACAGGACAAGACTAGACAGACAAGACTAGACAGACAAGACTAGACAGACAAGACTAGACAGACAAGACTAGACAGACAAGACTAGACAGACAAGACTAGACAGACAAGACTAGACAGACAAGACTAGACAGACAAGACTAGACAGACAAGACTAGACAGACAAGACTAGACAGACAAGACTAGACAGACAAGACTAGACAGACAAGACTAGACAGACAAGACTAGACAGACAAGACTAGACAGACAAGACTAGACAGACAAGACTAGACAGACAAGACTAGACAGACAAGACTAGACAGACAAGACTAGACAGACAAGACTAGACAGACAAGACTAGACAGACAAGACTAGACAGACAAGACTAGACAGACAAGACTAGACAGACAAGACTAGACAGACAAGACTAGACAGACAAGACTAGACAGACAAGACTAGACAGACAAGACTAGACAGACAAGACTAGACAGACAAGACTAGACAGACAAGGACTAGACAGACAAGACTAGACAGACAAGACTAGACAGACAAGACTAGACAGACAAGACTAGACAGACAAGACTAGACAGACAAGACTAGACAGACAAGACTAGACAGACAAGACTAGGACAGACAAGACTAGACAGACAAGACTAGACAGACAAGACTAGACAGACAAGACTAGACAGACAAGACTAGACAGACAAGACTAGACCAGACAAGACTAGACAGACAAGACTAGACAGACAAGACTAGACAGACAAGACTAGACAGACAAGACTAGACAGACAAGACTAGACAGACAAGACTAGACAGACAAGACTAGACAGACAAGACTAGACAGACAAGACTAGACAGACAAGACTAGACAGACAAGACTAGACAGACAAGACTAGACAGACAAGACTAGACAGACAAGACTAGACAGACAAGACTAGACAGACAAGACTAGACAGACAAGACTAGACAGACAAGACTAGACAGACAAGACTAGACAGACAAGACTAGACAGACAAGACTAGACAGACAAGACTAGACAGACAAGACTAGACAGACAAGACTAGACAGACAAGACTAGACAGACAAGACTAGACAGACAAGACTAGACAGACAAGACTAGACAGACAAGACTAGACAGACAAGACTAGACAGACAAGACTAGACAGACAAGACTAGACAGACAAGACTAGACAGACAAGACTAGACAGACAAGACTAGACAGACAAGACTAGACAGACAAGACTAGACAGACAAGACTAGACAGACAAGACTAGACAGACAAGACTAGACAGACAAGACTAGACAGACAAGACTAGACAGACAAGACTAGACAGACAAGACTAGACAGACAAGACTAGACAGACAAGACTAGACAGACAAGACTAGACAGACAAGACTAGACAGACAAGACTAGACAGACAAGACTAGACAAACAAGACTAGACAGACAAGACTAGACAGACAAGACTAGACAGACAAGACTAGACAGACAAGACTAGACAGACAAGACTAGACAGACAAGACTAGACAGACAAGACTAGACAGACAAGACTAGACAACAGACTAGACAGACAGACTAGACAGACAAGACTAGACAGACAAGACTAGACAGACAAGACTAGACAGACAAGACTAGACAGACAAGACTAGACAGACAAGACTAGACAGACAAGACTAGACAGACAAGACTAGACAGACAAGACTAGACAGACAAGACTAGACAGACAAGACTAGACAGACAAGACTAGACAGACAAGACTAGACAGACAAGACTAGACAGACAAGACTAGACAGACAAGACTAGACAGACAAGACTAGACAGACAAGACTAGACAGACAAGACTAGACAGACAAGACTAGACAGACAAGACTAGACAGACAAGACTAGACAGACAAGACTAGACAGACAAGACTAGACAGACAAGACTAGACAGACAAGACTAGACAGACAAGACTAGACAGACAAGACTAGACAGACAAGACTAGACAGACAAGACTAGACAGACAAGACTAGACAGACAAGACTAGACAGACAAGACTAGACAGACAAGACTAGACAGACAAGACTAGACAGACAAGACTAGACAGACAAGACTAGACAGACAAGACTAGACAGACAAGACTAGACAGACAAGACTAGACAGACAAGACTAGACAGACAAGACTAGACAGACAAGACTAGACAGACAAGACTAGGACAGACAAGACTAGACAGACAAGACTAGACAGACAAGACTAGACAGACAAGACTAGACAGACAAGACTAGACAGACAAGACTAGACAGACAAGACTAGACAGACAAGACTAGACAGACAAGACTAGACAGACAAGACTAGACAGACAAGACTAGACAGACAAGACTAGACAGACAAGACTAGACAGACAAGACTAGACAGACAAGACTAGACAGACAAGACTAGACAGACAAGACTAGACAGACAAGACTAGACAGACAAGACTAGACAGACAAGACTAGACAGACAAGACTAGACAGACAAGACTAGACAGACAAGACTAGACAGACAAGACTAGACAGACAAGACTAGACAGACAAGACTAGACAGACAAGACTAGACAGACAAGACTAGACAGACAAGACTAGACAGACAAGACTAGACAGACAAGACTAGACAGACAAGACTAGACAGACAAGACTAGACAGACAAGACTAGACAGACAAGACTAGACAGACAGAGACAGACAAGACTAGACAGACAAGACTAGACAGACAAGACTAGACAGACAAGACTAGACAGACAAGACTAGACAGACAAGACTAGACAGACAAGACTAGACAGACAAGACTAGACAGACAAGACTAGACAGACAAGACTAGACAGACAAGACTAGACAGACAAGACTAGACAGACAAGACTAGACAGACAAGACTAGACAGACAAGACTAGACAGACAAGACTAGACAGACAAGACTAGACAGACAAGACTAGACAGACAAACACTAGACAGACAACACTAGACAGACAAGACTAGACAGACAAGACTAGACAGACAAGACTAGACAGACAAGACTAGACAGACAAGACTAGACAGACAAGACTAGACAGACAAGACTAGACAGACAAGACAAGACTAGACAGACAAGACTAGACAGACAAGACTAGACAGACAAGACTAGACAGACAAGACTAGACAGACAAGACTAGACAGACAAGACTAGACAGACAAGACTAGACAGACAAGACTAGACAGACAAGACTGGACAGACAAGACTAGACAGACAAGACTAGACAGACAAGACTAGACAGACAAGACTAGACAGACAAGACTAGACAGACAAGACTAGACAGACAAGACTAGACAGACAAGACTAGACAGACAAGACTAGACAGACAAGACTAGACAGACAAGACTAGACAGACAAGACTAGACAGACAAGACTAGACAGACAAGACTAGACAGACAAGACTAGACAGACAAGACTAGAGAGACAAGACTAGACAGACATGACTAGACAGACAAGACTAGACAGACAAGACTAGACAGACAAGACTAGACAGACAAGACTAGACAGACAAGACAAGACTAGACAGACAAGACTAGACAGACAAGACTGGACAGACAAGACTAGACAGACAAGACTAGTCAGACAAGACTACACAGACAAGACTAGACAGACAAGTCTAGACAGACAAGACTAGACAGACAAGACTAGACAGACAAGACTAGACAGACAAGACTAGACAGACAAGACTAGACAGACAAGACTAGAAAGACAAGACTAGACAGACAGACTAGACAGACAAGACTAGACAGACAAGACTAGACAGACAAGACTAGACAGACAAGACTAGACAGACAAGACTAGACAGACAAGACTAGACAGACAAGACTAGACAGACAAGACTAGACAGACAAGACTAGACAGACAAGACTAGACAGACAAGGACTAGACAGACAAGACTAGACAGACAAGACTAGACAGACAAGACTAGACAGACAAGACTAGACAGACAAGACTAGACAGACAAGACTAGACAGACAAGACTAGACAGACAAGACTAGACAGACAAGACTAGACAGACAAGACTAGACAGACAAGACTAGACAGACAAGACTAGACAGACAAGACTAGACAGACAAGACTAGACAGACAAGACTAGACAGACAAGACTAGACAGACAAGACTAGACAGACAAGACTAGACAGACAAGACTAGACAGACAAGACTAGACAGACAAGACTAGACAGACAAGACTAGACAGACAAGACTAGACAGACAAGACTAGACAGACTAGACTAGACAGACAAGACTAGACAGACAAGACTAGACAGACAAGACTAGACAGACAAGACTAGACAGACAAGACTAGACAGACAAGACTAGACAGACAAGACTAGACAGACAAGACTAGACAGACCAAGACTAGACAGACAAGACTAGACAGACAAGACTAGACAGACAAGACTAGACAGACAAGACTAGACAGACAAGACTAGACAGACAAGACTAGACAGACAAGACTAGACAGACAAGACTAGACAGACAAGACTAGACAGACAAGACTAGACAGACAAGACTAGACAGACAAGACTAGACAGACAAGACTAGACAGACAAGACTAGACAGACAAGACTAGACAGACAAGACTAGACAGACAAGGACTAGACAGACAAGACTAGACAGACAAGACTAGACAGACAAGACTAGACAGACAAGACTAGACAGACAAGACTAGACAGACAAGACTAGACAGACAAGACTAGACAGACAAGACTAGACAGACAAGACTAGACAGACAAGACTAGACAGACAAGACTAGACAGACAAGACTAGACAGACAAGACTAGACAGACAAGACTAGACAGACAAAGACTAGACAGACAAGACTAGACAGACAAGACTAGACAGACAAGACTAGACAGACAAGACTAGACAGACAAGACTAGACAGACAAGACTAGACAGACAAGACTAGACAGACAAGACTAGACAGACAAGACTAGACAGACAAGACTAGACAGGACAAGACTAGACAGACAAGACTAGACAGACAAGACTAGACAGACAAGACTAGACAGACAAGACTAGACAGACAAGACTAGACAGACAAGACTAGACAGACAAGACTAGACAGACAAGACTAGACAGACAAGACTAGACAGACAAGACTAGACAGACAAGACTAGACAGACAAGACTAGACAGACAAGACTAGACAGACAAGACTAGACAGACAAGACTAGACAGACAAGACTAGACAGACAAGACTAGACAGACAAGACTAGACAGACAAGACTAGACAGACAAGACTAGACAGACAAGACTAGACAGACAAGACTAGACAGACAAGACTAGACAGACAAGACTAGACAGACAAGACTAGACAGACAAGACTAGACAGACAAGACTAGACAGACAAGACTAGACAGACAAGACTAGACAGACAAGACTAGACAGACAAGACTAGACAGACAAGACTAGACAGACAAGACTAGGACAGACAAGACTAGACAGACAAGACTAGACAGACAAGACTAGACAGACAAGACTAGACAGACAAGACTAGACAGACAAGACTAGACAGACAAGACTAGACAGACAAGACTAGACAGACAAGACTAGACAGACAAGACTAGACAGACAAGACTAGACAGACAAGACTAGACAGACAAGACTAGACAGACAAGACTAGACAGACAAGACTAGACAGACAAGACTAGACAGACAAGACTAGGACAGACAAGACTAGACAGACAAGACTAGACAGACAAGACTAGACAGACAAGACTAGACAGACAAGACTAGACAGACAAGACTAGACAGACAAGACTAGACAGACAAGACTAGACAGACAAGACTAGACAGACAAGACTAGACAGACAAGACTAGACAGACAAGACTAGACAGACAAGACTAGACAGACAAGACTAGACAGACAAGACTAGACAGACAAGACTAGACAGACAAGACTAGACAGACAAGACTAGACAGACAAGACTAGACAGACAAGACTAGACAGACAAGACTAGACAGACAAGACTAGACAGACAAGACTAGACAGACAAGACTAGACAGACAAGACTAGACAGACAAGACTAGACAGACAAGACTAGACAGACAAGACTAGACAGACAAGACTAGACAGACAAGACTAGACAGACAAGACTAGACAGACAAGACTAGACAGACAAGACTAGACAGACAAGACTAGACAGACAAGACTAGACAGACAAGACTAGACAGACAAGACTAGACAGACAAGACTAGACAGACAAGACTAGACAGACAAGACTAGACAAAGACTAGACAGACAAGACTAGACAGACAAGACTAGACAGACAAGACTAGACAGACAAGACTAGACAGACAAGACTAGACAGACAAGACTAGACAGACAAGACTAGACAGACAAGACTAGACAGACAAGACTAGACAGACAAGACTAGACAGACAAGACTAGACAGACAAGACTAGACAGACAAGACTAGACAAGACAGACAGACAAGACTAGGCAGACAAGACTAGACAGACAAGACTAGACAGACAAGACTAGACAGACAAGACTAGACAGACAAGACTAGACAGACAAGACTAGACAGACAAGACTAGACAGACAAGACTAGACATACAAGACTAGACAGACAAGACTAGACAGACAAGACTAGACAGACAAGACTAGACAGACAAGACTAGACAGACAAGACTAGACAGACAAGACTAGACAGACAAGACTAGACAGACAAGACTAGACAGACAAGACTAGACAGACAAGACTAGACAGACAAGACTAGACAGACAAGACTAGACAGACAAGACTAGACAGACAAGACTAGACAGACAAGACTAGACAGACAAGACTAGACAGACAAGGACAGACAGACAAGACTAGACAGACAAGACTAGACAGACAAGACTAGACAGACAAGACTAGACAGACAAGACTAGACAGACAAGACTAGACAGACAAGACTAGACAGACAAGACTAGACAGACAAGACTAGACAGGACAAGACTAGACAGACAAGACTAGACAGACAAGACTAGACAGACAAGACTAGACAGACAAGACTAGACAGGACAAGACTAGACAGACAAGACTAGACAGACAAGACTAGACAGACAAGGACTAGACAGACAAGACTAGACAGACAAGACTAGACAGACAAGACTAGACAGACAAGACTAGACAGACAAGACTAGACAGACAAGACTAGACAGACAAGACTAGACAGACAAGACTAGACAGACAAGACTAGACAGACAAGACTAGACAGACAAGACTAGACAGACAAGACTAGACAGACAAGACTAGACAGACAAGACTAGACAGACAAGACTAGACAGACAAGACTAGAAGACAAGACTAGACAGACAAGACTAGACAGACAAGACTAGACAGACAAGACTAGACAGACAAGACTAGACAGACAAGACTAGACAGACAAGACTAGACAGACAAGACTAGACAGACAAGACTAGACAGACAAGACTAGACAGACAAGACTAGACAGACAAGACTAGACAGACAAGACTAGACAGACAAGACTAGACAGACAAGACTAGACAGACAAGACTAGACAGACAAGACTAGACAGACAAGACTAGACAGGACAAGACTAGACAGACAAGACTAGACAGACAAGACTAGACAGACAAGACTAGACAGACAAGACTAGACAGACAAGACTAGACAGACAAGGACTAGACAGACAAGACTAGACAGACAAGACTAGACAGACAAGACTAGACAGACAAGACTAGACAGACAAGACTAGACAGACAAGACTAGACAGACAAGACTAGACAGACAAGACTAGACAGACAAGACTAGACAGACAAGACTAGACAGACAAGACTAGACAGACAAGACTAGACAGACAAGACTAGACAGACAAGACTAGACAGACAAGACTAGACAGACAAGACTAGACAGACAAGACTAGACAGGACAAGACTAGACAGACAAGACTAGACAGACAAGACTAGACAGACAAGACTAGACAGACAAGACTAGACAGACAAGACTAGACAGACAAGACTAGACAGACAAGACTAGACAGACAAGACTAGACAGACAAGACTAGACAGACAAGACCAGACAGACAAGACTAGACAGACAAGACTAGACAGACAAGACTAGACAGACAAGACTAGACAGACAAGACTAGACAGACAAGACTAGACAGGACAAGACTAGACAGACAAGACTAGACAGACAAGACTAGACAGACAAGACTAGACAGACAAGACTAGACAGACAAGACTAGACAGACAAGACTAGACAGACAAGACTAGACAGACAAGACTAGACAGACAAGACTAGACAGACAAGACTAGACAGACAAGACTAGACAGACAAGACTAGACAGACAAGACTAGACAGACAAGACTAGACAGACAAGACTAGACAGACAAGGACTAGACAGACAAGACTAGACAGACAAGACCTAGACAGACAAGACTAGACAGGACAAGACTAGACAGACAAGACTAGACAGACAAGACTAGACAGGACAAGACTAGACAGACAAGACTAGACAGACAAGACTAGACAGACAAGACTAGACAGACAAGACTAGACAGACAAGACTAGACAGACAAGACTAGACAGACAAGACTAGACAGACAAGACTAGACAGACAAGACTAGACAGACAAGACTAGACAGACAAGACTAGACAGACAAGACTAGACAGACAAGACTAGACAGACAAGACTAGACAGACAAGACTAGACAGACAAACTAGACAGACAAGACTAGACAGACAAGACTAGACAGACAAGACTAGACAGACAAGACTAGACAGACAAGACTAGACAGACAAGACTAGACAGACAAGACTAGACAGACAAGACTAGACAGACAAGACTAGACAGACAAGACTAGACAGACAAGACTAGACAGACAAGACTAGACAGACAAGACTAGACAGACAAGACTAGACAGACAAGACTAGACAGACAAGACTAGACAGACAAGACTAGACAGACAAGACTAGACAGACAAGACTAGACAGACAAGACTAGACAGACAAGACTAGACAGACAAGACTAGACAGACAAGACTAGACAGACAAGACTAGACAGACAAGACTAGACAGACAAGACTAGACAGACAAGACTAGACAGACAAGACTAGACAGACAAGACTAGACAGACAAGACTAGACAGACAAGACTAGACAGACAAGACTAGACAGACAAGACTAGACAGACAAGACTAGACAGACAAGACTAGACAGACAAGACTAGACAGACAAGACTAGACAGACAAGACTAGACAGACAAGACTAGACAGACAAGACTAGACAGACAAGACTAGACAGACAAGACTAGACAGACAAGACTAGACAGACAAGACTAGACAGACAAGACTAGACAGACAAGACTAGACAGACAGCAGACAAGACTAGACAGACAAGACTAGACAGACAAGACTAGACAGACAAGACTAGACAGACAAGACTAGACAGACAAGACTAGACAGACAAGACTAGACAGACAAGACTAGACAGACAAGACTAGACAGACAAGACTAGACAGACAAGACTAGACAGACAAGACTAGACAGACAAGACTAGACAGACAAGACTAGACAGACAAGACTAGACAGACAAGACTAGACAGACAAGACTAGACAGACAAGACTAGACAGACAAGGACTAGACAGACAAGACTAGACAGACAAGACTAGACAGACAAGACTAGACAGACAAGACTAGACAGACAAGACTAGACAGACAAGACTAGACAGACAAGACTAGACAGACAAGACTAGACAGACAAGACTAGACAGACAAGACTAGACAGACAAGACTAGACAGACAAGACTAGACAGACAAGACTAGACAGACAAGACTAGACAGACAAGACTAGACAGACAAGACTAGACAGACAAGACTAGACAGACAAGACTAGACAGACAAGACTAGACAGACAAGACTAGACAGACAAGACTAGACAGACAAGACTAGACAGACAAGACTAGACAGACAAGACTAGACAGACAAGACTAGACAGACAAGACTAGACAGACAAGACTAGACAGACAAGACTAGACAGACAAGACTAGACAGACAAGACTAGACAGACAAGACTAGACAGACAAGACTAGACAGACAAGACTAGACAGACAAGACTAGACAGACAAGACTAGACAGACAAGACTAGACAGACAAGACTAGACAGACAAGACTAGACAGACAAGACTAGACAGACAAGACTAGACAGACAAGACTAGACAGACAAGACTAGACAGACAAGACTAGACAGACAAGACTAGACAGACAGACTAGACAGACAAGACTAGACAGACAAGACTAGACAGACAAGACTAGACAGACAAGACTAGACAGACAAGACTAGACAGACAAGACTAGACAGACAAGACTAGACAGACAAGACTAGACAGACAAGACTAGACAGACAAGACTAGACAGACAAGACTAGACAGACAAGACTAGACAGACAAGACTAGACAGACAAGACTAGACAGACAAGACTAGACAGACAAGACTAGACAGACAAGACTAGACAGACAAGACTAGACAGACAAGACTAGACAGACAAGACTAGACAGACAAGACTAGACAGACAAGACTAGACAGACAAGACTAGACAGACAAGACTAGACAGACAAGACTAGACAGACAAGACTAGACAGACAAGACTAGACAGACAAGACTAGACAGACAAGACTATACAGACAAGACTAGACAGACAAGACTAGACATACAAGACTAGACAGACAAGACTAGACAGACAAGACTAGACAGACAAGACTAGACAGACAAGACTAGACAGACAAGACTAGACAGACAAGACTAGACAGACAAGACTAGACAGGACAAGACTAGACAGACAAGACTAGACAGACAAGACTAGACAGACAAGACTAGAATACAAGACTAGACAGACAAGACTAGACAGACAAGACTAGACAGACAAGACTAGACAGACAAGACTAGACAGACAAGACTAGACAGACAAGACTAGACAGACAAGACTAGACAGACAAGACTAGACAGACAAGACTAGACAGACAAGACTAGACAGACAAGACTAGACAGACAAGACTAGACAGACAAGACTAGACAGACAAGACTAGACAGACAAGACTAGACAGACAAGACTAGACAGACAAGACTAGACAGACAAGACTAGACAGACAAGACTAGACAGACAAGACTAGACAGACAAGACTAGACAGACAAGACTAGACAGACAAGACTAGACAGACAAGACTAGACAGACAAGACTAGACAGACAAGACTAGACAGACAAGACTAGACAGACAAGACTAGACAGACAAGACTAGACAGACAAGACTAGACAGACAAGACTAGACAGACAAGACTAGACAGACAAGACTAGACAGACAAGACTAGACAGACAAGACTAGACAGACAAGACTAGACAGACAAGACTAGACAGACAAGACTAGACAGACAAGACTAGACAGACAAGACTAGACAGACAAGACTAGACAGACAAGACTAGACAGACAAGACTAGACAGACAAGACTAGACAGACAAGACTAGACAGACAAGACTAGACAGACAAGACTAGACAGACAAGACTAGACAGACAAGACTAGACAGACAAGACTAGACAGACAAGACTAGACAGACAAGACTAGACAGACAAGACTAGACAGACAAGACTAGACAGACAAGACTAGACAGCAGACAAGACTAGACAGACAAGACTAGACAGACAAGACTAGACAGACAAGACTAGACAGACAAGACTAGACAGACAAGACTAGACAGACAAGACTAGACAGACAAGACTAGACAGACAAGACTAGACAGACAAGACTAGACAGACAAGACTAGACAGACAAGACTAGACAGACAAGACTAGACAGACAAGACTAGACAGACAAGACTAGACAGACAAGACTAGACAGACAAGACTAGACAGACAAGACTAGACAGACAAGACTAGACAGACAAGACTAGACAGACAAGACTAGACAGACAAGACTAGACAGACAAGACTAGACAGACAAGACTAGACAGACAAGACTAGACAGACAAGACTAGACAGACAAGACTAGACAGACAAGACTAGACAGACAAGACTAGACAGACAAGACTAGACAGACAAGACTAGACAGACAAGACTAGACAGACAAGACTAGACAGACAAGACTAGACAGACAAGACTAGACAGACAAGACTAGACAGACAAGACTAGACAGACAAGACTAGACAGACAAGACTAGACAGACAAGACTAGACAGACAAGACTAGACAGACAAGACTAGACAGACAAGACTAGACAGACAAGACTAGACAGACAAGACTAGACAGACAAGACTAGACAGACAAGACTAGACAGACAAGACTAGACAGACAAGACTAGACAGACAAGACTAGACAGACAAGACTAGACAGACAAGACTAGACAGACAAGACTAGACAGACAAGACTAGACAGACAAGACTAGACAGACAAGACTAGACAGACAAGACTAGACAGACAAGACTAGACAGACAAGACTAGACAGACAAGACTAGACAGACAAGACTAGACAGACAAGACTAGACAGACAAGACTAGACAGACAAGACTAGACAGACAAGACTAGACAGACAAGACTAGACAGACAAGACTAGACAGACAAGACTAGACAGACAAGACTAGACAGACAAGACTAGACAGACAAGACTAGACAGACAAGACTAGACAGACAAGACTAGACAGACAAGACTAGACAGACAAGACTAGACAGACAAGACTAGACAGACAAGACTAGACAGACAAGACTAGACAGACAAGACTAGACAGACAAGACTAGACAGACAAGACTAGACAGACAAGACTAGACAGACAAGACTAGACAGACAAGACTAGACAGACAAGACTAGACAGACAAGACTAGACAGACAAGACTAGACAGACAAGACTAGACAGACAAGACTAGACAGACAAGACTAGACAGACAAGACTAGACAGACAAGACTAGACAGACAAGACTAGACAGACAAGACTAGACAGACAAGACTAGACAGACAAGACTAGACAGACAAGACTAGACAGACAAGACTAGACAGACAAGACTAGACAGACAAGACTAGACAGACAAGACTAGACAGACAAGACTAGACAGACAAGACTAGACAGACAAGACTAGACAGACAAGACTAGACAGACAAGACTAGACAGACAAGACTAGACAGACAAGACTAGACAGACAAGACTAGACAGACAAGACTAGACAGACAAGACTAGACAGACAAGACTAGACAGACAAGACTAGACAGACAAGACTAGACAGACAAGACTAGACAGACAAGACTAGACAGACAAGACTAGACAGACAAGACTAGACAGACAAGACTAGACAGACAAGACTAGACAGACAAGACTAGACAGACAAGACTAGACAGACAAGACTAGACAGACAAGACTAGACAGACAAGACTAGACAGACAAGACTAGACAGACAAGACTAGACAGACAAGACTAGACAGACAAGACTAGACAGACAAGACTAGACAGACAAGACTAGACAGACAAGACTAGACAGACAAGACTAGACAGACAAGACTAGACAGACAAGACTAGACAGACAAGACTAGACAGACAAGACTAGACAGACAAGACTAGACAGACAAGACTAGACAGACAAGACTAGACAGACAAGACTAGACAGACAAGACTAGACAGACAAGACTAGACAGACAAGACTAGACAGACAAGACTAGACAGACAAGACTAGACAGACAAGACTAGACAGACAAGACTAGACAGACAAGACTAGACAGACAAGACTAGACAGACAAGACTAGACAGACAAGACTAGACAGACAAGACTAGACAGACAAGACTAGACAGACAAGACTAGACAGACAAGACTAGACAGACAAGACTAGACAGACAAGACTAGACAGACAAGACTAGACAGACAAGACTAGACAGACAAGACTAGACAGACAAGACTAGACAGACAAGACTAGACAGACAAGACTAGACAGACAAGACTAGACAGACAAGACTAGACAGACAAGACTAGACAGACAAGACTAGACAGACAAGACTAGACAGACAAGACTAGACAGACAAGACTAGACAGACAAGACTAGACAGACAAGACTAGACAGACAAGACTAGACAGACAAGACTAGACAGACAAGACTAGACAGACAAGACTAGACAGACAAGACTAGACAGACAAGACTAGACAGACAAGACTAGACAGACAAGACTAGACAGACAAGACTAGACAGACAAGACTAGACAGACAAGACTAGACAGACAAGACTAGACAGACAAGACTAGACAGACAAGACTAGACAGACAAGACTAGACAGACAAGACTAGACAGACAAGACTAGACAGACAAGACTAGACAGACAAGACTAGACAGACAAGACTAGACAGACAAGACTAGACAGACAAGACTAGACAGACAAGACTAGACAGACAAGACTAGACAGACAAGACTAGACAGACAAGACTAGACAGACAAGACTAGACAGACAAGACTAGACAGACAAGACTAGACAGACAAGACTAGACAGACAAGACTAGACAGACAAGACTAGACAGACAAGACTAGACAGACAAGACTAGACAGACAAGACTAGACAGACAAGACTAGACAGACAAGACTAGACAGACAAGACTAGACAGACAAGACTAGACAGACAAGACTAGACAGACAAGACTAGACAGACAAGACTAGACAGACAAGACTAGACAGACAAGACTAGACAGACAAGACTAGACAGACAAGACTAGACAGACAAGACTAGACAGACAAGACTAGACAGACAAGACTAGACAGACAAGACTAGACAGACAAGACTAGACAGACAAGACTAGACAGACAAGACTAGACAGACAAGACTAGACAGACAAGACTAGACAGACAAGACTAGACAGACAAGACTAGACAGACAAGACTAGACAGACAAGACTAGACAGACAAGACTAGACAGACAAGACTAGACAGACAAGACTAGACAGACAAGACTAGACAGACAAGACTAGACAGACAAGACTAGACAGACAAGACTAGACAGACAAGACTAGACAGACAAGACTAGACAGACAAGACTAGACAGACAAGACTAGACAGACAAGACTAGACAGACAAGACTAGACAGACAAGACTAGACAGACAAGACTAGACAGACAAGACTAGACAGACAAGACTAGACAGACAAGACTAGACAGACAAGACTAGACAGACAAGACTAGACAGACAAGACTAGACAGACAAGACTAGACAGACAAGACTAGACAGACAAGACTAGACAGACAAGACTAGACAGACAAGACTAGACAGACAAGACTAGACAGACAAGACTAGACAGACAAGACTAGACAGACAAGACTAGACAGACAAGACTAGACAGACAAGACTAGACAGACAAGACTAGACAGACAAGACTAGACAGACAAGACTAGACAGACAAGACTAGACAGACAAGACTAGACAGACAAGACTAGACAGACAAGACTAGACAGACAAGACTAGACAGACAAGACTAGACAGACAAGACTAGACAGACAAGACTAGACAGACAAGACTAGACAGACAAGACTAGACAGACAAGACTAGACAGAC